>WAAD01010883.1:157782-268717 GCA_013389945.1 Fregata magnificens
ACTTCTAAATTGAGCTTTCCCATTTGTTCACTATCTCCTTTTCCTCTTCTCTCTCTGTGAATTAGATTCCCATCAGGGAAAACAGGCCCAGAAATTTGACGCAACTTGCCCAAGATGGCCCAGCCAGTACCCAGTCCCCTGCAGGTCAAAATACACTTTTCAATGCAAGTCACATATTTTGGAATTAATATTCATGTGCTGGCTACTAATAAAATCCAAAGTATTTGTAACCTGTGATAGCTGCTACTGAAGACACCAGGTGTTTCAGTTGCTGTTTCTTTTTAAACATAATCAAGCCATACAAAACTTGATGAAATACAAGAACTTCCACAAACTGAAGCAAAAAAAGTATTAAAACTATGTTCCTACATGCCCTTTCTTAGCATATCACAGTATCTTTCATGCTTTATTCTTGGTGCCAGCTGGACTGTATGTTTCAGTAGAGTCTTGCACAGAGCTGACTACTTTGAACTTCTGCCTTTAGTTACAATCCAGAAATATTTGATCTGTGAAAATACTGCAAAGTGTTAATGTTTTAGAAATTGATTTCTGATGTCAGCACCCCAACTACAATTGCATTATTTCCAACCTTTAGTGACAATGTCAACAATCAATTTCATGAGTCTATAAGTAAAACCCCCACAAACACAACATAATCCTAATAACGGTGGTTCACTCTTTTATTCTGCCATATTTTTTTTCATGAAAACTACAGCACAGTGTGATTGGGGTAAATGACAAGCAATGTTTGTGCCAGCTCAGACACCGTATCAAGATTCCATATAAACGCAAAAGCTGATTTTAAAATTAATGTGTGGTTGTTAACAGTGTTTCACACATGGGTATGGAATTTTAAATGGTCATTTAAAACCATAAAGTTAATTAATCAATCTGTTACAAAGCAGGAATAGTTTAGTCTGGATTTTCTAATGCCACCAAGATGGGACTCCTTTCTGGCAGATTATATTAAGAGAATAATTTTTAATATGACTTTGAATGATGACTGTAGCTAACTTCTTCCTAAAGATGCTTTTAGCATCCACATTGCCTAGACGAGCATGGATTTTTATCCTGCTGGAAAGGTAGCTTTTAATCCAAGAAGATGCCTTGAAAGTCAAAAGCCAACACATGTAACCGTCCTCACAAACATGAATCTAGACTCTCTCACAATCTGCTTTAGAGGTATCCATGTTTCACAACAATAGTTAAATGTTTGTAGGACAGGCAAAGGCCATAATGGACCGGAGTTTTTAACTTTCTGATGTGTCAAGTTGTTAGACCATGAAATGACACTCAGGTTCTGCCTCCACCTGACCGTCTTTGTTGTGGAAGTAACCGGCACACTCGGAGTCAGACTCTCAGACCAAAAGGGTGTTTTCAGTCAGGTCTTAACACCGTTGGCCAAACTGTAAACTATGTCTCTCCCTCTTCAAATCACTTCCAGGCAAGCTTGTCTTCAGAAGATGGGGCATTTTGCAGCCCTGATGGCTTGAGCACATGCTTGACAGCACAGTCCGATACGATGAACAGATCTCTGAATCTTCAAGGGATCAAACAGTACCAGCATGCTTAATGCCCTGATCTTTCACAGCTTGATTTACAGACCACTGTAGTCACTGACAGAGCAGAGAATGAACTGTGAGCTTCTAGATGATGCTCAGCATTGCAATGAATTTTTTATAGCCCAATTGCCTTTTATTTGAAAACTAAATTTAAATGTGATTTTTCATGCAATTGTTTCTTAATGTGCAGTAGTAATTAATTTGCTTTAAGTTGCCTAAGATTTTCCTAATGTGGTAGACAAGTGAGACCCAACTGCAATTCACAGGACAGGCTGATTTACTTCCTCAGGTATCCACTCACACATACACAAAAATATTTCTCCTTTGTAATTTAGAGGACCTCTGAGGTTACAATAAAAACTTCTACCCTTTCCTCCTGGCACCAGCCAATTCTACCCAACGTTTGGAAGGATTCATGAACTTCTGGGCAGACCCTGCATTTCAGTTGAAAGGCACAGAGGAAGGCCTCATTACTTGCAGACATTAAAGAGGGAGCAATGTGAATGAGGAGCCACCTTTCTGCTTTCATCTTCCTCTCACTTTTGACGTCCTGACACAACAGCCCACTGGAAAGGTGACATGGGGGGAGAGATATGCCAAACTCGTAGAAGGCTAGAATTTCCTTCCTCAGAGTGACCTCTACAAACTAAAATAGCAATAAGCCATTTGCCAACCTGCAAGCTATGATCTCTATGAAATGACAGTGCCCGAGTCTCCAAATCACTTCCATGCAAACACCTGCAATGCTGGCAAACGTGATAAAAATCTGCAGTATGTTTAGTACATGCAGCTTGCTATGGATCTCCTCCCTTTCTTGTCTGCAATCTTCTCCTGCTCTCCAGTTCCTCCAGGAGTTCAGATTATTCTGTGTTTTCCCCATCCTTTTTCGTGCACATACTGCTTTATTTCTCCTTCCCTCTCTCATACCCTTTTACCCCTGCACTGTCATTCTACCCCAACTTCTTTTCCCCTTTTCTCTGCCCCACAAACCTGGCTTCTTTAAACTTTTGATCCCTTGAAGATCTCTCATTTTACTCTTCCCACTAAGCTCAACGATAACCTCCTCTCCCTGATAAAATCTTTCCTTTTTCCTACCTACACATAGCTGGGATTGCTCACCCTTTTACCACGCTCAGTCCCTGAAGGCTGTTTAGGAGAGGAGGACAAGGCCCACTCATCTCTCTTTCCAGAACGGACAGTTTCTTGGTACATTGTGCTCTCCCCCGAGAGGAGTTTCTCAAGAGGCACTTCTCTGGCAGGGTCACAAAGCAGGCTGACAATAGCTTTCCTCGGCTGCACAGGAAATGCTTTGATGGTAATTGACTCTCTTCCCCAGGCAGAGTATCAAAGTGCGAATCAAGGCTTCCCCTGGAATTTGGATTTGGTTGCATGAGCTAGAACAATAGCGGTGATGCTAGACAGGCTTGGTAATGGCTTCTATTTTAACTTCTGCCTTTATTTTTTAGAGCTGCCTGTCACTTGGCATTACTACCATGCTTGCTGACCAGCGATATGTTTGTTTTCTTGTACTCCCTGCTTTTGTGCTGCTGTATTCCTCTACGGATTCCTCTAATACCTTCACTGCAAGCTCTGTGGGGCAGGATGATTCCTGCCCTATTTGCACAGCCCAGTACAGTAGGGGCCAAGGCCCCTTCAGTGCTCTGTTAATACACAGCATCAAAACCTTGGGTCTGGTCACAGAACAAGGAGGACAGTATTGGCAGGAAATGAGACCTTTCCTTGCTCCCCGGAGCCTGCCTACTGCCTTGCATCAGACAGAGCAAAAAAGCAAAATGGGCAGGATGTGTGCAAGGGAGGAATTGAAACAGTGCCCAAGTGAATGGAAAGTATCCAGATGGCTGTGGTAACTCACACGATGGGAGTCAAATCAAAACAAAATGAAAACAAAACCATATGCCATGTACCCTTCCCTCTCTTGCTCTCTTTCTCTCTCTGCCTTTCTCCTGACTGTTGCCCCAGGTCCTTCTATCAGTATGGATAATAGTATGTTACTCAATTCTGTGTATGTCATGAATAACAATAACCCCTCTTTTACATTAGAGATCATGGATTACTATTATTCATGTAACAAAGAATGTAGTATGAACCACAAAATTATACTCATGTAAGGGTCAAGGAAGTGTAAGGGTCTACAAGGGAAGTTGTATTTCTTCATTAAATCCTTCTTTTAGCTGGTACGCTGTATACTTATAAAAGAGAAAATTAACTTTACACGTCTATGTTGCTATATGCTATAGAAATATCTACTCACAACCTGCTTGTATCTCAGGGGGAGTATTCAAAAGCATCATGGCAGTGGCAGCATCAATGTCAGGATCTGGAAAAATCAACCAATAAATACATTATTTACAACTGGGCTAATCTTCTTGCCCCCATTGCTAAACTATAGGTTCAACCAAATCTCTGCAGTGAAAAGGTGTAAGAGTTCATTATTCAGAGGGCTCGCTGATCACACATTGAATTTACCCCCAAACTTGCATGTGATCCCACTGCTACTATTAAGTAGAGCATAGTGACGAACGTCACCAAACCATACTCATGTGTGGATGATACCTTCACTGTTAGCCTCACGAATTCGCTCTTTAATTCTGTGGAGAGTATTTAGATTTCATTACAAAGGATCTGTGAAAGCAGGTGCAACATCACAGTTTGGAAGCAACACACAGGGATGAGCTGACAGTAGAGTGGAAAAGCGTAAGGAACACCTACACCTGAGCAAGTACAGAAGATGACACTCGGTCATTTTGGTTTGTCAGTAAGGATTTCAGCAATGTTTGAGAAAGTGTTGGAAGCCAAACTGCTACAATTAAGGGGGAAAAAAAAAAGAAACTAGCATTTTATTGAAGCACCAACTTATTTGCATCCTTGTCCATTGTCACTTTAATATAAGCAAAAATCATCGGCTGGCTGCTGTTACTCTTAAATTCGTTTCCGAATCCATCACGAACAGTCAGTTGACAGATGGTAAGTTACAGAGACAGAACAAAATATGATCCTTTTATAACTATATTCACTTGCTTCACACACAGCAGCTCGGCTGCTATGGAAATGTAGGTAGCTATGACAACAGTAAACAACCCCAGAACGGCCACTGAATAAGCTGAAAAGAACATCTGCCCCAGCAAAGCGTCCCAGCTGCCCTGGGGCGCAACTTGCTAATCGTGCAGTGATGCCGTGTGACAGAGAAAGCCGCCTATGCCATGTCCAAATAAATGAAGTGTGCAATTGAAGCAGACATAAAAACGCACACCCTGGCCGACTGCTGCCTCTGTGCTGCTAAACTGAATGACTAATGAGTATGCATTTGTTGTTTGGGGTTTTTTTTTTTTCAGCTTGTCAGTATTTATACTAAATTACATACCAAAAAATTCAATTTACTGCTAATAGCTTCATGGCACTTTATTTTGGCTATTATGTCAGAAAATTACTTTTCACTGTTAAAAATATATGTATATTGTACCTTTATATTTTTCAAATCTATTTCCAGTAGAGTGATGTGATGTGGTATAAAGTCCTGCAATTTATTAACAATACAAATGACACAGAGAGGATTTCAATATCTGCTTAAGCAAAATAGAAATTCACTTGACCGATTAAGAAAAAAAAAAGCAATTTTTTTCTTAGTTTAAGTATGTACTCTTTTTCTGTGAATAGCTGGAAACACACTTCTAATGGCTATGCTATTATTTAACTGCTGAACCAGTAAACAGAGCAACAGTGTACCGGGTGTAAAACTGAAGTTGAAGCAGCAGCAGACTAAACTAGCATAAAGGTGCCCACATACTAGAGAGCAGGTGCCTGTCTGTCTCCTGGACAGGTCAGCATATCCTTTTCCAAAAGTCACCAGCGGACTCCTCAGAAAAGCAGCTTTACCAACTTATGCTCATCTTCAGGTCTGAAGATGCATCAAAAGCAATATTCCTGCTGCAAGCATCTATGCTGAAAGTGCCATTTCCAAACAGCTTCACTCCTGAACACGTGCCATGTTGCAGGACTGGGTCCACACAGCCGACACAGCAAGTTTCCCTTTAGTCAAACTGAAGAGGGATAATCTATCTAACATTAAAAAGCAAGATAAAAAGCAAAGAAGCCTGAGAAATAAAGCCAAACCAGAATTCTTCCATCTCTTCCATACCATAAAATCAGAAGACTGTTAGAGGTTGAATTTACCCTATCATAGTTCATACAGCCAACTTCAGCATTTGTTTATCAGCTGATCCTAAATTTTGTTTTCTTGTTTTACTTTAAATAAGGTCCCACCACTGGGTAACATTGTAGCACAATGTTAATTTTGCCGTTGAAAGAATAAAAGGACACAACCAGAAAAAACACATTTCCTGCTGACTTCGGGTTTTGTCTGTGTAACGGGCTCTGTGCTTTGAGACAAAATGGATGCAACCAGTTTATCTTGAAAGGTGCATTCTTAGCCTGCGGACCGTTAATGGTACTACCATGTTTCTGTAATGACTTCACAACACCAACACGAGCTGTTTACAACACCCGACTGCATCCACAGCAGCTGTTTTCCAAAGCATAACCATGATTCAAGCACAACCACGCCTGTTATGGCGTCTAGCTCTGTTTCTATTGCTATATTCTTGAAGAAACCAGACAGCTATTCCATAATGCCTTGGCAGAGGTAAGAGGGCTTGGAGACACGCACCCAGGGTGGTGTCAGCAGGATCCAGGACAATGTGCTTTGAGATGTCCTTCTGCAGAGAGAAAAAAAAAAAAAAGGAGGGACTGGCTGCACAAGGAAGTCAAGGGCCAAGGGCCAGCAGTCACAGACCTCACAAAGAGGTGCAGAAGCAACGTCCGAGGGCAAATTGAAAGGCCAGTTCATTCTTGCGCAGCGTTTATGCTCACGATTTGGAAGTGTCTTTCCTGAGAAGGACGTCAAGAAGAAGAGCCAAGCAGCAGTCATGAGGAGCAGCACTGAAGGCAGGCGAATGAAGGCGCCTTTCCTTGGACTGGCGTTTCCTGCTTAGACTCCTGGTACCCACCAGTGCCCCCATGCTGACAGCCCTTTCCCCACAGCTGGCGTCTTTGTGAAGTCTCTTCCATGCGAATCCTCTCATTTCTAGCAGTAAGGGCTGACCTCGCATGGCACCCAACCAGCCTGGTAACTGATTCCTCTCCCTTCTACCTGCCTGTCTGCGTTTGTGAAGCTGTGGATTTCGTAACTGTGATCTCTGCCCTACCTGAAGTCTGTGATCAACACAAAGGCTCCTGAAGTTATTAACAGTGGGTGGTTAGTGAAAAATGATTGCAGGAACATCTTTCCCTAGGAAACCAGGTTAAAAATAACTACATACAAAGTTTTGGAATTTAGAAAATTAAGTATTTAAATGAATGCATTCTAGTTTCTTTGCTCATTAAAGGAAGTGGTGAATTGTCTGCATACACAAACTGTATGTTCATTTTTTGCTAGTGGAAAGTAGAAGATGCCCAAATTTCCCAGTGAAAGAGGAAAGTAAGGAACAAAGAAGAGGAAGGTTTGTGGGTGTTGTATGAAGAAGGAAGAATACGTCCAAGTCTCACACAGACAACATCAGAGGGACAAAAAAATAGTGACAAAAATTGCCCGCAGCCACAGCTCTCCCTAACAGATGACTGCCGTCTATACACTCAGTGCTTCACGCTGCAATCTGAAGTTTCAGTGCTTGGTCCCTCATCCACCAAGTGTCCTTCACAGGGTATCAGAAAGGACCTGCAAGAAACTTTAAGCACTTACACAAACTCAGAAGGCATGAAAGCATATATCCCAACGCAGTTCAAAGCCAACAAGGGGCAGGAACTCCACCACAGCTGCAGTACCTCCCACCTTGCAGTGGGAGTCTACTGTTAATTTTGCCAGCATTGCTTTTGAAGACAAAACTTCTTTTGATGAAGACGATACCAGCGAAGGATAAGTCACAAACCTCATGGCAGGTCTCTTGGCTGCTTTTTAGATTCAAGCCCCTATTCAGCAAAGTGTTCAAAAGTAAATACCAAATTGGTAAACAGCATCTAGTTCTTTCACTGAGGAACTAACCTACAATTTATCACTCCGTGGAACTGTGATCTAGTGCATGTTGTCAAGATGTGCTTTGAGCCAAACTTCACTCTGCATGTTACCTGTATAGATCAGAATCTGTCCTGCACAGACATGTCAAGTGGCAAAATAGTAGGCATGAAATATTTTGGCATGAGATTACATACAAACATTCAGCAACGCAGAGGATAACCCTCAGGTAGCAGACTGTTTCTTCTAGAATTGACAAGAAATGATTAAAACCAAACAGGGTACCTGAGAAAGCCGGATGTGACAGCTGTCCTTTTATTATGTTTGTGATCTCTGATCCGAGTTAATTTCATAAAGAGAGGAAGTGTTTTATAGTAATTCATATTATTTTGATATTTTTATTTCAAACTTTGATCTGATTTCACCGAATGCTTCAAATCCATCTCCTTCCAACTAAATTGTAATAAAAATTAGAATAACACAGGTCCCCTTAATTTTGCTAGAGGGTATTTATTTTTACAGCCATACTATAAGGTTTTAAAGAAAATAGCAGTTGAGGCAGTTCAAAGCAATCATGGCCTGAATTTTCCAGCACAGATGTCTAGAGAGAGGCACTTAAGATGCATATTTAGGTACTACTAAAATGTTACTGCCAACTGACGTAAAAAACATAGTTAGTAAATAAACTGCACCATCTGTACACTACAACCATTGCCATGTTATCTCATCAGGAAGGAATTTATAAGATCTTCTTTTAATTTAAAGTTACTACATCTAAAATAGAACTATTTTTGTAAAGAATTTCACTTCACCATTCAGTATGCTAGCTTTTGGCCCCTTCTACTTCTGCCTCAGCATCCTCCACTGCTTTTTTCCATTCAAATGCCCCACCCTAGCTTGAATGCATAAAACTTATTGCCACCGTACTCGGAAGATAAAAGTCCAGTTTATTCCTTTTCTACAAGATCAATCTTTTTACTCCCTGCCTCAATTCCTAGCACAGCCCATTCCTATACGTTTTTTGTGATCTGATTCTTTGATATTTTCAGTTTTCAACAGCAGGAAAATGTTGCAAAAGCAACACTCTGTCTTCCACCTTTTACCTTTGGGCTTATTAAACTGCAACAGAGCAAATAGCAGCTTGCCCCCATTTAACTTGTCTGTCAATAGATGTGCCTTTTCCCTTCCCACATCATGATGGTTAACCTTGGTATGAGCCAGGTTAGGTCAAAGACGTAGAGAATAATTAATAGAGTGAAGGCTTTTTTCCCTGTTTGTTTGGGGTTTTTTTCCTATTTGTAATTTATTTTGCCTGATGACAGAATAAGAACATAGCTGTTAAAATAAAACTGTAATGTGCAAGATAGAAAGAAATACCTGAGGAGAACTGTAAGTACTGTAACTCTGTCAAACTCCTTGGTATAGGATGCCACTGAGTCCACTTCTGAAATATTTAAATAAAGTTCAGTAGAGCTCGTAAAATAAACAGAATACTTGTGGAAGCGTATGGTAAACCAGTAGGATTCAGAACCAAGATCTTGGGAAGAAACAAGAAATTATATGCATACCTCAACAACAGTGCACGAAAGACCAAGAATGAGAATTCTGGAAGCTATATAACAGAGGCCAGGAGGAAGCAATTTCACTAGCAATACAAAACTGGTCTGGCAGTCACAGTGGTTCTCCCACTCCTTTGAAAGGATCTAGTATGAGACACAGAAGAAGAAAGGTACGGGTCTAAACGAACCAATAATTTTTCCTGTTTTTAAAGTTTATTTCCGGCACTGCCAAGTAAGCTGTGGCACAAATTATTCTGAGAGGTCTAATTTTCAAAAATACAGAACATTTGTAACAGAAACGTTCTTCCTGTTCCTCTATTTTGTTAAATTTGTATCATCATGAAGCTACACATACAATTTCCATTCTCTAACACCACCACTTTATCAGCTGAAAAACTGTATAAACAAACAGTTGCAACATATATTCTTGTTAAAAATATTAGCTTTAATAAAGGTAGGAGAAAGAGTTACAAAAGGTCTTACACATGCCCAAACTCAAAGAGGTTCGTCTATCATTTGGAAAGCTGTATGAAACCAAAACTTATCATCCTAACTTTTCATCTCAGTAGTAAAGATTAAGATCAATTAACTGTTAAAAGAAAGACTCACAACACTGATATATATTTTACCAGTGCAATATAAAAATCTTTTAAGAGACAGCTGACTAAAGAGAGATGAGATATACAACTTGACATAAAAATGGCGTATTAGAATACATTCTCTGCTTAAAAACAGGGCGGAGATGTTAGCTTTGTTTTTGTTCCTTTATTTTTAAAGCAATTTTTCATTTTGGCATATGTTACTGGCAAGCTTAATTTTCAGTGCTGAAGGATGTGAAAATAAAATTTACCCATCACAAAGGCAACAATAAAGTCTTTTTTGACTCCGTCCAGCCTGTGCAGCTTGTAGTAATGAACAGAAAACATCAGCTGGTGAAAGCACTAGCCAGTGAGCCCAGCACAGAAGAAGAAAGAAACAATTTGCTGTTCCATCATGTACTTACCTAATTTGTGATCAGGAATTTCAACCATCTTCTTAACTGACTGCTGCAGCCTCAGCTTCTACAGTGGAAGATGGGATTATGAGGGCTGTAACTCCTTGCAGCCTTACAGGTTGCACACATATTTTTTTGACCAAAGGATACACATTCACACACACACACACATGCTCTTTGTCCCCAGTTATGCAGATGTGTGTTATCTCTAACTAGGACACCAAGGTCATCATTGCTCAAGCTCAAGCTTTCATAATGTCCCTACTGCTAACAATAGGTTTTTCTCCCAGCAAAGTGGGAGGATGGCTGGCAGGAGGAAGCCCTCTACAAAACTCTGACCATTTAAGACCAAATAAACCATACTTTATTGTCCCATGCAAGTGTTTGTTATAAGCACTCATTTCCCTCTCATGCTATTTCAAAATACATTCGTGTCCACCAGACCTTGAGAACCGAGTATGTCTTTCAGTCCAGCAAGTGCAGGACATGCTGATTGGAAAAGAACCGATGCACCTTGCATAGCCCGAGTGACCCTTGGGAAAATGCTGGTTCTGCAGGCAAAGGTGGCTTTTGTGTACTTTCACTGCAAGATGAGTCTTCAGGAGAGCTTCACCCGAACATCTCACCCACTGGAACCACCATGGCACTACCCACAGCATGAACACAGCAGGGGAAGGCAAATATAAATTCCACACCAGTTTCAGGATCCAGAAAGCAAAGGGGAGAATGTCAGATAAACATGAAAACAACAGTGAGAAAGGTATTTCAGGGATTTGAAGGAAAAAATGCCACTAATGATGAGGAAAAAGGGGTCAGGCATGTGACACTGCCAGTGAAAGGACTGTATACAGTCTAACTACGGAGCCAAATGCAGTATAAAACCACAAACAAGAGCAGAAAAGGTGAACGAAAAACCCAACAGCTAAAAGAGCCATGTGCTAGTAATGCAGGCAGACTGACATAATAAAAGAGGAACTCAAGGCACTAGTGTTATTACAGGAAAATTCACTAACAGGGTGGAACGGCAATTATTATTGAAACAAGTGTCAAAAGGTCTGTGCTTTTCAAGGCAAAGAAATACGGGTTTTATATGGAAGGATACTGTCATGCAATAATGGAACAGCAGACTTCGGAAATAAAGAAAATAGAAAAAAACAGAATATGTTTGGAAATGCTGTGGAAAGATGGTCAAAGAAGACTTCTAAGAGAGAGAGACAACTGCGTCTGCTCTTCACTTCTTGCACCAGATATGGATCTGGATAGAACTCTGCATCATTAAACAAATGGGAATTATGTCAACACGGGAGACCAGCTTCACAGTACAGATCGGAGAACAACTGCTATTAACCATGGTAAGGCCAGTTATTCCTGGATGTGACAGCTGACCAGTTTCTTTATCCATGTTGCTGAATGAACAAGAATAGATTCTTTTCTGCTCTTTATCTGAAGTAATGAGAATGACTTTGGAACAGGGGACCACGAAGTGATTCAGTTTAGATTAAGTGGGAAGGATAACAGCAAGCCTAACTTGTTTAAGATCTGTGATTTCCAAAGAGCAAGTTTTTATGAACTAAATGGTTCCTCTGAAACCTCTGGGAAACAGATTGGGCTGAGGAACTCTAGACCTCAGCCTGGGGGAAGCTGCAGTTCCTCCAAAGTCACTGCGCAAAGAGCTCGCTCCAACTTGTATCCTAAGAAAAGTAGGAAAGATTCATTCTTTGGAAAAAAGAACAAAAAAGCTAAAAACCCAAGCTCGACAACTGAACTGACACGGAAACCGACTTTAGGAGAGAAAACAGAGAGCCTGGCTTGCTCAGTTAAGCAAAACAAAGGCAGAAAAGAAATAAGACTCTATCAATACAATGAGGTGACCATGGGATGCAGGGGGGGAAAAGCAAGGAAGAACTGTAAGTTTAAAGACAGCTTCAGTAAAGCAACATTGGCTGAAGACAGACTGGTAACCAGAACATTTCTAGACAACAGAGCAATGGTATTTTGGAAAACTCTTCTACCAGGAGCTGGAACAAAGTAAAAAGATTGAATGTAAGTTTTCAGAAGCATTTATGCAGTGTTGCTGCTCACAATGTGACCCAGGGAAAGGGACTCTCCAGAAGCTGCCTTCCAAACTGTGCTTCTCTAGGGCAGGTAAGCCCTCTTCAAAAGTCTATGAGAGAGAGGGAAAGAGCACAAAAACACAGTCATGAAGAAACTATGCCAGTGGAAGCCTGTTTGCACAGATGCTCATCTACATAAACCTGCAGAAGCACCAGGATGATGTCTGACACTCCAGGAGCAGACCTCGCACCACTTCATGACAAAGCCGACCTGCAAAAAGCTTACGGGCAGTGCTACGGACGCATAGGAGTGCTACAGACGCACAGGTCCCATGTCTATCAGCTTCCTGCGTGCAATGTGCGCTGAGCTGCTGAACTCAGGTGGGATGCCTGAAGCTTGGTGGCTATCTGCACTTGGAGGAGAGCAGCACAGAGCTGGAGCCTCATAGCTGACAGTCAGCAGAGTGGTGATGTAAGCACACAGCTGTCATACGCAGCCAGCCTGAGCTCTGTGGCAGCAGCCTTAAGCATGTAAGCAAGACTCCTGGTATAATGAAGAGGAGCTGGCCAGAGGCTAGTCCAGTAGCACTTGAACCATGGCACTATGAAGGAAAGCCAGTGAGCAAGCCATGCAAGGCCTGGCTTGCAAGTGGTCTCACCTCTCCCATTGCACCCCCATGCCTACATATTAACTTCTGTTCAGACTCTTGCCTCCTCTCTTCTGCTTTCCTCTGCAGGACAGCAGAGCAGGTCCAGGCAGGAAGGTGCAGAGAGGTGCCAGCAGGCAGAGCCTCATATGTGGGGGACTGGGAGAACAGAGGGGAAGGACGGTGGCCCACAGCTTAGGGAGGTCTGTGCACAGGGGCTTCTTTGTGAACATAGGAAAGGCTGGGAAAATTGGCTGCAAGCCCAACAGTTCCCACTCTGGTGTACGCTGTGCAGTCCTGGGTTTCAAGGCATGGATGTAGGCAGGACAACTAGAATTGCCACTAGAAGTATGTTAAAAAAAACAGTATAAGCATGACCAACTAGCAGGTACACAGACAGGCAGACATGCAGTCTGCTGGGGCTCAACTCCATACCATACAGCCATGACAGCCAGCCGAGGCTTGCCCTCCAGTTCCAGATTAGGTGTTTTTTCCTCAGGAGGGACAGTAGATAAATGGAGATGTGTTAGTGCTAATTCTTGAGTAAAGTCACACCTGAGAGAACAGATCACTTTTTGTTTGTAGAACGACATCCAAGACAGGTAGGCATATTATAAATAAAGAAAAATCAAAGTCCGTACCATTTACTTCCCTTCTTCCTAAGATCGAGACCAACTAACAGTCACTAGTATGAATCAATCAATAAACAAATCTAATTACTAGTTTTGAAAGCCTATTATTAAACACATTGGAAAACCCTGCTGGGGCAAGTCTTTCTCCCTTGCCAATCTTTTGCAAGTGTATCCCCATTAAAGACCAACAGGACTAGACACAAACTTACCCAAACAAACGGAAGCAGACTAAAGCCTATTTTCCATCAGAGCACTTGACAATCATTTTGCATTGCTGCAAGCCAGCCCCAGCCTGTACATGGAGACGCTAAAGACTCACCCAGGTCTGTGGATGACGGCTGAACACTCTCCACAGGGAGTGATGTTCAACATGGCTGGAACAAGCTGCTCTTCTGCTTCTCAGAAGGAAATCAATGGAGGAGGGAAGACAGCCCCAGCAACACTGCCATCATCTGACAAAACTGGTTCCACTCTTCCTGCAACACTGCTTCTAAACTTCATTAATTTTCATATAAAGGAAATGACAGAAGAGCAGGAATGTAGTGTTTAGGGCCTTTTGACTTTTTTTTGCTGGAGAGCTTCCCAAGTGGGCTGAGGGATGAGACGCAGGTCAATAGTAAGGCAGTGCAGGAACTAACGTAGTTTTTGAAGAATTATTATAAAGACATATGAAAACAAAGATAGCCTTTGAAGATCTTGACATTCCTACTGCAGACATCTACAACATAACCAATAGAGCAGCAGAATTACTTTCTAATTACAACAATCAATATTCTGAGACCTTATCGGCCTTTTCTAGTGAAAGCTCCTGGTGAAAGCAACACAGTGAATATAAGCTGCCTGAACACTGAAGAGGCTTAAAGAGTGAAATTAGTCAGCCTTAGGTTAGGGCTTTAACTTAGCTTAAATAGCATACATAATAAATAATAGGATTTACTTAAAACAACTGCAACACAGTTTGTTTAGACTAAACATTACACCCTAGTTATTAGGGGTTGTTTCTTACTTCAATACTTCATAGAAGAGAATTTGTAGAAGATATGTTGCAAACTTGAAAAAAACTATCAAACTTGCTTTCACTCACATTTTAATTGAATTCAGTTGCATACGCATCTCAGATCTTCCAGTAAACACTTTGCTAATGCAAAGATTTAGTACCATCTGCACTATATAGTAGCAAACATGTAAGTTAATATTGGCTTCACTGGAATTTTTTACTTAAACATTTCAAAAACAGAGGAGATATGAAATGCCATGAACCAAAATGTGGTGAGGGAATAATTCACTTGAGTTTCTAGAAGGTGACCACTAAGGCAAGACTGCAGCTAAGTTGCATTTACAGGCCCCTTAGATGCTTCTAACGTGCCAAACTGCTATCATGTAGCTCCTTTCTATCCAAAATGGTTAAAAAACCTTTTACTGACTATCATCTGTGATGTTTTAATTAAAAAACGAAGAAGGGGAGACACAGGATTCCACTTCTGCCAACCTCTGATTTGCTATGAATGATCCTGTTCAAACTCCTTGGACTCTCAATCACTACTAGCTGACAGGTGAGATTATCAGAGGAGTAAGGAATGCGCAGAATACAACCAGAATTCCTTTGCAAACTCTTTCAGATCCTCAGCTGAAAGGTGTATTTACTTCACAAAACAGAGTGGGTAAGCTAAGGGGCTCTCGTCCCATTCTCTTCAGGCAGTGAACAGGGACCCAAACTGACCATGAGCACAGGCTGTGCCTAAAAGAAATTGGTGGACATTTAAAAAAAACAAATGAAATGAAGCTTTATCCAGATACTAGCTAGAGCTGTGGCTGTAATCCAGGAAAGCACTTATATTGTGTATACAAGCCGGAGAACGAGTAGTCCCCGTGGAAGAGGATCAGAGTGCCAGCATCCTGCAGGGCTCAGCCCCAGACTGGAACAGCTGGGCAGCTTAACTATAGCTCAGGACAGTTTTGTAAAAACATTAGTGCTTTAACAAGAATCACAAGTGTGTTTTGCGCCATTCTCACGGGCACACAGCAAGGCTGGAGAGGAAACCACCTTTTAAATGGTGCTAGATCTCATTTCCTCTGAAGCTCCCCAACATAGCTCCCCATCCCAGGCGGTCGCATCCCTGCTGGGGAGAAACGGCCATCACTCCAGCCAAGCGGGTGGCATGACAAAAGCTGCCATGAAGAAAGGGAGGGCTTGCTTTTAGTAAGTATGAGGTCTTCGCATCAATTTTGTGTTTATAACCAAATAGAAAAAAATGCCCCATATTTCTTTTTGTACTCCAAAACTTCAATAAACTCTAGTGAGAGCTGGTTTATTGATTTTAACCATGAGTTTCTGTAACCCTTGTCAGTGCAGCACACCAGCATCTCTCTGGCCTTTTAGAAAGCTCTGCTTCACGTACGTACAGCAAATGGTTCATACTAACTCTGCCAGCTCAAATTCAATTTACTAGCATGATCTGTGCGTCAGATCTGTGTGCCTGTGTGAGCAAAGCACATTTGGTAATCAGATCGATTATAACAAAACGAAACAGAGAACACATTCATCTTGTCCCCCTCCCCATCTCTGCCTCTCTGCGCACTGATCTTTAACGATTGCCTGCCCTCTCATGGGAAAGTCAAACGGACTGACTACCCACCACCGCACAGAGGCCCTCCCGACTCATCTCATGACCCTTCCACGGCCAGAAGATGAAGAGTTTCTAAGTACCCCAGTGTCTGTTGAAGAACTCCCTCCCCACTCGCAATCTCCCTGCTTCTCTTCTTCCTGTCTCCAGCAGGGGGTAGAAAAATCCCAAAGTATAAGGGTGGTGGACCTCCACAAAAGCAAACGCAAAAAGAAAAACCTCCTCTGTATTTTTCATTTTAATGCCATCATTTCTAGGAAAACAGCTGTCTTGCGTGCAGTCAGGAATAGAACTGAAAACCTTATAGGGATCTTTTCCTCTCCCCTCCCCTAGCACATACCTGATGCCCCAATTTAGAAACAATTCTTCATAAATCTGGTGCAGCATTTCATCTGGTACAACAAACATGCTAATGGCATGTATTGTAGTCTTTGTAGAGCCTTGTTATAAAAGCCACAAATATTCTTCCATTGGGAACACACCAATGAAAATATTTCTATTCTATGCAAAATTGTCAGTGAAATTCCAGTAAAGTTAAGAGACCTGGTAGTTACAGGACTCCTCAGTGCAGGAAGCCAAGTGCTAGATTGTACAACGGTAATACAGTTACGGAAAACAGTGTAAAGCCTTAAAATGGCTGGAGATAAGTCGTATCACTCACTTGTTTCAGAGGAGACTAACAGTGGTAATTATGCCTGATTAAAAATCAGTGTTGCTGGACTTGATGTTGGCTGGGAAGGGCCTGGAATATATAAACCCCCAAATTCTTAATGCTGGGAAAGCATTGACCTACATCTTCCTTTATCAGGGATGAATGTAAGCAGCTCCCTTCCTTTTAGTTTCAAGGCAAAGTATCTGGAAACACATTTGAGGTTGGTTTTCATGTCATTACTGGATATTTTAACAGAAGTGTGAGGATGTATTTGCAAAGTTAGAAAGAGCTTATTTACAAAGTTAGTTTTAGAAGTGGGAAAACTTCCTTTTCTACTCCTCTCATGTCAGCCAGCAACATCAGATCTGATCTGGCCCTCAATCATGATAATGCAGCACAGCTTGCTTAGGCTTTTTACTGATGGGACTGCTTTGAGATAGCTAGAAAGGATGCTGATGAGTATTAACTATGATGTCTGTCATTTTGTATCTCTGGGTAATCCTACTCTATCATTATGATAGCAGAGAGCCTCTCAAGAATTTAAACACAGAAATTCTCTCTTTTCTTTCCAAACTTTTAGGTTACGTAGTTTGACTAAGGGTATATGTGTACACCAAAGGGAGAGAGACACGTGTGTGTGTACAAGGTACTGGAGAAAAAGCGCAAAAGGTAGAAAAATTAATTTTGCAGCAAAACCTGTGATAATGCTCTGGCTGAGCATGTATCCTATGTGAACTCCACCTTCCGTGGTCCTCAAAGCTAAGGCTACACTGCAATGTAATTACCAAAGGAGGTCACAGCTTTTCAGGGGGCAAAACTGGAGGAAATCTCTTTGAAAACTTTGACTACTTGGACAACTATGTTGGTCTTCCAGGCTGGAAACTAAACAGATACATTCATAAGAGGCTCTACACAACACAGCAGAAAAATTTATTTTAAATCAGCTGGAGGGTTCTGTCGAAGCAGCAAATCCATTTTTACTGGAAAGTCATGTAAGAGTATATATTCCACCTGGACCAACAGAGAGCGCCTAAGTCCACTGTTACAGATGGATGGTAGCAGATACTTCTTGCTGGCCCAGCAAAATGGGCATCCAATAGCTCTGAAAAACTGAAAGGTCCCCAGAGCAGAGGCAGAAGCGACAGTCTGCCACAGAAAGGACATTTCCTAGTGCTGTCCCATCTTTTCCACCACTACACTTTTGTCATTTGCTCACACAAATCTGGATTTGCTACAACAGACCAAAGCCCTGACTGGAAAGAGCTGCAGGATTGCCTCCCATGCTGGCAGATGCCGTCATCTCCATGAGATGAGCTGCACAAATCTTACATCACCACATTGCCACCAGCTGACCAAATCTAGAGGAAGCTCCTCACTGACCCCACACAGATGTTTGGTCTTCTCCAAATTTGCTTGTTTGCACGTGTTCTTATCAAACCAACCCTCACCTCGCTTTAGGAATGCGGCTAGGGAAGAGCAGCTGACTACAATCACCTCTGAATTTCACAAGCTGGCAAAACAGTTTTTCTTTCAGATACCTTAGGTGAACCCACAGCTATTGCCATTAGTGATTTGCCCCTCTTTACTCCACAGAATGCAACTGAAAACATGTTTCTGGTCAAAACCTTTCATAATATTTAAACATCACTCCCCTCCAATTCTCCTTTCTTTCTATTTTCCTGCTCCTCTTTAGCATATATCAGTCCTTCCAGCAGGCTTTTTCCCTTTTCCACACGGATAAGTGCGTGGTGCCCATTGCTGTGGTACCAGAGCTCCTCACCACTGGACAGACACACCAACGTGCCCTGCCCAGGACCCCCAGCAAGGCTGGGACAGGGCTGGGGCCTGAGTTTTGTTGGGATCGGAAACACAGCCCCTCTGGGGCAGACAGCCATAGCTGAATACAGAAATACAATGCATTAATAAGTAGGTCAGCTTGTTCCTATAAAAGTAACGGGTTTAACGCTGACTGTGCCTGCCAGCAGGAGTAGGAAGCGACTGCAGTTTTCCCCGTTTCCCACATTCAGCCCCTTCAAAGCCACAACGCTCCTCCTCCGCTGTTGCCCTCCCGGCGGCAGGGCAGGGCTCATGAGGTGCCCAGAGCCGCGCACCTTGGTCAGCAGCAACTCCGCCTTTGCAGGGCTGTGGTCAGGAGTCACCACTGAAACCTTGCACCAGAAAGCAAATTCCAAGAAAACAAACACTATCACTAGGCAATTGAAATGCAGTTGGTAGCAACAAACAAACCATCTGCGACAAGGATCTAGGGCTCTATTCTTGCCAACAGGTTCAACAGGTTTTGAATATTAAGTCACCCAGAGCTTTATCAGTGCCTAAAAGGGAAAGGGCGGCAAAGATCTTGTCACCTGGGGTTTCACCGTGGTCCCTGCTTTAGTGCAGCTACCCGGCTCCATTTCTCTCCCTTCTGCAAGGAAGTATTTTGACCCTCTTTAAATTAGTCAGGAAAACCATTTCCCTCCTGTCCAACTAAAACATTTAAGTGTCCCAACCTTACTGCGTGTGCCTGAGGCAGGGCTGCATGCAGGCACCAAGGGAAGGGGAGGTGTGCGGGGCACCACCCTGCCCGCAGGGGAGCGGGAGCACTTTTTAGTCTCCATGAGTCCGCAAGGAAGTGGACGTTGGACTGAAACATGGTGCCGAGGTAGCGTGCTGGCCCTTCGTACAGCTGAAGCACACCTGGGCTGCCCGCTCGCCAGGCCCACCACGTGTGACCAACACAGTCCTGCGTGACCCGGCCATAAAAACCTGGGGCTGAACCTTACCTGCACGGTTTCTTCACCTTACCTGCACGGTTTCTTCACCTTACCACAGCTGATACGGAAAGCTCGCCTGAACAGAAGGATCATTGCTTGCAAGGGACACCAGTTTATTTTAATAAAGGCTCTGATATACTCTTGTCATTTTCTTTAAATACAACAGCAGTCAATGGTATTTATTAAAAATAGCGTGCAAAAGGCAAAGTTCATTCAGACGCTTTTTCTCCTCTCAATGAAGCAGCTCACTGTGATGCCTCTGCAAATGGATCTCTATGAATCAGTCCAACATGGCATCGCGTGGACTGCAAGACCACAACACAATGCCCAAATACCATCTGCTCCTCCCATGAGCTGGTCTTGAGAGCCTTTAACTTTTGTAAACAACTGCTGGTCCATTTTCTTTTGAGATGCTGCACAATGTAGCAGAACACACTTACAAGCTGACTATAATCAAAAGCTTTATAGTTTGCTAAACTTGTTTTAAATAATGCATAAATACCAAAAAAGACACACTGTACTCTTAATGAATTTTCATGCAAGCTCAGTTCTCTGTTTGTTGCATTTTCTGTTTATAGCAGCATGGCTTTAAACCACAGAATAAATAGTATTATTTTCCGTTCCATTTTAGCTCTAGTCCAGAAACATACACTACATTTAATTACTGTTTTGGTAGAGTCCACCTACGCAGATGGGCTGTGCTTGCATGAATCAACCGGTATCTCTGGATTCAGAGCACAGAAGAGGTTAAAAAAAAAAAAAAAAGAGGGCACTTAAGCCAGCCCCTCCTTCCTCTCCCCTGCATTTCATCACACTGAAAGGGTTTAAAAGTAAAAAATTCCTTCCACATCATATAATCCTGGCATCTGCTGTGCAGCAAATCAAGCTCACTCATTTTGCTGTGTTATTCCCAGAAGTAACTGTACAGATTCGGGTCTAGAACTCCATTTTCCACTCCCTGAAGTTTCCAAATACCTGTTTTTTCTATTTAGGCACATCAGAAAAAGCAGTAAACACAGCTAGTAAATACAAAGCAATCTCCTCTGTCTAAGTGCAATTCTGATTGCATTACTTAAGAAATATAATTTCCTGAGGCTTTTTACTGCCTTAGTTTATGATACACATGATAGGGTATCAATCTACCAACCTCCTTCTGCTGCCCCTTTCTTCAGTGGCCCGCAGCTCACCCATGACATTATGTAGTTCAAATACAAAGCCATTACCAAGATTAAGCCACAGAAGGAATCCAGTCTAGAGAGTGAGTAGGTCGCTGTGGTCATGTTTATTATTTAATAACAGTGGGAATAATTCATATCACAGCAACAGTTCTCTACCACTCAATTTATCAATTTCAAAGTAAAGTACATCAGACCTCCAGGCAGTGACAGAAGACTGAAGGCTCAGTCCATCTGGACCCTCTCTGTTAAGCCCTGGGCCCATATTCAAGGCTGGACTCCAGAGTAAGATATACGGGAACGATCCTCCTTCACCTATACCTATGTCCAGCAAGCCTGTGCCAGCAAAACCTGGGGAGTAGCACGGCCTCAAATTCACATTCTCTTTCCATGCAGACACTGTGGTTTCAGGTAAGGTGTTTCATCCTCCCTCCTAAATGAATGAGGTTTAATTTTTCTCCTTTGCATGGGCTGCCTGCTTGGTGTACTCTGCAAGCTTTCTGAGGCAGGCAAAGACTGTCTCCTACTACATGTGTCTCGGTTGACAAGAACTGCTGTAGTTGTCCTGAAGTCTGCAATTTCTCACGCTTTTTAAATGTGATTGAATAAGAAACCTAATGGCCTAACACCTTTCTCAGATGTATCTTCTTTGCAAAACAGGACAGCGTCTCAGTCATTAAGCTAACATAATCATTAATTTTCTTTAACATGCTTTCCTTCACACCCTCGCTATTTTGTTAATACGACTTTCCATACATATTGAAGCTGCAATGAAACAGAACAGGAAGAGAAAGGAAGAGATGACAATAAAACTTAAAACTTTTTTCCAAGAACCTTCCCATTTCTACAAACCTCACAGATGAGGCATTTTACTTTCAGCTTGCTTTTTTCTACATGCCTTTATCCTGCAGCCTTAACAATTGATGAATTACTAACTGGGTTTCCAAATCCTTACAACAGGGCCAAGGTTTTTGCCTTTTTGTTTGGCTAATCTTTTCACATCTATTTGCCTTGCTGCCACGACAACTAAACAGCAAATAAGTGATTTGGGTTCATTCAATAGATTCCAAACTGGGAGCCTGCCTATTTTGTTTGCTTTAGGGCAAAAGGAGGAAGCAAACAGCAGCTTTGTAAGTGAAGTTGCCGATATTCTTTTCTCAATTATGGCTGTGAAAAGATTCAGAAATGCAAAGTACTCTTTACAAGCAGAGTCACTTCATGCTGATCCAACTTGTTTCAGTTCACTTTAATTTGATTCCGTCTCTAGAAGTGGTTTAACTTTGATACCTACTATGGTTTCTTACATTTAGACAGATTGTTTTCAACTCAGCAGGACAAACTAATGTTAATAAGTTCCATTTAGTTTTGAGTATTTTCTTCAAAGGGGGGTGGGAGCTCATAACCAACAAACCCTGAGGCTATAACCAGCTCTCTGGGTGCCCAGTGCCATCTTCTGATTTGTATCATCTGAACAATTCCCAGTGCTGACATTGTTTAATACTTTTAAGACTTTTCCACTGAGGTGGAAAAGAAAAAGCTACTTTAAAAGGTCTAAAAAAACCCCACAAAAGCATTTTTTAATAATTGCTTGCCAAGGACGTACTGCTGCATAATAATTTTGCAGAGTAGCTGCAGCAGGCAATCAGGTCTGGCATATGGTAGTTCAGCTGCAGTTTGAAATAGGTACTGCTTTGAAGCACAGCTTTACTGCTCCATGACTTTATGGCAGTAATTTGAAGACTTCTTACCCAATGTAAAAAAAAAAAAGAACAAAAAGAACCCACTGGAATCAACATATTCTTTAATAAAATAAATGCATTTTGAAACTTTCAAAGTTCATTCAGCTTCTTCCCAGCCTGGCCCTGGCAACTGAACAAGTACAACACACATCATGGCAAGAGGCCAGAGTAATATCACAGCTAGGAATCCCCTTTCTTTAGAAGTCCACCCAATTGCATGGATGAGATTCAGCACTTCTTACATGGGTTTTAAAAACCAAACAATTCCTGCATCTTCACTGAAAGGGAACGCTCTCTCTTACAAAATTCTGCAAGGAGCAGAGTCCGACAGCAAGGGACACAGAGAGGCTTAACTCACTTAGCTCCTCCAGCAGAGTAGGGGCATCTCCCCTTTCAGCCACTCCGTAAGCACCACAGGCATTGGCAGAGAACTGTGAATTCAGCAACATCATGCTGGCATGTAAAACCCCATAGGCACTAACACACAACTATCAGAAAGTCCCTAACGGTGCCCTACTACTCCAGTCCTTATTTAATATGTGCTTGAAAACAGTCATGGCACCTATATGATTAAAAATTAAAAAGTAACTGGGATTACTATTGGGGGGGAGGATGGAGGAAAGGAAGAAGGGGAGAGGAGGAACAACAAATTTCTTACCTGGTAACACCACCTGAAGACGTAGGAGGAAAGAACCAAAAAGATGCTGCCTCAGAGGCCCAAGAAATTCTGGGCAACTGGTCAGGCAAATACAAAAATGTACAACTGATACAAGATTCACAGACCTGGAGGGGGACGGAAGTTTGCTCCTTTGCAAACTGAAGGTAGAAAGTCAACCAAAAAGACATGAACAGACCTCCACAAAGTTGACCCAACTCTAGTTTCTGGTGTTGATTACAGCCCTGTAGAGGCACACACCCCCTGCACTTCCCACACGAAGGTTCTCGCATTACACAAACACTACAAATGATTAAAAATTACATGAAATTTTACAAAATTACATGGTATGCTTCTGCTTCTGTTGCCAGCCCCAAAGTGTTTAGCACACTGTTATGCTATCAAGTTTTGTACTCTGTGCCAGTCACTCCCCAAGGTGTTTATGTGAAGCACTCAGGCAAAGTGAACAGAACATCTGTATTCTATTTGCTAATGAGCAATCATCATTTCTACAATTCTCCAGCCAGGGATTTTGCTGTTTGGAATACTAATGCCATTTAGAAAAATTAAAGGGGAAAAAAAAAAATGTTCTGCTCATTAGTACTACAGTTACTAAAATACTTTTGCACTATTTACAGTGTAACCAGCCTTCTATTTCCATTGCTTTCCAGTATTTTTACAAAATTAGAGCTTTCAGAAATAAAAACTTTGATGATATATACTTAATGTATTTTCAGAATTAGCATCATTTGCAATGCAGCTCTTGCTTTAATTACATTTTACCCACACAGAGGCAAGGATTTAAAATAAACTATTATAAAAGCTTTTCAAACACACCCTGCTGAAGATTCTCTTCATTGCTTGCTTTTTATATTGTGGCAGCACCCACAGCAGGCTAGATGAGGTAAAAAAAAAGTTATAAAAATACTGGCCATGGTCTACAAACTTAATTACATGAAATTCTTATGTGTGCAGAGAGAGTGAGGGAATACAACAGCTTTGAAACCTGGGACACATTTTGTGCAGACAGAAAGAGCTATCAGTTTCTCTTCTAACCAATGGATATTTGCATCACGCGAGGACCAGGACTACTCTCTGACGGAAGGGCCACATCGTGAAAACAGCAACATGCAAGGGAGTGCTCCCGGCTGCCTCCCCTCACTGCAGCACTTGGGCATTTCACATGTAAACCTCCCTTATCATCCTGCGCATCAGAAATCATTCTGCTGAAGTCAGTGAAGTTGAAGAGCAGCAAATGAGATCAGAATGGGATATCAAAGTCAGCAAACTCAATTAAGGTGGCTTATATGAGAATCATCTTTATACTTGCTCATGGCATACTGAAATATAACTTACCAAGCAAGAGAGAGACAACTAAATATAGGATTTGATTGATCTAAGAAAGTCCGATGTGATACTCGTGCTCCTGCGTGGGAGCAGGTGAGGGGAAAGCATCCCTGCTAGGCAGAACGAACACAGTACACCAGAAAGGTCTGGTTTTCCACATGAGAGCAGAGATGCATTTCAGTATGCTGTGATGCCCTTTCAGTCTGAAAATAAACACCCTTATCCTACGATCCACAATCGCATCAGGTAGGGTCAGTACATTTCAATCACCAATGAGATACTCAAAGGCAGCTCCGCCCCCAACAAGATGAGATGTCTCTGCCGCTGTAGCCATTTCCCAGCGAAGACATCGTGGAGCGTTTCCATCCTTGGCTGGGGAGGCTTTCTATTGCCATGGCAACTGGCAGCGGTCCACACACCACAGAGGACCACATCGCATCACCCCGGCAGGACAGGAAACGCCGTGCCATACTTAAAAGCCACCTTCCCTAAAGACAAAACGGAACAACATAGGAGAGAGTGAGAGACTCTGACTCTCGCGGATGCTGGATGAAATAATCTGCTCCTCAGAAACCTCTCCCTCACCCTGCATGCTCAGTTGCAGGCTGTGCTTTAAATCACTCCGACGAAGGTGTTTTGTTTGACTGAAATACCCAGCTGGCCTCATTTTGGTCACTCAGACAGGAGGCAGCCTTTGTTTTTTCAGCATTTACCTCTCTCCTTTTAAGCAGTCGCCAATCAACTTGGAAATACATCTCTTCTCCTCACAGAGCTTCCAGCCAGCAGCAAAACCAGACCCAGCCTGTGCAGAAGGACCCCAAAGGCCCCCACATCTCAGCTGAGTATGAGGCAGACCAAAACCAAGGCTAGATGACATCCAGGAGCAAATAATTGTTTCTTGTGTCATGATAAGGTGACTTGCACCCATCGCTTTCTGCCCTCAGATTGCAGGCTGCTCTACCCAAGCCAAGGAAAAAACGCACTACCAGGACTACTTCAATTTGGTTAAAGCTTTCTACATCTGTTTAAGGAAATAACACAAACCTATTTTAATACATAGATGACCACAAACCGTAACTCTCTTTTGCTTCCCCAGAACTAATTATATACATGTCACCAGAGTGTCGTACATCTCTCTCTTTCCACCTAGAGAACTCATTTTTCACTGCTGCAAGTCTAACACATTATATACTGAACGCTACTCTCCGTGCAACAGTTCAGGGAAAAAAATTCCTAGTCCTTCAAGTGATGTGTGTACTTTGATAATGTTACCTAGAAATAACACTGAGCTATAGCGGTTACTATTTAACAACACATCCAATAGGGAAAAATAAACCACACACCTTATATCAATATCGATAAAAACGTTTCTTCTTACTGTGTTAGTAGTAGCCTACATCCACACCACCAGCAAATATAAAGGAATACCGTGTACTTGCACTGAAACAGCCAGCGTGCCTTTACTGTGAAAGTAAAGCATGAAACCATGTTTAAAGGCAAACAAAGTTAAAACCTGACCCATGCTAAACACAAAGTTCACTTGAAGGTACAGAAATTGTGACCTCGCAGTTTGACCAAAGCTGCAAAATTATCTATAGAGGGACAGAAGATTCTTTTAAAGGGAAATGCAACAGTAAGCACCCAAAGGAACCTGGAAAACCTCGGAAACTATTGAAGGAAACTGTTAAACTGACCACGTATGAATGCCTGCAATAAACAAAATAATGAGGAAACACCAGACTGAAAGACCAAAAAAGAAAACAGTTTACGCAAATACAGTGTGCCCTTCATTTGCACATCAGGATTCCCCTTCTCACTGTGAATAAAATGGATACCCAGAGGCAAAATTAGTTGTTTTCATCATGCAATGCCTATGCAATTTTGCTAGAAAACACTAGCAAAGAAATATGCCAATTCTGTTTCAAAATGCATTAGAATCACAAATATTGAAGTGTTTGCCCAACTTCAAGAACAGAAAAAACAAAACCAGTGTTGGAAGTTGAATGGCTCACACTTATTAAAAAGCTATGAATTAGAACTGAACAAAAAAGCCCAAACAAACATGAAAAAGTACAGACAGGCCTTTGCCTCCTCTCAAATCGCCAAACATCCTCTCCTCCCACAGTATGACATCATGCTGTATTGGGCCATGTACCAGAGACACACTACAAATAGAACAGGCAGCAGTACTGAACCATCATCAAGAAACGACCTCTTAAAACTAAATTTTAAATGAAGCACTTCCATGAAAATTGAAAAAGGACGCTAAGAAATCTGATGGAATTCAGTAGAACACAAATAAGTCTGACAAAATTTTCAGTTTCTGTTTTAAGTCAGACCCAGATCTAGAGGATGTTCTCACAGTAAGTCCACTAATGAGGAAGTTTGATGTTCTGAGCATAAAAAAATTAGCATATTCAAATTTTAAGCGTGGGAATAAAGTTACCTGCCTTCAAAGTACTTGTGACCAGCAGAAGTCAAGGGAGTCGAATCTTACTTTCTTCTTAGACATTAACGAAGTAACGGCCACTCTTGTCATTACTGAACTAGTTTAAGCAGTGCAAGATTGTAATTAGGGGAGAAAATTCCTATGCTAGACCCAAAAGGAGACACATACAAAAAGCATCAAGCAGCAGGACTGCAGGAAACATCTGATAACCAAATGTGTGTGCACAACATAAAATGGAGACATTTGTTTATTGACAGTTGCAAAGTAGGCTGAACATTTTATTTGCTGTTATCTCATTTTCAGCATTACACAGATCATTTGAAAGAGGGCAACACGGATATAAGTTTAACAAGCATGAAGCACGTCCATGTGCATATGTTTATGCTAACAACCATGGTGAACTTCAGCTCTTTACCTTCTGCCGTTTCCCTGCACGGGGCTATGACAGCAGAACAACTTCAGTGCATGCCAAGCACGCACCACAGAGTCTCTCCTCCCGACATCTTTAGGCAGCTGCTGAACCAGGCTAACTGCTGGCTGCCAGGGCCATTCCCTCTTCGGCAGCAGCGCTGCCCACTCTAGGCAGAGTCTGCAGCTCTCTGGCTTCTTTCCTCCCCACCTCTCTGAGGCAAGGGTTCAGTTCTTTTTCCCAGTCAAACTTTGGCTCTCGGTACAGAGAACTGGCAGAAAACACTTCTGCCAGCAGAAGACACAGCCATCCACTCAGTGTTCTACAGTCAAACTTTTCAGGATGGGATAATGCACTGGTAGGACATCTACGGATATGGATATAAAGGCTTGAAATATGAAGTTCCCAAAACATCCAGCTATCCCACATTATTTGGATCCCTTTTAAGATGAACCATTCAACCAAGTTGTTGCATTTAAGTTCAAACTAGGGAAAGAACAACCAAGCAGATCTTAAACGATCAGGGTTGTGACAGAGACACGCCGGCAAAATCAGAAGGCCAAGTCAACGTGAGTGCCATGCAAGCGACGGAGGATGTCTCTTACTCCTTCCTGTAAGACAGCACGCATGACTGCAGAGACCCAAAAAGAGACAGACACAGACAACCCCAGTCCTTCCAAGCCAGCCCCTCTCCAAGCAGCTCTGCACCAGGCGAGCCTTGTCCTTTAAGTGCACTGCGTTAGACAACGCCGTTTCAGAAGAGCTACTCACTGAAATTATTCTTACTCCACAATTAGCACCCATGTGAGTATGGAAAATCAGACCTAGGGCTCTTGCCCGGTTCCAGCCCTCCTGTACTGAGTCCAGGATAAAAATTTTATAACGCACTGCAGTATCCTGTACAGCTGTGTCAAAATGGCATAACACTGATCGCCTGTGACAGGAGGCATTTGTACTAAAAGATTTCTGAAAGGAGTACAGTATTTCTTTGTGTGAAGTAGCTGAGAAATAATACTCTCAACCCCCTCCACAACCTTCTTTTCCTTTGTGCATTGCCAAGCAAAACGGGCCCAAAAACATGCTCTCTTTATTCTTTAACTGATGGAAATTACATTAGAGAGAAGCCCAGCACAAAGGAAGTTTTGGCAAGGAATGTGCCTTTTATGTTAAGTTCCATAAAACACTCAGAGATGTATTGACTGATATTTCCAAAAAGACATTCTTCATACATCTATACACGGTGGCTGCTGCAATGCTGACTTGATCTGCACTTCAAACTGGCAATATAAAACAAAACATTTTTAAACATATTTGATATAAGCAATTTTTTAAGAAACAAAGACTTGAAAAAAAACCCAACCCCAAACCCTACTCCTTTAGACCTATATTTTAAACTAATTATAGCAAAGAAATTCCAACTTACAATGTATTTGAGTATTACTGAAAATGGAAGTGGTCTACATTATAAGCAACCAGTTACAAATGTATATGGAGTCTTTGTTCCTAAATAAAAGACACCATAACTAATGGCATAGGGAACCCTTGTAACCTCCTTTCCTGAGCCTTAGAGTCAGATTTATTTCCCCTGCTTGTTTGGTGCTTTGCCACTGGTAGTGTTGATTTTCTGCCCTTCCTGCATGAATGCTGGAACTTGAAAACCAGAAAGCCTTTTGGATTCGAATTTCTGCTCCACTTTCAGCAACAGCTACAGTGGTCTGGAATAGCTTTTGCCGAGAGACAGCAGAGCCAACAAACCACACAAACATGGGCAAGGTGTGCAGCAGTGTGCCACAATAAACAGTCCTTCCCGGTAAAATCTTTCCATCACAGGTGTGATCTAATCTATAGCTACAGAGTTTTGCTTAGCGCTGATACTATCACTGTGCTCTCAAAAGCTTTAATAGCGGCAATTCTTCCCCAAAAGGCAGTCTCATCTGCACAACCATGAAGCCGTTCAGCAGTAACAACGCTAAGAAATTTTCCAGTTTTAATAAGGATAAATAATACACTAACACACTCTCCAATTCCAACTTCTTGCCCAGGTATAGTTGATGTATGCCGGTGGGTCCCCCTGGTGTGGCGCTCACTTACCACTGCATGTCCCAGTGCAGCAGGATCCCGCCCCACCACCCAGGAGGGACACATCCACGTCACCTTCAGATGAAACCAGGGGCGAGCAGAATGCAACAGGGCCAGGGCATGATCCTGGCGTGCACTTTCTCACACTCCCAAGGAACTGAATCACAGCCCAAGCAGGTACCCAGGCTCGGTGAGGGAGTGCTGCTTCAGTGTGACACACAGAGTCACCACATGCCAGTTTATATTTGGTGATGCCTCTGAAGATATACTCTAGTTAGTAAATGCAACTGTGCCGGCAAAAATGCTTTTTGGTGGTACACAGTGTTCTTGCAAGGAGAATTTACCTGTAAAGCCACGTTAACAAACCCTCACCAACACAAAATTTGCCCAAGCCTAGTGCTCAGGAGGTACACCTACAGCTCTGCACTTCTGGTAGAATAAAATACAGCACAACCCATCGAGCAAGAAAAAGTGCTCTGAATTATTTCCAAATAAGTACTTTTAAATATAGTAATGGCACTGACGCTTTAAGAAGTTACTCATATTTCAAAATATTGCTGCTTTGCATATTAAATCATTTCTACTGCACTTGCAGGAGTTAGAAGCTTTAAGATCTGGAAGGTCTTTAAAGAAATAAGTTTTCAAAACAGGACGGAAACTTAATTTTCTTTATTTCTTCTGGCAAATTGAATCAGTACCAAAACTTACTCTCCCTAACTTTGGTAAATCACAAGAAAGGATTAAAACCCTCCCAACATTTCAGAAGAGTTTTAAGTTCCAGACAAAATAAACATTTTAAAATACAGAAACTGAACGGAAGTAATGATTCATCACCCATTGTGCATCTCCCTAAATATACTTCACAAATTCTGTTACTTCAGGTTTTGTCTGTTGTTTCTGGATGGAAGGGAAATGCTTGCTTGAAAGATCCAACTAAATAAAAGACACGGGGTCTGTTCTCCTCCTACTGTACACTTGTCCCCAGCAATGTGACTGGCAGTCAGATACACCAGCATGGACGAGAGAACTGTATACAAAGAAATTTTTTAAAGTTGATTAGTAGTCAAAAGACCCCTTAGATAACATGATAGCACTCCTGCAACCTCTTCAGAGGTTCAGTGTGTTTACTTTTGAACACGTGCCCCAGCTGTAAATCATACAACTATCAGAGTGCTGCATAAAGGTCTGTGAGTCAGGAAAAGTTAGACGAACAGAAATCTCGCTTCTTTAAGGTCTTCCAAACCCACAATAAAATCTAAACTTTTTATAATTAAAGTTATTTTATATTAGGTAAATGATGTTTATGTAATTAAACACTCGTCAATACTGTGGGCAAAGTAAAGCCACTGGGAAAGTCAAAGCTGTCAGCGGAAGCCTTGCATACAAATGTTGCACTGCCACAGGATTTGCCTTGTGCAAAAGCCCAGCAGAAATTCAGGTGATGCATGAATTGCTTCCCTACCGCATCTCTTGAACATTAAACTGTTGCAGGAAGATCATTTAACTTTCAATTGCTTGCCTCCTCCCCCATTTATCACTCAGTACACCTCTCTGCATTAATTGCTTTTTAAACATTGCTCACACTTAAAATTCAGACCCAGCCTATACCATTTACTTCCCAATATAACTTGATCTTCAGAGTAAAACACATAATTACTGTATAAAAAGTTGTACAAATATAATTAAAAATAAGGTGGAAACTTTTTCGCCCCTGCATTTTATTTTACAACATACGTGCCCTAATTAAGCTTAAAGCCCCCAATTTATGCTAATATTTTGGAAAGAGCTCTTTTTTGCCTGTTCAAACTACACCTACATGAAAGGGACTTGTCAGCACTAACTCCCACAGCAAATTCTCAGCCTTTATGGGAAAGTTTTCTTTATGTTTCCTTCACTGAGAAATCCTTTGGTGAAAGCTCCTGTAATCCAACAGACTTCCAGGGGCCGAACAACTGGTTCCTCATGAGACATAGCTGAACATCACGGCTGGTGTTTCTGTCACCTACAGATTAGCCCACCGGCAATCACGCTACGCTGTGTGTACCAGACGCGCAGGTTGGTATCAGGACTCCACGTGCGCAACAAAGAAGTGGCTTTAGTACTAGCATTCATCAACTGTGTACATGAAAGCTTTTATTCCGCTGTACCAGTTGAGATTCCGCTCCCTTAAGCTCCCTTATAAAAGAAGAACAATTAAAACCTATATTTAAACAAGGCAACACTGGAACACTGCTCTCTGCATCAACACTAGTACATATGCACACTGCAAATCTTGTGCAAACTTTTTGTCTTTATTAACGTGTCTGTATGAAATCAGGACTTCCCCAAAAACTAAGCAAATCAACACTGTCAAAAGGTTAGGGAGGGAAATATCAGATTTTCCACCTAAAAAGAAATGGCAAAAATTTTCCCAAGACTACTCTTACCAACACCCAGCACTGCTTGCTGTGAACACTGCCTTATACCACAGGCTCAAGTAAGAGGAACCTGTTTGCTTTTATTCCGCTAATGGCCACAGGAGAAAATGACTGCAGGAATTATCATCAAACCTGGACCATCATTATCTTGAATTTGTCCACCCCCTCAGGAAATGTAAATTTTTATTCATACCTCTGGACAACAAGAAGCTCAGTTCTTCACTGCAAAGTTTGGGGTTAATTATTCTTGGAAAATAAAGATTTTCAGGAAGAACTGAAGTTGTAAGATGTTCTGGTTTTAGTTCAACAGGATAAAATACTGACTTTCTTAACTTTTTAATTGATCTCCCATGTAGTGTTTTGGGTCGCTGCTCATTTTTTTTATTTTTATCTAGCAGCTCAGGTACTAACTCTTTCTTCTCTACAACACTTGCACCTGTTTCCACAATCTCCCTTCTAGGACAGGACATCCATGCCTTAGAAAGTGTTAATATGAAAAGCCCATTCTTCTTTCTTGATTCAAGCAGTGGCTGCTCTAGAAATGGAGGCAATTCAAAAGTTCAAACATTTTGAGAGCGAACCTACTTCTCACTTCAGAGCAACAACTTCAAAGTTGAAGTGGCTGCCACAGTACACGGCAGATTCAGATGCCCAACTGATAGGTGGTCCCAAACTTCAAGTAGTTGGCACCTTATTTGAAGCTTTTGATTGGAGATCTTGCTAGCTACTGATGGATCCCTCCACCAGCCACAGCAGAGCTTCTGAGCAAATTTAATCATAAATGACCTAAAAAAATCATCTTTTTGTAATGCTGGTAACAATGACATGTGCCTTCCTCTACAATTACATAATTTAATTGGAAGTGGTAGAAGAGAGAGGGGGAAAAAAGGGAAAGCCCGGCTAGGAAACCATGATCAAAACCAGCTACAGTGGATCAACAATTTGCTCCTGCTGTTTGCCCTGAGCAAACTGCTCTGTGTCTCATGGAGTGGGCACATATCCCCACCCCCACCCCCGCCCAAATAAACAACCAAGCTGTGCTAAAACATTGCCAAGAATGCTCACACAGCATCAATGTAGCAAAATACTGTCAGGGAAGAGAAACTTAGGCTTGCAACAGATGCTGCAATTAAAATGAAGAGAGCTGCAAAGCCACTTTTCATTTCACTCCGGAAGTAAATTGTTGAACTGTAATTAAGATCACTTTATTAAATAAACATCAGGCTTTTACGTCATAATTCTCCTAAAATCCTCAACTGTTACATAACACGTAAGACTGAATTTCCATGGGCTGCTTTGATTCTGAAACATCAATGTTCATTTATCCATCAGCGGCCCAGCAGGACTGAGTTTACCATTCCTTTTAAAGTCAAATACAATGTGATTTTACTTGCTCTTCAAGATTAGCTCTGTGTTTGCACTTTCGTGTGTCAGGCCAGTTTTAAAGACTTACTTTCAGAAGTCCCTGGAGCCCACTGCATTTATCACAGCAACAAAGCCACAGGAAAGGTCTCTCTGGTTTTTTTTACGTTTGGCTTTTTTTCCCCCTTTGTAAAAGTATAGTACTTTCTGGCATTCTTTTCTTTTCACAGTCACTTTTAACAGACCAACACTCCAACAAAGACAATCTGTTTCATCACATTTACTGAGTCCTTATTGTGAGGAGAGACTATAGATTTGTCAGTGAAATGCTGAAGTTATTATCCTCTGCTAATAAAACCCGCTGCAATACAGTGCAATGCAAATAGTTAATCCTAGCTAGTTTGCAGAACACAGTAAAAACAAGCACGTTCTTGGTGGCGACATCGTTAAGCTTTCTAGGGTACTACCAGACATCACAGCTTCAGTACTAACAGAGAGAAAAAAAATCTCCAAGTTATGCTTGAAAACCCCTAATCCACAGTGGAGCAAAGAATCACAGGTTTTATAGCCCTTTCCACTAACTCCGAAAACACGAGCAAAGAACAAAATACCACCCTGTCAGCTTTGAGAGAGCCGTTATGCTCTGCTACCCATCAATGCAGAGAATGATTAAGTCTTGATTCCTGGTGCCAAAGACTTCAGATAAAGAAGCAAACCATTCATTTCCAGCCATGATCGCACTTAGCAAAGCAAGCGAGGGAACCAACAGTAAAGTACGCTCGGCTACTGAAGTTCATTGTGAATCGCTTGGAAGTAAGATTTCTTTCTACGATGATGTCGAAAAATCCATTACGTGGAGGCACCAGCAGATATTTATTTATCTGAGGCTAGCACTGCTTCATGAAGAAGCAAGAAATACTTAGTTTGGATGACAAATCATTCCACAAACATTATTAATCCTCCGAGCGGTAAATATTTCAGGTTTCAAGAGCCAATTAGAAAGGTCAGCATTTATCTTTTTGTCTGTTTCTAGCCTTAATAACTTTTGCACTATGCCTGCAGATTAATCATTGAAGGAAAAGATACAGAGGTTTATAAATAGGAAAAATAACCGAGGCATAATAAGACAGGGTCCAGACTGGACAAAAATTACCTCTACCTGTTCTGGTTTTGATGACTATAGCCTACCTTAATCCAAAATCTAATTATTTGGATTAGATTAGGACAGTGGATTTTCCCGAAATGCCCAGGCAAACCACATGCAATTTCATATTTGGGGCACAGGGTTGCATTTTATTTCCAAATCCCTTTTAATTCCACACAGGCATTTGTAACTTCTTTTTCCCATGACAGGAAATATTTGTCCCTCTGCAAAAGTTTAAAAAACAAAACCCCTGCCTCTAAACCCAGCAGAAGACTGTTACTTGGCTTTCATTGTTATTAATTTGCTACACCTGAGGTCATTGCAATTACTAAGAATCCAAGAAATTCTACAGTTTTTCAAGTGAGAAATATTTTGCAGGGGGATTGGTTTGTTGTTTTTTTGAGGCAGTATGTGCCTATGTTCCACAAAAAGGCAAAGTAGCAAATAAAGTATCAGCAGTACCCACCCCTGCCAGGGCATGAGATTATTCCACCCGAGACGCAGAATATGGGATGTTACGCAGGAGCAAGGATGCATACAGATCAGAGTCATGAATGCACAGTAAGACAGCAAAGAAAGCAAAACTGACAAGATAACGAAAAACATGCCTCCCATGTAAACATTTTCTGATTACTAAATGGGGACCTTGTTTCTACACTTGCCAGAAATACACAATCAGACCCACCTATAACAGGTTTAACTCATCCAAACTGGTTCCTGGGTAAGTTTGTTTGAGTAGTCTTCATGAAGAAGCATCATTAAGAAATAAGTAAAACTTCTTAACTGCTATCGAAAATTTTCTTTTAAAACTGATGACTCCTTTCAGTATTCTTGAACCGGATTCCTCCATCTCACATTGTTAATCTCTACTGATTTGAGAAACATGGTTTTGTTCTTTCCCGGAGAGAATGAGGATACCCAAAACGCATTATTAACAACAAAATAAAAACAGTTTCCCCAAAACTATCAACATACATAAAACCCCATTGCTTAAAGAGGGCATATAATTTGGACTGTTTGCTTCAGTACAGTTCTTAGAGGCTGCACTGAGCAGGCATGTACAACTTGCAATTTACTTCCAAAATATCCCCTTAGGAAAAGATCCTCCAAAAGATTTCCTAAACGCTCGTTTGTACACTATGTGTTTTAATTAACGTACAGAATAGAAATTACCATTTAGATAAGATAATGCTCCCCAGCCACCCCACCCTTGCATTCTGAAACTCTGCCACGTTTCTCAGCCCCTCACTGGCTCGTATTTCTAGCAATCCTCAGGCCCTGGTTAGCATTAATTCAGCTGCAGTTGGAGAGTTTCTCCAAGGCAGTCTCTTCAACTCCAAAGTGCATGAACTGCTTAATTTGAGTGCTCTGCGATTCGAGTACTTTAAATAGAGAAATGCAGGAAATGACAGACCTCATACTTGCTTATGTGACTGCTCCAACAGCTGTATGGACAGAGTGAGCTGCACGTGTATGTGCAGTCCCAGCTGCCAGCAGACACCCGAGCAACACCACCAGAGAAAACCCTTACTCTCCTGGCTGAAATTTCAGAGAGCTCACACGTGGAAGTTCAGGAACCCGCAAGCAGAAGGTGTCACTGGGCTTTGTCACACAGAAGCTAGCCCAGATCTTACACAGCAGCCATGCCTAGAGTGAAGAGCCATGCAGATTATCAGAGATAAAAAGATACTCTCTCTGGCCATAGAAGTACTAATGGGATTTACAACCACTTCACACAGCTAATCTGTTATTGCCCAGTTCCTTTCCCCACTCCTTAGTCATGTTGTGCACTTTCTCACTTGGCCAAGTGCAGAAAGTGTTTCATCCCCTTTACCACCTGCCTGTTCCTGGTCTTCTGTGAAGCAATCTTGCAGTAAATGTCCATCACCAACAAAGAAAACCTATGGCAAACCTCCTCCCACACTCAGAGACCATGCAATTATTCATTCAGGCCTCCAAAACTCAGTGTCCAAAATGTACAGGCAGACACTTAACAATTCTGGGGCATGTTTCTAGGCTATGATGGGAATCTTTCTCAAGGTGGATTTTAAAAAAGTATGCAGGAATCAAGGAGGGAGCAGGGATCCTGTGGCTCCTGCCATACCTGGTGGCCACAGGCTTGCCCTGAAGAAGTTGCTCAAACTCCATTTAAGCCAGGGGTACTGGTGCTCACCCAAAGCCACTAAAAAGGGTGCTGGGTGATTTAATTAGATAATGCTTTAAAGTATTTTGAAGATGACAAGTGCTGTATGCGGCAACCGCTCAGAGTTATTATCACAATCCAGTAATTTATCATTCTTGAACATATTTCGTAATTTTTGAGGACAAAAAAATATCTAAGGGATCCTATTTACACGTTACATTTAGACGCTGTATATTGCAAGGCAAAGGTCTGTCATTTTCTGTGAAGTGGCATGCCACCTACAGAAAAGTACTGCCTGAATAAACTTAGGTATCATAAACTACACTTCTATTAGAGTGACAAGATTATGAAGTCCTAAAAAATGCAAATGGCTTTCCTTGATAACAGAAACTGACCCAGAGTTCCAATTTCAGTGAAGGAAATAATAAATAATCACACCAGCAGGTATAATGGGCAGAGGCAAGAGGAACAAACCCCTGATTAAACAACTAAGTAACAGAATAATCTTCTTTGTCAAATGGATACCTCAGTCTCTACCTGAGTAGAGTCAAACTTTTAGAATGGGTGCTCAAGAATAAACAAACTTGTTCCATCTCATACAAAATTGGCATGCAGCGTGCAAAAGCATGGCAGAACTGGTAGTCTAGGTTTTCTTACATATAAAAATAACTAACCTAAATGAACGTCATGAAGGTGGCAGAACCAAAAAACCCCAAACCCAACTCCACCCACCAAAAGGTGAAGCACTTAAAAGCTAGGAAATGCTACATTTCATCAGATTTGCAGTAGCCCCCCAAATCTCAGTTTCCACAGTTAATGCACTGCATAAAGCAGGATATGAATGGAAAAAAAAGATTAAGCAATTACATAATAAGACGAACCGTATCCTAAAGTACACCTAACAGGAGAGCTGAATTAAAATTGCATGGAAAGATATAAGCTCTCTTTTTTTTTTTTCCAGCCTATACTCTACTTCCAGTAGACAAATCACTACCAATAGCTAATTAACGTAACTGACAGACAGCTTTGTAGCATATATTATGGCAGAACAGCAGCCTGACAGGGTTCAGCAAGTATAGAAGAAATACGACTTGTGAAACCACCACCATGAAGCAGCGCAGCAAAAGCTGGGACAAATCTTTGTGTTGGTGTAACAAGAACAGCATGTTAAAATCTTCCCAAACTTCAGCATTTGTTCTAAATTCATGACAATTACTGAATTGCAAGTCATTTACAAAACGTAGTACTTGATGTAAAACTGTTCCTTGCCAGCTCGAGGAATCCAAGCAGAGAAAAATGTATATCCAAATTCTCAGACAGGTGAGTTGGATGCAATGGGGCATTTCTGAAGACAACTTTAACACTAACCATAGTTTACCCCAATTAGTCCTCATCACCTGGTTTCTCCTTTCACAGGTCTGAACGTCGCTTTTCAAATTGCCTCTTTTCAAAACAGCAGCCGCTCACACAGGGATCGAACTGAGAGACTGTTTCCTTTTACAGAGGCCACCTCGCTCTGCCCTTTGCAGGTGCCTCCTGGCACCAGCCAGCTGAGGATCACCACCTTCCCCAAAGAGGGCTGACCGCAGCTCCCTGCCACTCTCCTGGCCAAAGACAACCATCGCTTTCCAACCCGTGAGGACAATGGGAAACGCTCATTTATTATTTTGCATGCAGTTTGCATACCTGGAGCTACTTATCACACAGGCTTTTTTTTGCTTCTGAATGACCAAATGTCGCACCTGCAGGGAAGAACTTCTACGGGCTTCAGCTTGTTGGCTTCCTACGTAAATTCAACAGCATTTCGGTTCCTGATTTTTGGTTAATAGATACTGAAGAAACAATCTAAATGAAGAATCCAGGAAAGCTGAGGTGTTGAAAAAGACACCTGTAATAAGACAGGGCCTCAAGTGTGCTGGGTGCTTTTGAACACAACAGGCAGACCCAAAGAGCAGTGCAGGTGGCTGTTTTAACTAGCACAGACATACAAGCAGAGGCTCACAACGCTAATTACAGTTGCCACACAGTGATTCACACAATTCATGTCATTTGATAAGAATATTCCAATTTTCATCCAATTATTTGTGAAGTAATGTATGTAAAATAACCCGAAATGTGTGCAAAGCATGGCGGAGGGGTTACACACTTACAGACATGGTTGCTCACGTGAGTTAAGAGTTCAAAATGAAACCACGACTAGCCGCTTTCAAACCCAAGTTTTCCAAGGCGGCAGACAGGCAGCACGAACTGCTGAAGCTCGCAGCTCCTCTCCTCTCTCAGGACCCTTGGCCAGCTGCTGCAACACTTGGGTGTGCCCCAAATTGCAGGTTACAGGCTGTTCCAAGAAGCAGTTTTAAGATTCTTCACGTATTGTCTCGGGTCTATAAAGCTGTCCCTCCTCCTGTCAGGCTTACAGAGCACACTCCCCTAGGATATTATCTGGAAAAGAATTTCAGCTTATAAAACAGGTTTACCAGCTGAATAAAACATCTAGAGGAACTGTGTATTTTAGGATCTGTTTTCACATAACAGATCTGTTCTAAGGCACATTTTTTCCTTATTATTATTTTAAACTAATCTTCAGTGGAAAAGATTATTCTTCCACCCAAAGTACTGCCACAACATCTCTGTTTGTTCAGATAAACTCAAAAAACTGAGAGATGCCTTTAGTTATACTGGTAGTTCACTATCATTGTCTTAAGCGGTTTTACTCAATCTGCGGATTGCTAAAGAGCTGTTCAGTGGTCTTGTATACTAGCAAATCTCATCTGGACCTTCACATTTAATTTTCCTCCTCTTGCAAAATAAACATGTAAGATTTGCTGTTGCAGTTAATCACAGAGAAAGCAAAATATCAATGAAAAACTCAGCAATGTTTGTTTTATATTCTTTGCCCCCTGTCCTCCCAAGAGTGGAAACTAAGGGCTACCTGGAAGAGTTTAATGTGTGTCGCTCTTCAAGAAAAACATCTACACGTAGACAGACGGGGGCATCTCTAAAGATAGCAGTCAAATCATGAAATGTTTACAAAATAAATCATGATGCCAATGACCCATATGCATTTGCAAGTCTGGCAAGAGACCAACTGCTGATCCTAGCAACACAATTTCAGAAGGATTCATTTCAGAAATCTTCCAGTAAATTTGGATCCTGTTCTTCAGAAGTAATTGGAGCTCTGCTAGCCCCATCGTGACTGAACAGAAAAGCCAGGGAGATGTAACCTTGCAGCACCGTGTGCTCGCTAAGTTCTGTCCCCATCCAGCTCTGCCCCCGAGCATTAAGCTGTTCAACAGATGGTATAGAGAAATTTAGGGTTTTAAGGTTTTAAGTATCAATTTGAGTAGACTGTACCAAGCTGCTTCTCTTGCCTTTTTGCATGAAACTGCACTCTGAGCACTCATGTCGTACACAGGTTGCCCTCATCAGTGATTAATACTGTCCAAAGCACTAAGAACAAGCGTCAGTGTTGTACTCCGCACCAGTCATCTCAAACCCTTACTTGCACACCAGTTCACATGTTTCAGGCTTCATCTTCTTACAAATACTACACTGGCTTCATTTGCACAGGAAGGGTAGAAACAGATTTGTGCAAGACACTGTAACCCATTTAAAGAAGCAGCTAAGTTACAGACACAGTAAAAGGAACTGTCTAGAAAAGCCAAAAAGCAAAACCAAATTGACAGAACACCTCAGAGACTGACTACAACCCAATAAAATAAATAAATAAATGTCTCCAATTTCTTAATGGATCATGCATCTTGGCCAGCATTTGTTATTTTATGCTTTTAAGCCACTAACTCATTTCTACAACAAGTTTGAAAATGCAGACCTAATTATTCTTGTGGTTTATCAGTGTGACCAAGGCAAGCTGTGATATTATTAAAAACAACAACAATCTCCTCTCTCACCAGCCACTATAGGAAAATTTTAAAGAGACAGATCAGAAGTATACCTTGACCTCTCTAGACATCAAACAGTAATTAAGGTGTCTTCCACCTAAGACACATATAGAAAACTATCTTTCTTTGGTAATAGAGTAAGTTGCTATTGACTCACTGACATCCAGGGAAATTAGGGGGGGAAACGTCAACACAAACTCATGGTAGTGTAAGATTAAACTAATTTATTTAAAAAAAAAAAAAAAAACCAAAAACAAAAACAAAACAACTTTACAATACACCTAATTTTTTTAACTCCAAATTGCCTTAAGCATTAGCAATGTCAACTGCAGTGATCAAAACTGGAACTGCTTGAAGAGGAGAGGGGAGGAAAAATCATTAAGGCAACAACTCCAGATTTGCTCCAAAAGACCGAAAGGGAAGACTGACAGAAACACAAAATACTAGAGAGATGAAAATGTTTATGGAGAAAAAAAATGGGGAAAAAGGGAGAGATACAACATATGGTGGTGGGAAGGACAATATTTGTCATTAAAAAAATAGTAAAACTTAGTATTTTGCTGTATTGATATCTCAAGCCTAGCATTTGGATTACACAGAAAACATTTCCAAACAAGAATGGAAATATCCAGTTTTCCCAGAAAAATATTAGAACATATTTACAGGTAATTTTTCCTCCATGGATGGGTTTCAGAGTTTACAAGAACAGGGCAGATGCACCAAATCTCTAGCACAAAAAGGGATATTTTTCTACAACTGTGTATTTCTTTGCACATGTTCAATATATTAGATAACCACACATTTATATCTCAATGCATTTATTTAAATATACATACAGGGACAGACACATTTGTACACACACGGCTGATCAGATGGTCTGGCCTTAGCTATTTTACTTTTTCATCTCCAGAAGAAACAACTTATTGTTCTTGTTTCTCAGGAGAAACAATTTACTTAATATATTAGCATCAGAAACTGAGTGCTGAAACTCAACATATGGTTCACAAAGCAGCATATCCTATTTTATTATTAAAAAACCCAGTGTATGTATTCACACAAAATAAATAAATTATGTTTAAAAGCTGCAAAGCAAGGATGTACTGTAGAAATATTAAAACAAAAGACATGCAGGAAGTGTTCTTAGTATCTTCATTCAAATTGTGCATATATGTAAAAATCAGGACTGGAATTTCCCATCACTCTGTGAACAATTTTAATTTAAATTTCACCTTATCCTTCTCATGCACTAGAGAGCAGTATGACGGGTTAGGCATAGAAATAAATATTGTCAGAGAGAAAGAGAATTTATTACCTTTATTGTATGCAATTGCAACCAGTGTGAGACTTTGACCTATAAAGAGAAAGGAAACTAAGAGAATAACACGTAAGAAGCAGCCAAGGATCCTATAATGGTATTTCCAAATTGTTGGAGGTTGTCCTAAAATAGTTTAAGGAAAAGTGGTGTTTTCTTTGCTAATTTGTGGTCGGTATTAAATGCATTAAAGAGAGAATGAATTCTTTTACCAGCCTAAAAGTCTTATGGACTTTTCCCAAAGATTACCTTTGTAAGAAAATGAGAGTCTATGCCATTCTGGTGATTAGAGAGGACTGTTTCGTAAAAGTTCACCCTTCAGGATCCGGACGCAACTTATCTTTCCTTTACAAAGGGAGAAGGATGCAAGGAAGAAGTGCTGTATACAGTAGGTTCATGTTCACAGTCTACTGCCTTGCCAGGTGTACTTCAAGTAGCTTGAAACCAGTAGCATAAAGGACTACTTACCCCAAAAGGAGCCCTAGCTTTGGTTTTGCGGTTTCTGAACACACTGTACTTCTACTGATAAAGAAAAAAAATCCTGCCTCCTTCCCTCTTTAAAGTCCCAATTCAGTTTTGCATCTGTTATAAATTGCAGGAAAGTTAAGTGATGCATTCACAGTTGTAATAATGAACTTGGCCATCCCAGAGCTCTGCGTGTTCTCAAGTGTACAGCTGAAGAATTTCTAGTGCTAAGATTTATTCCAATATCTGAAACCAACGGATTTTTTTCACATTTAGCTTAACGCACAGCAGTGAAATGTGCACACCACTGACCACCCTTCCAATTTAAGATAGCCTCTAGTTTTCTCAACTGTTCAAATAAAATTAAGCTCTCTTAGTAATATGCCATTTCCATTAATTTCCCATTTCTTCTAGATGTTTAAGAAATGCCTTTTAAAGAACCAAAAAACTTACCAATCTTTAACCAGCAGCACAGAGATCTGCTCTGACCAGTGGGGAGAAATTCTTAGCATGTTAGAGAGGAAAAATTATTGCCAGTGTTAACCATGAACAACATCAACACAGACAGCGTACAAAAACCACAAGACATGAACATCTCTTGGACTTGATCACCGTCACTGTTTTTCCCATAATTTTCTTCTGTTTACTAGTTGTGAAGCTTTGGTTTCCCCAGGGATCCAAAAACGTGACCGTCCATCACATAAGCAGGTCATAGCAAGAGAGCATCTTAAAAGTTCCCAGAGCTTCTGTTTTAATTCTCTCAATATAGGTCTGTCTCAAGAAACCTGACATGCAGTCAAGGAACAGCCCAACTTAACAGCTTTCCCTTGCTCATAGCAGTCTGCACATCACCAAATCTGCTCATAGCAACACAACTGCAATATTATTCTTATTTTACTAATCTCCATGTAAAGCACAGGCTTACGCCTCTCTTGTAGCTGTGCTCTCAAACAGACTCTACAATTATGAAAGCCAAGATTACTTCTAATATCAGCCACCTTCACATTTTAGGAATGCCAAACAGTCACAGGCTCTCAGCATGGAGCATATGCTCCAGCTCATCAGCCCAGAGATTTTGATGGCAATAATCACAATAATTTCACAGTTACGGAAAATAAATCTTTACATACTCTACCATTTTCCAAGTTACCATACAAATTTTACTGCTAGTTTCTAACCATGACTTGTTCAGAGAAATGCTGTTGTAAAATTGGATCTAACTGGTGGTATGCAACATCCCTGTCATAGGCCACTGAAATTTCTTACTCTAAGCCCCAGCCTAGTCAGAGGTGGCCTGGCCCCAAATTCTACCTACAGAAAAGGTCTGACACTGACTGCTGCCAGACTTGCCTCTGCCTCTGTATCTGCAGTGATCATGTCCAGGACTTCCCAGCTACCTGACAGCCCCTTAGGAGATGCTTTGACCATGCTGCCAGGCATCCAGAAACCCTGGGCACAGGCAAACAACCCCCATGGCCTGAGCAGACTATAGCTACTGGTAGGGAAAGGAAAACATTGGAGGAATCCTGGACATACGGCAGTCCTGGTAAAGGAGACAGCCATTGAACAGGAACTTGCAATTTCTCTTGCTGTATCTAGTCTACATCTTCCTTCATCCAACTGAAATCCAGGGGTGGCACAGTCAGTTTTCCACATGTAATTCAGTCTCATGCACATCTTTCGGGGGGGGACGGGGACGGGACACGACATGTCTCTGGACAAAAGCACCTGTACTGATGCCTAAAGAAGGGCCAGTCACAGAAAATATTTTTCGTTAAAAGGCTGAGATCAGCTACTGGTGATTTACAAGAACTGGATTCCAGCGTTCAAATTGCAAAGCCACAGGCACATCACCTACAGGACCAACCTGAAAAGAAGCTAAGAACATATTTGAGGCCATTTAGCAGCATCCCTGGAGTAATGCTACCTGTAGGTTACCCCGGCACTGAACTCTGTCTGGGCAAGGACTCCTCACCTCCTCCGTGCTTTAAGTAGCCTCCCCTTCCTTTCCTACACTACACTAGTTATTGGGGCAGCCAGGCCAGCACTGCGGGGACTTGCAGCAGCAGCAGCAGTTATTTCTCTCTTCAGTGTGTTATTGCAAAGTGCTGTTTTACTGCCACCACTCACACAGCAGTTGACACTGAAGGTAGAACAGGCGGGTACACACAGATGTATCCTCTCCTCTGCCCAAGGTTAGCACCGAGTTAGGACTTGCCTTGCAGCACTCACCCACACCCTCCAGTTGTCAAGGAAAGTAAACAAAGCCAGTAAACTTCATCTTGAGTCACTCAGAAGTAATAATTTCAAAGTCACTACGCGGGACTGTTACAAAATAAGCAAAGTTATCTGTAAAGATAGCAAAGACACCTATGCAGATCTAAAACATAAGCCACCGAGTTTAAATATGGTAGGAATTTAACTTATCTTCACGTACGCTGCAACATGATCTACCATTAGCGAGACCTGTCTGCCGCAGTTCGGTTTTCTTCCTTGTAAACTTTAGAGGCCAAAGGTAGCTCAGATGTTTTGGCCACAGGGAATATAAACAGCCAGTGGTCACATTTCCTTACTAATGGCTCTAACATCAATGTTAACAGGACCACACTTCAGGCACTTAATAAATTACAGCTTTTGGCATTGTCTTACACACTCAACTAGAGAAACAGGAATAAAAAGACTATATACATACTGCACAGCTAATGGATAGCACCCTATATACAAATGTCCTACACAGAACACGGAACTAAAAATGCCACAGCAAAGTGACCATTTCTGTATGAATCACTGCAAAGTGCTGTCTCTCGCTGGTATTTTTTATTGAATGCACAGTCTTAAGGCCATTTTAAAATCCTCTCACAAACACGAGCCCTTACCAGCACCCTCAGGACCCCAGCCGCCCCACTAGGGCTTTACCCACTTTCCCAAACAAAGGAGAACTCTGCTGTTCAAATTACTCCCTTAGGGACACGCTGCACAACCCCTCTGACTTAATTTTACTTCTTCAATAATACCACTGCAAACACACTGAATACTAATAATAAATAAATTATTCAAATATTTGGTCTCTACGGAAGCACCACATGAATCATCTTCCTGAAAAGAAACTCCTGAAGAGATTGTCAGGTACCCTTCATGTGGGGGGAAAAAAAGGAAAAAAAAAAAAAAAAGCTGATTTAAATAGTAATGCAATGTGAATGAAAAGTGATTTTAACAAGGAAATAAGCAGTTTTGCTCTTAATTCAATAGGTTGACCAAAGCCAAGTCACCAGCAAACACAGAGCATGACTGTCACCACAGTTTCAACAAGGGTGGAACTGGAGGTTGGAGAAGCAAAATTTGAAGAGAAAACATGGTGAAGTCAAAAGATTTGGTGCTCTTCTGATGAAGATAACTAAACTGGAACTAAACTGGACACTCAAAACCCCAGATCTCCACACAGAACAGTCATTTATAAAGAGTCAATTTCCAAGTGCACCTCTAAGAGTAAGGAGCTTAACTGAAACTTCAATGGGACCCCCCCCAACCTAAAAAACACTTCCCTGCAAAAGCTAACAAACAGCACTGTTGCTTTTTACAGTTAGGTTCCCCCTGTTTAAGGTCCTCCCATTAGTGGAGCATTGGAATATGATACAGAGCCAATATTTTGTAGACTGACAGCTCGGGGCAGGGAAAAGCATATTATCCTCATTTCATAGAGCAGAAAACCATGGAATTATAACCCCAAAGCAAAAAAAGTATTTAGATTCTTGGGGAACGTGAGATGCCCAAATACGCATTAGGAAACTAATGTTTAGTTGGATGTGGGTATAAGGGTCTTGCCCAAGGTTGTGTTATAGAACACAGCACCTGTCTACCAATCCTAAGTCTGGACTCTTGCATCACTTTTGGCCTTTCTTCTTACAGTCATCATTACATTTAAGTATTACATAATATTAAATTATCTGTAATACATATGCTACCTTGCCATGTTGGTTTTTCTTTGCACCTCTAGGTAGTGGAAGAAAACAGAGCATTTCTCTCCAAGTTTGGTTTTCTTCTGAGGTGCATTGAGACATGCAATTCTGAAAGTTAAAAGCACACGAGTGTTACTGAATCCTCTTGTCTTTCAGTTCTCCCCTGCTCCTCCTCTCCTCACCCCCATTAGCACCAGCAGGTACAGATACCTTGTGTCCCAGGATGGGCTGCACCTCTCTCCCACATGTCCAGGACTTGCACCTGTCCTGCTTGTGCAGTGGAAAGGGCAGATGAACTGAATTTCCACCAGAAGAAAGAAGCCCACTGTGCCTGCAGGGGCCCTCGGGTTTTTGTTGGCGGGTGCTGACAAACGCATCCCGATTTTTCACATTATTAGAGAGAAAATATGCGTGGCTGCATGCACACAGGAGTCTTCTCTTTGTGAACTTGTCATCAACTTCCATCTTGAAGGTAACATGAGCAACTCCTCCCAAACCTCTCCAGAGAAGAGACTGAGTAGCTGGTATGGGCAGTACTTCTTGTCCAAAGAAACTGGTCCCTATTGTTGTCATATTTTTATCCTAATGTCACTGTTAACATAAAAACGCAGGCTGGATGTCTTCATTTATAAGAGGGGATGATTCTAATTTAGCCTTCACAAGGGAAACAGCAACAGTTGCCCCCTTTCTGCCTCCTCCCGCTGGCTTATTTCCACCTCAGCAAGTGCTTCTATTAATAGCTAACACTTGGAAATGTGAAGTCCCAAACCCGCTCTCTCATTTCGTACAATTACTCAAAGGACAATGGATTAGATGACCTGTTTGGTTCATTTCAAGGATTCTCACGCTTATTAGAGGAGAAAAAGATCTCTGTACAAATGTGTGCATGTGTTCATAAGCGAGCTGGTTCCCCATCTTTTTCTGTAGGGCTTCTCAGGTCTGGCCTGTCCGTATTTTGTACAAAATAAACTGTCAGAATTAGGGATACAATTTTCTTGCTCTCTCAAATAAATTACCATTCTCATCCAAGAATAAAGTGATCCGTGTGCTTTGGCAATTTCCTTAAATTCTCATGTTATGGTCAGATATCAGATGTCAGTACACTAAAACATGAAAGCCACCATCTTAGATTGAGGGCACCAAAGGTTGGTATCTCGCCTGCAGCAGCAGTGCCCAGTTTCCACTTCTACTCTGCAACAAACTCTGGAGTCACTGTCTCACGCTGGTTTTGGTGATACCTGGCCCTGTGAAGACAGTGTCTTCCAACTCTTTCCTGCCAGAGCTCCTCACAGGTGGTGCCAGCTACAGCCATGGCAGCTGGGCCAAGGCAGATCGCGCATGGGCTGCTGGAGGCATCAGTCAGAGATGAAAGTGTGTCATACAATGCTTTCCCAGAGGAGAAGAGGCCAAGCCATCCCCATGTAAGCATCCTATTGCTTGCTCTGTTCTGGAGCATGAGGATGCCTGTTCCCTGCAGCTGATAGTAGGGAGAGAACAAAGCAGCTTGTGAGCTCTAGGGAAGACAATCCCTCCTTTCTCAGGCTCCCTCAGCCAAGTGGGACCGGAGGCCACACGCGACTCCTCGCTGCTCCCCTCCTGTGTTCAGTGAATGGGAAGGGATTTTTGCCAGTCTTTTTTTCTATTCTAATTAAAAGAGAATCTCAGCTTCAAAGGAAAGCCACGCAGTCTGAATTTAGTTAACTGACTGCTGCAATCCTGCTCACGGGTGTGAGTCTGGGTCTGCAGGATCTCTGGAGCAAGAGCTCGTATCTTTGCTTTACATCCACAGGCAGCAGATTTAAACTGTACTGATCATCAGAAGAGGAAGTGGAGGACCTTGCTCACACAAGAAAGCAGACAGCACAGCAGGGATCATGGCTGTACCTCCAGTTGGTTGGGAACTGCTCGAAGCAGCAATCCAAGGTGGACCATCTAGTCACAGTGATGAGGGCTGTCTCCGTTTTAAGCTCCAACAGCAATAGGGACTGGATGACCCAGGCTCATTTTCCTTCCCTGGATGATAAAGAATCACTAACCATGCTACCACGAGGGCCTGCTTCTTCCAGGCTTTGACTAGAAACTCAAGAAGCTTACCCAAGAACGGCATTAAGCCTGACAGACACGTACTTGCCGTAAACCAGAGAGGAGGCATTGCTTTATGTCAACCGCTGCCCAGTCACAGAGCTCTTGCATCTTCTGCGGCAACTCCTGCAGTTCTTGCACTCTCGTCTCAATCCCCACTGCAGCAGCAACAGCAGACGCAGATCACTGTTTTCACTGTACGGCGCTCTGTTTCCGTGCCAGCTGTAATCACACCCACAAGCACCTTCTACGTACGCTTTCTTGCAACTCAGGACAGAACAAATTTGATACGAGAAGATGTCGTAATATGTTGCATTTAGTTTATTAAAGTGTGAGGGCAAATAAGAGAGTGGCAAGTTCGTTATTTTTTTTTCCTCAAAATGAAAGTTGTATCTTTAAGAAACAAAACCAAACCCCTCCACAGTCCAGTTACATCTTACAGGTGGCACTCAGCAGCTGGAATTTACATGACTGCTCCTAAAAGTTAATTTGAAGATGTATTTTTAATTTATTCAGGGAGAATGTTAGATATATTGAGAGCAAAAGAGTTTCATTATTACCATTGATCTGTGAGCAACTGCATCCTCAAGTCTATAACATGAGATTAATACCAAAGACCAGAGCAGAGGCAACAAAACGGACCTTATCTGAACACGATGCATTAGTTTCAAGGTCTTGAAGTTAATGTGATTATGTCCCCACCTATCCCACCCAGCACAAGTTCCTGAAGAGTTTAGAATACATCTAAATCTTTTCCACCGTAAAGACTTTTTTCTGTCATACATTTTATTAAATAAGAATCGATGTGTTATGACAGCTGAAAACAGAAAAAACAGTGGGAACAAAGGCTCTCCATACAGCAGTTTTAAAAAAATTAAGCCATTATTTGAAACAAAAACACAATATGTACAATAACACGTTACAAAAACCGATAGAAAAAGTAAAGCAGTAAGAGCAAAAACCTGTTTTATCTGGGAATCCTGAAGGCTATAACGCAGCAATCTCCATGGACGTACAAGTAAGTTTTGAGAGAAGGTATCAGTCTCTGGTAAGGCTGAAGGTCCTACCTATATTAAGCTCTACATGGGACTTCATGAGAAGACCAAAGAGCACAAGACATAAGGAGCAATCCTCACCTAGTACAAGGAGCTCAACATTTCAAAAAGCACCGAGCAGGTGACTTACTCAACACAAAAAGTAAATTTATTGTTTGTTTGTTCTGATTAGAGAGTTAATGCTAGGAACAACAATACTGTGATCTTCAAAAAAAAAACGGAGGTAGCCATCTCATATCTAATAAAATCATAGACAAAAAGAAAACGACATATGTATTTTTCAAAATTCTTCAACAAAGTACAAGCAAAGACAGCCAGAAAAGAACAGAGAATTAATCCTGCTCCTGTCAAAGACAATAAGGACACAGAATAGCTACAATGAATTTTAGTTTCCCTTCTCTTCCTTTGCTGTTTTGAGGTACACAGATAACTGTTTTCTCAGTCACTTTCTCTGGAGAGATACGTTAAATGCTTTACAATGGTTAAGATTACTTTGCCAAATAGTTCAGGTATAAAATGAATGGAAACCAGGAGCGTCTACAAGTCTTTCTTGGCTAAAAAAAGTACTACTTACATTGCCGAATTTTTTTTCTCTTCATTCCCCAGACCACAGAAAGAGCATTTTCCTTTACAACTCCGAAGAAATGAGGTGTGACAAGCGCACATGAATATCACATTTACTAAAATTTCAGAATTATTCTGTAGTATTGTCTATAACACGCACTGAACATTCTTTTCAAATGTAGCAAAACATTTATCAAGTAAAAATAATTTAAAATCCCTTTGTTACCTAAACTTTTGCCAATCAAAAGGCAGTACTATAACTTGAAACCAATAATTGAGTCAATTTTTCATTCTCCTCTTTACATTAAGCTGGATATAAGCACTAGAAAAAGAGACTTAAGATGGTCAATGTAACATAGGACTTGACAAACCTCTCCACCCGCTCATCTCACACCTCCCTGCACCCGCTACCATTCCTCTACACAGGTCTTCTGGAAAAAAGAGAGTCAGAAGCAGCAAAGAGGTGGATGCACTATTTCCATGCAACCTGCTGAAGCCTGTATGTGAAAGAGCTTGTTGTAAAGAAAAATGAAAGACAGAAAGACAGTAAGAAAGAAAGAAAGGCTTGGTTGAGTTGTTATCTTGTTTTAAAATTAAAACCAGGGGCTGTTAAAAGATGACTTTAATGAGGTTTTTCTTCACACTCTCTCATCCTTCCAACCTCAGTTGTATCATGCATACTAGAGTTCAAACTCGCTGCGTTTTCCACTTGAAATGGCAACGCAGAATGCCAACTCAGTTAAAGGTCTGTTAGGCTTTGTTAGTTGCTTGAAAAGGCAGTCATCTCTCTCTTTTTCTCTATTTCTTTAATATGCTGAAATGTTTTGGGGTTTTAGGTTTTTTTTCCCCAATTTGGAAGGCAGAGGAAGGCAGAGGAGAAGAGGGTGGAGAACAGCATACTCTTCTTTATTGGAAGAAGGCTTTAAGCAACAACTGAGATAGGAAGGACTACAAAATAGTTGTTATTAATTCCTGTATATCTTGCATCGTAAGAAGAGGTAAAACAATTGTGCCATACAGACTTGACAGAGTAGTTTACATTTGATGAACTCAAATTACAAGGACTGTGTATGTGCAGGTACACATTTAGAACTGGAATTAACTGAAAACGAATCAAGTATATCCATTCACAATAGTTTCTTTTTTTCCTTACAAAAAACCCCCAAAATTAAAAAATCTAGTTCTTTCCATTAGGAGGACTGCAAAGGTAGCAGATCTATCCTATCAAGACTAAAGCCAAAAGCTGTCAAACTCTACAATTTATATCATCGCCTAGTGTTAAGAAATAATCTGAATGCTTTAATGTATGTAAACGTTGTTTGAGCAAGTCTCAGCATAGATATTAGATAATTGATGCAAATTCTTAGAAATGTGCAAGGAATCAGTTGAAAAATATTCTCGGGTAAACTACAGATGCTGGATTACTTCGGGGTGTTGAAGGTGAGCAGGACTGCCTGCCAATTATCTGCTTGTGAGCCTAGTTGTGAGTAAGGCTCCATCCCAGGTGATTTGGATAAATGTTCTGGAGAACATTATACAGCATTTTCTGCCAGAAAACTCTTGGCACCCTGAGAATGAACACGAAACTGAGACACTTCATGGACAAATACTTGCAAGACCAAAAAATCATCCTAAATGGTGTAAGTTACTTTTGCACCATAGACAAACGCATGCAGCCTGGGGAAACAGCCTTCTGTGTTGCCAAGACACTTCCATTAAAAGCGATGGTAGTTCTATGTGCTCAGTGGCAGAAATATAAACACACTTAGCAGTGAATAATGATTTTTAAAAGTCTGGTAAGATAGACTGAAAATCTTCACCTATCAAAACTGCAGTCATATAGCTTCTGTTTATATTGTCCATCCAATGGAAATAAGATATTTAACATTCCTCTATGAATATAAGCACTCTTAAACATGGTAGGTTTCTTGAGACAAATAGTCTGCCACTGTTTTCCCCACTATGGCACCGCTACCCACCTTTGGGCACATTTTGCTATCAGCACAATTAGGGAGTAAAAGAAAGGATCTCTCTCAAAGAACAACCTTACTTCATCCACAGAGCTAAAAGCAGTGTTCCTGGAACATTTCCTTCTGGGCACTCTTTATCCACACAAAGGGGGGGGGGGGGGGGGGGGGGCCGACACGCAACGGACCAAACCACTTGTGACAATTCANTAAACAAATTAATAATCTGAGAAAAGAAAAAAAGCAGCAACTTTCATAGACTACACTCACTGTATGTAGTAAATCGTCATTTTCAAGGCACCAGATGAGCAATAAAGGAGACAGGTTAAAGGAAACAAAAAACATTTGGTTACTTCTTGCCCAGTGAATATTACAAAAGCTGTGCATTTGCAAGAGGTATTTGTTAAGTAGAACAGTTACTCCAAGATGTAGTATCCATCACCTACCTTGTAGAAGGGCTCCGTTTCTCTTGAAAAAGGTGCTTCCTGGCCAAATGGGTGGACCTGATGTGCTAAAGGTAATAAGAAATAAGTGTAAAGAAAATCTCATTAACATTAAACAATTTTAAGTTACTATTTGCATGAATTCTGTTTTATTTTTAAAGCTAATGTAACATCATGGTATTTTTGCCTTCAAGGAAGGGTCTAAAATTTCATGTTAAAAATAGGTCAATTTGATTCAAGATTCACATTCTCTTCACAAGGAAAAACCTCCTCAACAAAGCACACGCCCACACTCTCTTAGAGGAAGAGAGAAAAAAGCAATTTGGAACAAATAATTAAAAAAACCTGCCAAATCAATGTCAAAAATATTTAGTGAATTCTCAGTACAGCAAAATCTACTCCCAAAGCCATCTGCTAAAAACCCAAATGCCTTATGGCTTTTACTCAGCCATAACAACGCGCTACCCCAGCTAACGCATCAACTCGGAAAAGCCTTGGCCAGACACCAGGCGGGTTCTGTGCTTCCACGGGAGCACTTCGCCCACCAAACCCCCTCACACGCAGAGGTCACCTCACCACATCAGAAAACACACAGCTCAACAAGCTGCCTGGTGAGTGCCAGAATTAATGAAGCTTGGTCACGTCCGTGCATGCTTGGTGACCACAGCGGCTTCCACGAGACCCCTGGCAGGGTGGCGGCCGCGGTGGGCCCTCGGGCGCCTGGCGTGCACGAGCGCCCGCCTGAACCGAAGCCCTTCCCTGAACTCGGGCCACCGCCAGGTCCCTCTTTCGCTTTGCCTCCTGCTCGCACAGAGGCTGCCCGAAGGTAATGGCCTCTGAGTGGCCTCTCCTGTGACAAGCGCAGCTGAAGGCAAAGAACTAATTCAAACATGGGGAGAAGAAAGAGGAGGAGGAGGAGAGAACATCGGTATGATCCTCTAAACCTTGTTTCCTTCGTTGCCTCGGAGCAGCTCCACAGCACCGCAGGCAGTAGGACTGTGGAGCACCCACTCCAACAACCTGTGATGCTGGCGAGCCGGAGAAGAGGGGAGGCTGTGAGGAAGGGCCTGATGGCCGCCCGTGCCCCTTCTGTCCCCCAAAGGCACCAGAGCACCGCTGCACCAACACCACCACACCAGAACAGCTCTCCTTTGTACGGCAGCTGCCCCCACAGGCACGTCTGTCAGCAGAAGGACCAAACTTCCCAGACATAAAAGCTAACCTCGCTCTTTTCTTAACAGTGCAGATGACTGTTGGCCAGGCGTGCCCCTCCTTCCAGTACGGTGCAGCTCGCCCTCCCCAGGGAAATCCACGGGCAGTGCTGCCCAGAGTGACAGTGCTGCCGCTGCTGCTGCTCTTGCTGTGTGGGGAGTCCTCGACAGGAGAGGCACTGCCTGTAGGAGCTCACTGATCACATCCTAGGGCTCAGGCACAGCAAGTATTTTAAAAGCACAGTACTTAGGGGAAATAACTAAAAACATGGAAAAGATTTGTTGCAGCGTTGTCAAGGCAGGTGGAAGAGAGAGATTGCCAGGGGGTCCTTCCTGTAGTCATGAAACAGGTTTCAAAGTCCTCTAAAGCTTGAAGGCAACCATAGGTATTTTAATACACTAAGCTTTTATTGAAATTAGTATCATGAAGCTATGCTTTCAATATATAAAGAATTGCCCTATGGCCAAATTCAAGCACAAATTAAAAGCAAGGGACTAAATATCCTTCAGTAAGATTACTGTAAGCCTTTTTAAGGTAATCCACCTTCCTCTTTGGATGCAAAATGTGAACCAAGCCTCACACGCCATTTCTGTTCAAAGTTACTTTTGTCTCCTCTTGAGTTGACTACCACTACACAAAATGCAATGAAATGGAAAACAGATGTTGTCTATTATGTTGACAGCATTAGCAAAGTTCTGATAAAATGTCATATATAAAAACCACGCTGCTTTCACAATTATTCTGCAGAGACTCTTGTGCTAACATATAAAAACTTCACTGTGTTAAAATACGGACTGTAAAAGGATCCAAAGCAATTACATGAGTAATAAAAGCCTTCGATACTCCTGAACAAAAAGGGGAGTTGAGAGAGAGAGACCAAAATGACCAAAAAGAAGTTAAGTAGGCCTACACTGATAAGTGCTGGAGTGCGCTGGGGCATGCACTCGTCTGAAAACGCACGCTCACTTCATAGGGCTTAATGTAACCAATTGTTTGCATTCCTTATAGTAAGCGCCAGCTCTTCAAGTGTAGCTCCTCAACTCACATGAAGGTCAAGAGCTGTTGAGGGTATTCACACTCCTGTAGGACAGGCTCACAGCTTTATAGCGCATCAGAGTCCAGGATAATCTCTGGGACAGGATCCATCAAGCTACAAGTGGAAAGCCATAGCGTAGTCTTCATACTGTACAAATTTCCCACAGAAATCAGAAATCACAGTACGGCAACTATATGCCTCTCAAAAGCCCAAGAAAAAAAGGGTGAAATTCTGAAATGAAGCCACAGAAAAAATTTATTCCCAGGCTGCCATATGCCTGTATGTGCGTGGAAGAGGGTTAAAGAAAGGAGAGGGAAAAGCATATATATTTGAACAGACAAAATGTCTCCACTAGAGAAACAAAGCCATAGTGATTTATCTTATTTTCCAACTTGAAAAAAGGCCCGAGGCTCTCATAAAAACTCCATCTGATTCAGCACAAACCCACATGAACTGAGAAAATTAACTGTGCCTTCCCAAGGAAGGAAGCTAAAGAATTCAAGCATGTAAATAATGCACCGCAGCGACCGGTCAAGCCTTTCAAACAACAAACCTCTGTGTTTGCAGGACTTTGCTGAAGTTTGGCTATGCCTGATCTGTGTTGGATAAATTCTCTTTCTGTTCCCAGACTTTTGCACGTGAAGTCTCAGATGGTATTTATTATTAAAACATATTTCCGGTTGAGAAATAACAGAGTTAAAATATATCTCACTTTAAAGTGTTCAAAAGCTGCTTTCTCCCTGTTCCAGATTAAGAAACCACTTGAAGAAGTTCATTCTTCTAAAGACCACCTATAACAAAAAAACATTTGGTCCATCCCAGGAGTTTTTTCACATGAACTGTTTCGTCGGTGTAGTCTCTAAGCTACTAGAGAAGAGTGGCTGGTTCTCCTACAGAAATAACAGCGTATTCTGTATTTAGGCAAAATAAAAATGCAAAATCTGGTTTTAGAAATTTCTTTGTAATCAATACATGCTGTAAGATTAATATTTATGCAATTAGCATTATTGATGGCAGAGTTTTTCCCCAAACTTATCAACTAAACACACTGACTAAAGTAGCATTTAATTTCTAATAAACCCCACACAGCTACCAGAAGAAAAGCAGTTACTAGTTTGTACTTTTACCAGTGCAAAGAAACTCGTGGCCCAATACATTTTCGTTATGCACAGGTTTGGACTGACTTAACTCCCAGCAGCAGATGAGCCCAGGGCACTTGAGGAGGAGGGGGGAGACAGACTTGGATCAATCATAAAGATCTGAGATTTCAAACTAACATCTTGAAAGAACATGAATTAGTATAGTTTATGGATAAGACAACATGTGAAACACCAACAGTTACCTGTCAAGGACCATTGGTTTGATTTGCAGAGAATACTATCGTTTCTAGCATACCCTCAGCCAAAGGGATAGCCAGGCTGCAACTGCATTTGAAGCAAATGCATAAAACAGCATCAGGGGTGCAAGTTCACGTCCATCCAGTGTAGGATCCACCTCTGTCTGAAGCACAGTCATGGTCACTGCAGCATCCGTGCACCATCACAGGGAGCAAATGAAGTATTCACATGCTTGCTGAAAACCAGCCGCTGAGAGAACTGACAACTAACAGTGTTTAACCCACGAGCATCTGCTCGTCTGAAATGAGATACCTGAACTAGGAGCCACTCCTGATCAAACCCAACCTTTCCCGGGGATTTGCTATCGATTTTTAACGACAAGTGGGACTCAATTTCTGCTCAAGGCAAGCGATAAAATGTTTTCTCTCTGATGACACAACCAGTAGGAAAGTTTGTTGTGCTGCAGGGCCCTGGTCATGGGAAGCTGCCTGACCGAGGGCTAGCAGAGATTTTTCTGAGGGAAGGCTTTTCCGTAGGAAAATGTTGCTTTGCTGAAATCTAAAACATTCCATGGGAATGTGTTGATTTGGACACCACTTGTGCTGGAAACCCGGCCGATGTGAAGGCTGGCTGGCCAGCCAGCGAGGGCTTGTGGCAGCCAGCCAGCCCAACCAGAAGCTCCCAGGGCATACAGAAGCAGTAACGCATGTGAGCCCCGCCCCCCCCNAAATCTTTAAAAGGTGCGTAGGCTTTAAGAGACTTAAAAAAGGAAATATAAATCCTTTGTCTTCTGGAATTCACATTAGAGCAAGGAGACTGCAGTTCTTAAAGCCAAGCGCTAAAAAAAAAAAAGCCAGGGTATGAATTCTCTCTCACAGTTGCAGTATTTCACAACTATGCCAAAAACGCTCACAGGCCTCTTTGTCAGAGGCCTGATTAATGGATTTAAAAAACCCAAACAACTAAAAATTCAAAACAATTTCAATTGTGTGGGACTACACGCCACAATTAAGGGACGATGAAAACACAGAAGAAAGGCAATAAATATAGGCCAATGACTGTGTTACCAAATATGTCCAGAGGGTGATAGTAAGCAGGAGGACACAGAAAGGGGGGAAAACAAACAAACAAGCCAACTCCACACACACCCACCCCCCGCCCCGAATGCACACTTCCAAGGCCACTGAAGCAGGGAGCCATTCGCCTGAAGAAGGAAGGCTCAGCGAGGAGGCAGGGAAGATGCTCCACACACACCTCGGCCCACCACGGCCAAGAGGTGATGGGCTCAGCTACTGGGGCACAGTTGCTGTCAAAGCACACCCTGGCTCTCAGGAAAGCTTGGAGTACAGGGCAGGACAGCTTGGTAAGGGGTAGAAAGACAAACAGTGTCAGCTGTAAGCTAACAAGCTGTTGCACACAATATACCCAACACAGACCCTGCAGTAAGCAAACAGCTGCTAGACCACAAACAGGCTGCAGTGACACAGAGGATCCCCTCCCAGCCCTTGCCAGTGGCAAAAATGACGGGCACAAGCAAAGATGATTGACTGAAGCACCTCTACATCCAAATCATCCCACGGATTTTGCAAAAAAGGTGTGGCAGGAAGAAATACAACTCTTCCTCTCCTGACAAGAGCGGTAAGTTCCCAGTAATGCAGGACAAGTGGATGGGAGAGCACCCAATTCACTGCGATCACCACCCTTTGCCCCAGGGTTGACAGCCATTATCAGGACAGCAATATAATGGAAAATTCCCAGGAGCAGAAGCTGCAGCTGCCAGATGAAAGGAAGGTAGGCATCGCTGTACCTGCACTGTAAGTACTCCATTACCAACCACCCACAGTGCAAAACACTTCACTGCAATTCTCACCTACACCTCTGACAAATAGTGAACTGAAGGAAATGTCAAGGACACCAAACCTAGAAAGAACAAACCATTTTGTCAAAGAGTAACCAATGGAGCATCTTGCCGGTATAGAAACCCACCTCCGAAAGTTTCTGAAAAGCAACTAAACCACAATTATTCTTATGTTCAAGTGGCTGAGATAACAGTAGCTGCAGGTACCTTCATCTGGCTGGAGCCCATGAAACCCTGTATCTAGTGGCAGCAGGGAACGATGCTCTTCACGAGTACATTCAGCTCCAGATGCAAGCTGGGCTCAGACTGCTACCATAAGGTATATAAATAGATGTCCAACTAAGCTGGAAGATCGTAATTTTTACCAATCCTTGAGAAGTAAATTTAGGATGGAGTGGTAACTGAGGAAAAAAGCTTAAGTATACTTTTGTGGGAATACAGCATCCCTTGATACTGGAAGATGAACAGTACTTCCTTACAGCAGTCACCCTGTGTAAGGCATGAGAAATATTCATGATTACGGCAATGAGCAGCCCTCTTGGCTCCCATGCTGCACAAATGTGGTCTGCAGAGTGGCTGTCGGACGGCACAGGAGGAGGTCACTTGGTCCAAACCACACCGCCACAAGCTTGCAGAGTGAACACAGGACAGACAGCATCTCATTCTGGTTGAGGACTCCTCTAACACTTGTCAGCTCTTCACTGCTTACACCGGAGAGCTCAGATCCTTCTTATTGCCATATCAGCTCCGTTTTCTACACTCAACTTTAATGCCATTACTGGACGGGGGCTAACAAGACTACTGCACTGCAAAGACAGGTTAATGCTCTACACCTGGGTACATGACCATAGTTGTATTAAAGAATTTATCACTCCCATTATAAATTTTCAGCAATACAGAAGCATTTAGATACTGCCACACCTCTAACACATGTGTTTTGTTAACAAGGAAAAAAAAAAAACTATAATCCCTGCCAGCAGCTTGCTGGCAGTTAATATCACAATTAGCGATCACCTAGCAACAGGCAAGCAAGCTTCCTCTCCAATCAAAGGGAAAAAACCTCTACTAACCTGGGCTAATGACAATACATTAAAAAAGTATCTGGAAGGTACGTGTTAAGGTATTTCCTGATTTTAATGAAAACTGATTACTTTAGAGATTTTAAATATATAAACCCATTACTCCATCTTCTCGAATTTTCCATAACTGACAAAACATTATTCTTAAAGAGATTTATGAATTCACAATACTAATTTTTAATTTATGAAGGCTGATCTAATATTCTGGTAATGCTTCTCTTTCCTCTGCAATTCCCTCTTTTATTGTCTCTCGGTATCTCTCACTTACTGCGACATGTGGGATTGAGACTTTAAGCTCCTAGATGGAGTCTTTCCTGGTTTCTCTAGGGTGTCTAACACATTTTCGAGCGAATAATAAAATTTTGATCTCTTGCGCACTCTAAATGAGTTTTCTATATGACACAACTGCCAGAGGGATTACATCTAAATTTTTATTACAGACAAAAGAAAAGTTGCTCAGGAAAGCTATTCACGAACGAAACACCTGAAAATAAAATTTAATGTTACTTTTTGAAGGATGAAGTGGAAAGTTGGCCAAATCTTTACATTCTCCAGATAGCCAAAGCCATTCTCCAGCCACTATCTCCACTTAAAATAAGTAATTAAGTAAGAAAATAGAGAGATGGAGAGAAAGAAAAAAAAAAAAAAGGATAAAAAAAGCTTCTCAAATTTCCAGAATTAGGAATTATAAAAAGGGTAATTCCTAATTTCAAGAAAAACATGGTCATGTGTCTTTTGGAGCCCACCAATGACCCCGCTGTGGTGCTCAAAAGACCCCTCTCACTGCTAACATCATATATGAAACCTTCTTGTCCCCTTGGTGAGACTCTGTAGCCTTCAGCCAGAATTTTGGTCTTTGCCGAGAGCTGAATATATCTTTATGGAAAACAACGGAGGATTTGTTTTTTAAATAAATACAAAAATCATAATTTCTAGAGACTTGCTGTGTTAAAAGAGAGTTATTTGAGGTATGCCAGCCATAGTGCAAAATGCAAATTTCTCACTAATCTGTGTTTAAATATTATAACACATTTATTGTGAACACATTATAATTCTAGGCTGAATACTGAAATAGGAAAAAGTCCAGCTATATTTGAAAATTCATGGTGAGACAACTGTCCCACGTTTCTTTTAATTAAAAAAGATTTGTCTCCATTGGGAATTGGGAGATGCCAGCTATCAGCCTCCAATTCTAATTCTGCCTCTACCACTGAATCACACAGTGACTTCAGGCAAGTAATTTCATCCTTTCTGTCTCAGTTTTATTTTTCTTCTTTTGTGTTAAAAACAGGAGTAAGTTCTTACCAACATAGTCTACTATCTCTGGGAGAAATAAAGAATTGTTAAGTAACAACACAATAGGTGAGGGAATAGTCTTTTGAAGTGCATGTAGATCAAGAAGGAACAACACAGCTAACTTCTAGAGCATGGGTTGTTATTTGTTCCTGCTTTTCTGATTTTGAAGAAAGGAAAAACATTGCAGGTTGCTTCACATGCTGTAGTGCTGTGTTTCTCCTTATTTCACAACTGCTGTTAAACAGTTCCTAGACTATCTATCACTGGACCAAAAACTGGTGGTCGTCAGGCTAGGGAAAATTCAGAGTTATCTAAACTTGCTCATGTGCTACAGAGCGTGTCTGTGCCAGCTCATGCAGGCACCGCGGGTCAGTCCCCTGAAGCCCAGATGAAAAGATGATCCCATTTATGGACAGTCATTGGCCTCTGAGACCACAGAGGACTGTGGCCTCTTCTGGGCCATAGCAGCATCAAATGCTGACCTGGCCAGTGGGGAGAAGTTTGATTCTCTTCTCTTCTACAAAATCAGAAATGGAGCACTCCAGTTTTCTGACAATAGCTTTCATTTGCTGCAAACCAAGTGAGGGGGAAGAAGAGGTTCATTTCTGTTTCGGTTTTACTTGCTTAGAATTGCACCGGAAGGAAAAAAGTCTTTAATCTCAGATTCCAGAAAATAAATGAGTCCTAGCAATCACCTATATCCAGGCTCACCTTCATTTTCAACTTGATGTAAAGAGTCTACTTTGACAGTTAATGCTAGAACACAGACAAGGCTCTAGAGAACTTCCATGCCAACTACCTGAGCAACTGAACAGCAGTGAAACCACAGAGCTGCCACCCAGGCACAACCCTGTAAAGCTCCACTAAAGGAAGCATTTCTCCCAAATTGAAACTGATTAAATTTTTAAAAAGCCCAAGGTCACCCAATTGACTTCTGTTATTCTAGTCCTGAATTCTCTGTTTATTATTTTTGCAGAACTTCAAACAGCTTTACTGGTAGACCTGCCTGGATTTCATAAATACTTCCTACATGAGGCTCCCACACACTTTTCTAACCATGGCTTAACCATGGCGTGTCAGTCAATCAGACTTGAGATTAACGATATGCACATCTCTGCTAGAACAGCTTGTCACCCATTAGTGAAAATACATCGCTTGTTAATTTTAAAGACACCAATGTACCTTGAACATGCACAAAGTTATAAACATGTGCATATGCAAAAGGATAAATCTGATCTCCAGTGAAACAGAAGTAGATGGTAAAAAGGAAGGGGAGGCCTTTTAAGTGCCCCCTCCAAATGCTTCACGTTGCTTCCTGAAATTCTTGTTTATCCGGTATGGTGCGATTCCCCATTTCACCAATTTAAGTACTAAGGAAACTCAAAACTAAGCATGACCTGCAGGCTGCTGCCAGTATGAACTCCCCCTCCACCACTTGCTCAAAGCCAAGGCGCTTACCAGCTGAAATTTTCCATACTTGGTCTTTCTCATTAATCTTGAATGAATGTGGTTCAGATGATTCAGAACTAATCTGGCTTCTGGAATTACAGAAGCAGAGGACAAAACGAATGTTTAACCTCTCCCCTGGAACATTTAACCTCTCCCAGATGCTGAGGGTATTTTTCCCTGGGAAGCTTAATGTGCTTATAGGCTCTGCAGCACTGCTGCAGAGGAGCGTGCAGAGATTTGTAGTCACTGGGCCATACACCAAAGTGTTTGATGCACATGTCAGAAAGTTACGTAAAAGCAGAAAACATGACGATAATAACAACAACAAAACAGAAGTCAAGTACTCACGTATTCGGAAAGCCCCAATAACATTTTTTTATTAATCTGAATTCTACCTCTTCATGTGTATCTACTACAGGAGTCCTGCATTCAATGGTCACACTCTTATCCCCCAGAAGATCAGTGCCTGAGGATCATACTGCATAGCATGCGAGGTGCTCCAAAGACGAACGACAGACAGGTTGTGGGTGCTTCTATCACCAACAGAAAAGTTTAATGCATAAATATCAAGTTATCCTTAGAGATACATTTTTAGAAATAAACTGCCAAGGCATAAAAAATTTAGTATCAAAATTTGTCAGTTTTCACTCATTCACATTCCTGTGATTTCTCAGCTTGAAGCACTCAGAGCCGTATTTTAGGGATGGGGGAGGGACAGACCAACACACACATGAAACTACAGCACCTAACATCAGGCTATTTCACCTCACAGTCTGGGTCTACAGATGTAACAAAAGAGGGAAGAATATAGTATTTTTTGCATTCAGAAGCATTGTACAGACACCACCTAGATCAATCCTCCCACCCACAGAGCTACAGAGGTACCACTTCCATTCACAGAAAGGAAAACATACACACAGAGATAACAACGTACCTCCAAAAGACCCAGTAAACCATGGCAGACCAGGACCAGCCCCCGGACACCCCACCTCCAGACCCCTGCTGACAACCCACACTGCTATCGTATTAGGGCTCCTCATCACTGACTGACATTAGTTGCACCTACAGGAGTTCAGCGTTTCTCCTAAACAGATCCCAAATGCCTCAGGTTGGATGCAGAGGAAATTAAAAGCGGAATTATAATATGCCCTCCACCATACAGTAAATTTAAAGCAAACGGCACAAGTTTGACTAAATTCTATCCTATCAGCCCAATCCAGTCAGGAGAAGATAGGAATTTTCCATTTATACCAGAAAAGCCTTCAACTCAACGAAGTCCCAAATTCAAGGGGCAGAGTAGATGCAACCTCACAAGTATTTATACTGCAGAAGTCTCTTCCCTCTTTACAGCCTCTGCCAAAATGAAGAGGCCCCACTGAACTGTGGTTGGGAACTGTACGTGAGCTTACTTCTCTGGTCTCCAGAACAAGAGCACTCCTAGTTATTTTTACAGTAGCAATAACCACAGCACCCAACTCCCAATATCTTCTACTTAACGTTTTCAAAGCAGAGCCATGAAATAATGCATTTCACACATTCTGCAAATCTAACTGTAAACAAATACTCGGAGGACTTCATTTTGACTCATTTTTAAATTATCTTTAGCCACTTTCATCTTAGCAGAAAAAGAAACCTCCCACCTGTAATGGGAAATAAAATTCAGTGTGCATCTTTATCCCTAATCCTTACCTCTCCAAACAGCTGTTCAGCCTGTTGAGAATACTAACATTGCACTTAATAATATTCTAATAATTTTCTCAAGTTATAGTATTACCTGCATGAACAAAGGAACTCACTAAGGAAAAGAAAAGCTGACCTTCACGTAATCTATAGCAAGAAGTCACTGCTCTACCTTTAAGCCAGCAATTCTTCATATGACTGATGAAGCTGCATCTCTACCAAGAAGGAGACTACTTTTCCAGAAACTGTCTTACAACATTGTTATTTCAACAGATCTCGGCTTCCCTGGTGGAATCTGCGATCTGGTCTACATTTACTTCCATTTGCTGCTTCTCCTCAGCTGTTTGTGCAGAAATTGGATGCGACTCAGTAAGACAGGGTTTAAACACTGCTCTTCACTCTGGGATTCTCAGCAGAAAGCAGAGGTGTAGAAATCAAGGCTGTATGAGGAAACGTGAATGTGGGCAGGCAATTGCTTTTGCGATGAGATACTGGTTTCTACATCTCTGCTTTATCTGCTGCAACTTTGTGTGGGGAAGGTTGGAAAAAAATCATTGCAAACATGAAAGAGTGACAAAAAGTTGCAAATATCTAAGTTTACTGTTTCCACATGGTATATCTAAACAGCAGTTTGGTTAACAACCTTGTGCCAAAACACAAAGCCTAGAGAGAGAATCTAGACCACTCACTCTCTCTTGATAAAGCTCAAGAAAGTTAAAGAATAAAACCAAATATGACAATCCCGCAATCCTCTGTGCCCCTTGCCAAACAGCTCTGCTTTAACAGCCAATGGAGGAGACCGCAAGCTCTCCCCTCGATGAACCATGAGGTTCATGGAGGTCCACCTGCTGGTGGGCAACCCCAAAGATGGAGGTATTTCATTAATGAAGAGCACAATCTTTGGGGACACCAAAAGGAGCTGCTAAGGTTGGGCATGGTTATCTGTCAGATATTGTGTAATTCTCCTTCCAGTTGAATCAGTGTCTGCCATGCGGTTGCAAAAAATCCTCATTAGTATTAACTAGCAAAAATATGTTCATAAGTGTATGTGCACTCTCACTCTCTCTCTGTAATTAATCCCTGGAGTAAAGCTGTTCCTTGGATCACCTCAAATATAGAAAATCAATGAGTTAGATTACAGGAAACAATTAATTATGGTTCACTGGTGTTTAGAATGAGACACTGACACCCTGACATCCCCAGATAGCATTTGTGCCCCCTAAAGCAGCAAATCACAGAAAGTAACAAACTACGTTTTTCAAGCATCAGATGACCTCAAGCTTGCTCATTCTAGTGAAATGATACTAATCAGTCAAAAATGAATGGAACATAACCTTTTAAACATTAAAGAGGCAATTAATTTATAGTGCATCCGTTTACTACAACCAATTAAGCAGAAATATTTTCTTCACGTGTTAATGTAACTTCTGACAAATCATTGGGGGGGGGATGGAACAAACGACTTTGCCAAACCATTCCAGTTAATTCTCGTGTTAGTGGTTTCATTGATGATCAAGTCTCTCTCTTCAGTGTCATATACAGTGCATCACTGAATTTTCCCGACAGCACACGAAGGACTGAAAGTAAATAGGCATAAACTGGAAAGCAGCAAGCCCAGCCGTTTGCAGCACTGAACCACCCAGACAGCTGCCTCTGCTGGGTGCAGCAAATACCACCTGCAGCTCTCAGTTCAACTGGAATATGTTCAACCACCTTTTTAGAAATCCCCGGGTCAAAATTCTACATCAGAGAGAAACATGACTTGAAGCGAAGCAGAACTTGAATGGAATCAGCAGAAATTGTTGTCATCTTTACACTTTTCAAACCATTTTTGCTGACCTACAAAGAAGACTTGCTGTTCCGTTTTCATTGCCAACCCCTGCCTAAACTGCTTCCTCCTCCACATTATTCCCTTTGCTGAATCCCTTTTGGGTTTTTTTATTGTCTTTATTCTACTTCAGAAAGTTTATGGGTATTTTGTGGAGCCTTTAGCATCTCAGCACCGGACAACTTCACAACTAAAGCTTTATTAAGCCATTTAGACAAGTCCCATGTGCAGGACGAGAGCTTGCTTTTCTTCACCAATCCCCCTTTCTCCCTGTTTGTGTGGAAACTCTACTGGCAGGTTTGTCTCTTGGTCTCTCATTCCCTCTTTTCTTGGAGGGACTCTAGAATAGGTTGTGAAGGCTAGAAAGCAGCAGGTCAGATTCACTAGATTATATGAGAGCAGTGTAATGGAATAAAAACCAAAATGGACAAAAATTTAGCATTTAACAAGTGCTTTGGATGGGAATTAAAATGTGTTTATAAACAAGTCCAAAGAGAACAGCTCAGCTCCAAGAACAGAGCGCAGAATGTCCTATTTTAATGTTTTTGTCTAGGGAAAAAAGGTCCCCTCGATTAAAAGAGGGGTTTTCCTCAAACAGTATATTCCCCATACAACCCAGTCTTGCACATTATTCATGCTACGCTAGCCTGAATGGCAAGATGATGCCTGTTAACCTCTCAGGGCCACACTGGAAGACAACTGTAAGCATTTGCCTATGAAAGCAGGTTTAACAAGGGCTCGTGTGAAACGCAGCAGTAAGGGAAATCAAGAGCATGGCAGAAATCACTACTCCTCCATGTCCAGAAACTCCCCTTATCTTGCGGGCATAGCGAACTGAAAGCAGGGCTTTTGAGCCTGACTATATATGTGTTTCACACTGAGAAGTTCCACTGAAAAAGAAAAGGAAAGAAAGAAAAATAAGCTGGTAACGGATACATTTGCGATCCCTCCACACCTTTTGAGTCTATGCCACCCCAAGAGAAACAGCTTCCCTCTTGGGAAGGGCAGAAAAAGAGTCACCATTTCATGCAGTCTTGGAGTAGTGAATGTACTAAACCAAAATATTTCCTATTAAATCCACAATGCCTGTCATTCTCTTCTGTAATTCTGCCTTTTGAAATTCTCTTTCTGGAGGGAGAGCGAGGGGGAAAAGCCCTCTTCTTCTGCTGTCTCCAAGCAAGCTCCAGTCTTCAGCCCCAGACACGCTTACTGCTACATGAGTGCTTATCATGGTCTCTTCTATAGAGCAGCAAGGGTTAGTGCCTGCTTCCCTCCCGGAGGAAGAGAACGACGTACACCACTATGGCACTGACAGGAGACGGTGCTTTTAACTAAAGTAGGAACTGCCTGATTTGCATCTCTGAGCAGGCCAACAAACAAAAATTGGCACTGAAACTCCTCTGTAGGATGGGTGGTAAAAGGGTGACTCTGGTGCTGGTCTCATAGTAACCACCAGGAAAAAAGTTTCCCTGAAGAAAAAAAGGGAGTTCAATCTGCCTCCTTTCCTTGGCTTCCCCTTTAAAGAATACAAATAAGCTTCCTGAAAAACAACGGGCCTTTTGATGAGGCAATAGCTTTCCTCCGTGTTTTTGTTTGTTTGTTGAAAACACTTTGATTTCGCAGGAAGCACTAACAAATGCAACTGGGGATCAACTTAGTTAAAACCTTAAAAAGCAACAGGACACACATCTCCTACTTCAGCCACTAAACTGGATTGCCTCACCAGCTCGAGCAAAACTGCTGAATTATTTCCCTAACAAAAGAAAGGCGCTTTTAGGTCCTATAATCTCATTTCAAATCCTTTTACCCACTCCCTACTCTTTTTGGCCTTGAAATTGCAATCCTCTTTCAGGACTAATCTCGGGACTAATTGGTGCCAGCACTCCAGTTTCTCTCGCCGTTTCTTCCCCCTCCCTCTCGCATTGTTCAGGTGCTGAAAAGGATGGCGGGCCAGGGTTCAGCACCCCTATAATGAGCCTGTTCCTACAGAGTAACTGTTAATAATTAGCAGGAAGCATTTTGTCTTTAAATTGCACAGCATGAGCAGCAAGATTTCATAGAGCCAAAGAATTGCTTCACTCTTGCTCAAGGACCTCCACAAGTTTGCAGATCTGCAGGCCGGGCACGCGGAGGGCCGGGTAGCGTGCAGGACGCCGTGCCCGGGCCAAGCCCCACCAGCTGGGCACACAGGGCTGGCTTACCGGAGCTCCACCAGCAGCGGGAAGGAGGAAGGAAGCGAGGGAGCGCCCTGCACACCTCACCTCCGGCACTGTGGCAACGCCGCCACCACCAAGGAATGCATCGACGTGACAGGACCGAGTCGGTGTGGTGAAAGGACAGCCTTTGTTTAAGAAATATTCCAGAATACAATTCCCTGAAGAACAATGAGCAAAGAGGAGATTTAAGAAAGCCCGCTACTTTTCAGCTAATGACTGTATTTGCAGGTAGTGCCAAAAAGGAACAATGACTTCTCTTACCAAGGGACTATCAGTGTTGACCATTTCCCAGCCAGACTTGGAAGCAAAATTAGTTTTTCTGTAATTGGAAACTTCAATCTAGCGAGTGCATTAAAACAAAACCACAAAGAAAAAGCTATTTCCAATGGACGTTTGTTTCCAGCAAACCTAAGGCTAGCCTTGAGCTTTGATCCAGGCAAAATAAGCCAAAAGCTTCAAAAGTTTTTCAAGCTGGTAGGACTGCATCACCAAGAGTCCACATAAAGTTGTGACACTTAGATATTGTACAGTGTCTTTTATTGTCTTGAAGCTGAAGGACAACACAAGAAACTCCATCTGATGAGATATACATTGCTTCCATCGTACCCCCAAGGAGTGTTCTCGAGTTTAAACGCAATGGCGACTACATCCACACCCTCATTCACTACTGCACGCCTTTAGGCATTGGCAAGCAGGTACGCTATGAAGAATACGTTAGCATTAAAAAAGGAAAAAGATACAACTCGCCTCACTCTCCTGAAAGATCAACTCTTCTTGTGGAGCATCAATAAGAGACGGGCTGTCAGGTGCAGAGACTCCTGCAGAAGCCAGCACACAAGACACAAGGTCTCACCAGATTTAGGGAATCTGCTGCTAGTGCAAAGAGGAAACACCAAAGGTTTCTGTGTAAAAAGGCATACTCTCTGGCATGCTTAGCCAGCATCTGACTACCACTGTAGAAAAAAGCACAGTCTGTTACTGCAAGCACCCTCTAGAAATGGTGTGGGTACACAACAGCCACACAGCAAAAACTTGTCATTTATCTCCAGTCACAGAAATCAATAGCAGGTTTGAACACAGAGCTGAAACGACTGATGATTTTTCTTCGTTTGCACCATAGCTTGAGATCAGGCAGTATCTCGGTGGCTTTTGAATTAAGATGGGTAATACTTATGCTTAGCTCTGTGCATATTCCCATCCTCTGAATGTTAGGTTGCCCCACCACACTAAGCCACCCACAGCGCGACACCTTGCTGAGGGAATCGTGTTACAGAACATCAGCTGGAATAAGTGCATTTAAATTCTCCATCTCTTGAAAATGCAGTTTGCAAACCTTGTGCTCAGGATCCATCACTTATTTCTGTTTGCCTTTGCATCAGAAATTTCAGACAGAGGACTCTTCTCAGGTCATCCAATTTCTGCCAACAGAAAACTCCTTCCTACAGTCAATTTTCTGGGATTTTATTGAGTCTGCTTTTCAGCACTCTACCAGATGGATTTCAAACCATTTCCTTTAAGAGATTAATTCAGTCTAATAAGTTCATTATTTGCGCCTGGTCAGTGACCAAGGAAAGATCAGCCAGAGTCTGTGTACTTGTCTCCTCCTCACATGCTACTAAAATGGCAAGTGTTCCAAGTGTCAAAGTCTGTTCACAACAGGAATACAACAGAGCCAGAGAGACACCCCTGTGAAAAACGAGCACCTGCGTTCACAGAGGGATACTGTTAACTTGTTTACAGCATCAAAGCAACCTCCCTTTTCTACCTTGCAGTTTGAGAACTGGAAATCAGAAGACAGCAAGCGAAGATCAGTTCCTGTCATTAGTCCCCTCTTCCCAGGCTGGAGTCCCCGGTTAGCGTTTGCCCACTTTGGTGCGGTCCAAACTCCTGTGCCAGCCCAGGCTGCTCTACTGCTATTGCATTAGAGCACAGGCTGAGGGATGCAGCAGATTGCCAAACTGTGCCATGCGAATTACTCTCTCTCACCACGCTCGTGAAGACTGAGGAATCATGAAGTTGAGGTGCAGCACCTCTTTCCCCAACTGTTGCTTTACCCAGCACCGGAAAGCTTTTCTACAGTGTGTAAGTGACTTGAGAACACAGGTTTGCAAGTCAGGAAACCTTTAAAGCAGGTTTGTAGCAATCACCTGCCAGAATACACCTGCATCAATACTAAGCATGATGATGTCTCCATGCTCTTCTGTGCAGAAACTCTGCTTTGAGAGCCAGATGCAGCATAATTTTACTAGCACAGCGCTGTGCCATCCAACCAGCCTCAGTGAGATTATGGTTCAATGACATTTTCTATGGTAGGAACGCTTTAAGAAAGCCCTCATCCCTCCTTGACAAGTCCCAATCCCCTAAAAAAAAATAAATAATCACCAGGATCCCATTTACAGTGCGGCTACACAAATGTCTTCACTAGCACAACTGAGAGGACGGTTTGCTATTGTACTAGAGCAGCAAGAGCATCTTAAAATGACTTTGCAAAGGAAAAACAAAGAAAACACAAAAAGAAGGAAAAAAACCACAAGACCAAACCAAACCAAACCCCAAAAGCAACCCTCTGCTGAGCAGTCAGAAGATACTGCTCCCAGGGTCCTCAAGCAGCTGGTTGAGGACTAGTCTGTAGACTGCTGCATGCCACTGTCTCCTGTGGTATGGTTAAAGCCCAAGTATGCTTTTGTTGTCTTAGACTAGCCAAAGGGCAAACTCAGTAGCAAATCCAAACAGCTTGTGAAAAGTTTCCTCTGTTAGTTTGGGGTGGGTTTAACTGATCAGATGGCAACTGCTAGTGCCTGAGAGTACCACCTACGGAGCGCTAGCCACTCTTCTCAGGGGTATCTCATACCCACCGTAGCAAACCGAGGATGGCAAATGGGCACAGAAATAGGCAAAAATGAACTTTTTTTTTTTTGCAGTGCCACTCAACACAAACTGAACTCCTAAAGCTCTTGCTCCATATCATCACAAAATACAGAGCTCATCAATACAACTTTCCCCCTGTTTTCAAAGCAGGGTTTTAATGGTAATATCCCCAGGGAGACAGAAAAAGACCAGTTCTAGCACTTCGAGCACAAATTCCCATTCTCTTTTTTCCCCTCAAATCTGAGCAAGTCTGTTTCTACATCTGAAGGCAAAAATAGCAAAATATACTTAATAACCAAAAGATCTACATCGCTTTAGCAATATAGCTGACTATGGCTCTAAACTATCATGGAATAAATGTGTTTGTATAAAGTCTTCCTTTTACATTATGTTATACTTGCAAGTACCAAAATAAAAGCTGGCTACTCCAGAAGCTTTGTTTGTTATTAATTCCCTTAAGTTTAGAAAATTATTTCATTCTAATTAATTGTTTTATTTTTTTAATCTCATGAGAAAAATGGTCGTCTTCATCTTTCATATGCAAAACAGCTAACGAGAGAACAATTTTTCATATACAGAAGGAACTCCAATTAATAGAGATCTTAAATACTTGGGGAGCTGTTATGAGTTTTGCCATTGATCAGACAGCTGCCTGGAAAAAAAAAGTCTTTTCAGGAAAGTTGCATAATTAGAAATAACCCAATTCCTTTTTGTTTACATTTTTTTCTCCATCTGCTAATCCGGATTAAACATAAAAATTAATGACATCCAAATAACCCCGAATTTGCTAAATTTACATCTCTTTTTCATATACTTTTACTGGAACCTACATCCTGCACTGCCACCAGTTATGAATTCCCAATGCTGCATGGACATTTTAAAGCATCACTGTATTTTTAATAACTCAGTCTTCGGTATCTGCATTACTATGCAATTAATTTTTCCAAATTTCACATATTCTGTCTTAAAAAACACCACCACCACACTCACAGAAGACTAAAACCCAGAATTATATACACTTCTAAACACTGAAGTTAAAGTGTCAAAAAAGAGCCTGTTCCAAGCATCTTAGTTCTTCAAACTAACCTTAGGAAGTTTTCCATCAAGCCTGTAACCACTGTTTGAACAGAATTTCTTTTGGAAGCATACATAATGGAATCCTGATAAAAATAGTTACAGAAAAAAGCAGTGAGAGGCATAGAGCTCTGCAATATTTATATTATCCAGACAGACAACACAGAGAACCCATTAGTGAGGTCAAAAACTGCAGTACAGAGAACAACTGGCAGCAGCAGTCAGGTATATGGGGCCATAAGCAACAAATGCAAAAAACCACCAGCTGTATGAAGTTGGACACCGACTATTACCTCTGAAAAGGGCAGAATAGTAAACTACAGTTATTCCACTTTCACAAATGAAGTCCATGTAGTACTGATTCAAATACCGAAACTATGTCATACAAGCTAATGAAAAGAAAATTTAACAAGTGCACGCATGCTGCAGCAAGCCAAGAAAGAAATACATTTACATTTGTATTAGCAAGACCCATTGGCTGTGCAATCTTGGATGCTTTAAGAGCAGAGCAATGAAAAATTACCATACATAACTGAAGCATACGCATGAGCCCAAAGAGGGAGTTCTGGCAATTAACAGGAGGAGATTGCCAACAAAGCAGAAATGAGTCAGGATGAAAAGAAAGGAAAGATCTTTTATAAAACTCTGATACACACTCATATCAGAGATGGCCAATCTCTTCAGCCATTCTCCTTTCACAAAGGAAAAAACGATCTTAAAACACGGACATGGAAACCATGCTCTTTTGTAAACAGATACACGGGTGTACGTGACAATCCAACCAACCTCACCCTGAGCAGCAGAGCCAGGCTGCACCTTGCTAATGCTCCTCTTCTGGTATCTGCAAGTTATTCATCAACAAAATGAACTTCTCTAATGTGTTTGCTAGTCAAACTGCTTACACAAACCCACTTCACACTAGTTGTCTCAAGCAATTCTATCACTGTTGCTGTGAGTATTTACTCTTTTGTAATGGAAATAGGTCACCTGCACTAGAACAGTACACTCTGTTTCTAAGCACAAGAGAGAGCAGCTTCCCTGGCAGCCAGGCTGCCTTTTGACATAAAAGGTACACTGTATATACATATACCTGTGCACTGAAACCCCCAGAGGTTTGCGCACTTATCACTAGAACAACATACAGTCATAGGGAAAAAAAGCCTCAGACTCAAAATGGGGAATCTTATCAAAAGTATAACAACATCAAACCCACCAAACTGGATGAAACCAACAGCCTACTTGGTCCAGGATTTCCATGACCCAGTGCCAGAGACGGAAGCTTCACAGAAAGTGGAAGAGCAGCATAGCACGGTGAATCTGTGCTTGCTGTGACAGCCCACAAGGACTCGAAATATCAGAGACACTGATTTAAAACTAAAAATCCCATGAGGCCTAGTACCCTCTTCCAGATGCAGTCCTGTCAGCTCCGGACATGGCAGTTAAACAAAACTCCACCTTTTGGGGGACTATTGCATAACCCTTAGTCTCAGCATTTTCCTGTGGTAGCAAGTTCCACTGATTTACACACTGTCTAAACCCCCCTCCGCCCCTTTTTANAACAGTTTTATAGTTTAGAAACAGAACAAATGCCACTGACAAGCACCCCACACATACACACTGCCTTCAGGGCCACCTGGAACACAAAAAAAGCCAACAAGAGAGTTTCTTGAAATCCATCTAAAACACAGCCTCTTAATTCTCATTTATGTTTGGATGTACCAAAATTGCTTGACAGATTTTCTTTAAAAAAAGTGGGGTTCCCAAAATTAAATCAAAACATCTGTGAAAAAATACAGCACAATCAAATACAGCCTTCAGAGTTTCATCGTGGCTTTACTGAAAAAAACAAGAAGTGCAAGTCCTGAGCGCTTCTGTTTCGCAAGGGGAAAGGGGAAGGAACATTTTATCAGGCCACTATAGCATAAAACGCATCAGACAAGCAAACAGCCGTAGCTCTCACCTCCTGCCTTTTTACTTGGGGACAAACAGGTGAATGTGTGGGGAAGAAGAAAGTCTCTTCCCAGCCATACAGGGCTTTGCTGAGGATGGAAATTTCTCTGCTAAAGACCCCCCACCTCCTCCAAAAAACAGTTTTTAGATAAGTACTTCATTCTGATGAAACAAAGCAGCTTGATTTTTCCAAGTCAAAATTCAAAACCCAAGTGTAAAAAAGCTTCGGTATGAAAAAAGACTATGCTTTTTGTTCTAAAGCTTCAAAATGAGACATTTTAACGCTGTTTAAGCCCTTTGAGTTTTTATTCCTCTGAGCCATGGAAGTTTCTGTGAAACAAAACAACTCTAGCAAAATAGTTTTGTTCGTACAAAACCCCGTTCCATCAAAATGGAAGGATTCACACACATTAAAAACTGGATACAACAGAAATCCAGGTATCATGGTGACGAAGCGAGTTATAAAAGCCACAAAAACCACGGTCACTAATCACGACCTGCATGTGGCAACTCCAGCCTTGAGCTGAGGTTTTATGACACCAGAAATAGAGTCTATAACTGGCAATGATGATGGAAAAAAAAATCACTATTCAAGCATTCAAATATTAACAAACAAAATTATCCCAAAACGTACTTTCTTCAAACAAACAAATTAAAAAACCTGCCTTCTCCAGAAAGCATACGAAACTATATACAGATACTATACTATCAGCATACTGTATATACACATAGCTATATGCTGGGATACCATACGTATCCCAGAAAAAGTGTGTTGGCTAATAAAGATTCAAAAAGACTAACCCGTGGTAACTTGTTTTGAGCTTTTTATCTGAGAATAAGTATTTATTAAAGAAATAGCTTTCAAGGGGAACTGCCTTTCACTTTAAGATTTAGGGCCACTGGCACATATTGATAGTATAAAAGCTCTACAGGTTTAGGACACCTGTGCTTTTTAAGAAATCATTTGCAGAAAGACTGATTGATACTTTGAGAAATACTGGGTCAGATACACAGGCAGGAATTACACAGACACCTAACACAGGTATGAAATGCAACTGCACTTTTCTTTTAACCATATGTATAAAATAATTGGAAACACTATTGCGACAAGCCTCTCTTAGTACACAGGTGCCCCCTATGACTGAGAGGATTTTGTTCAGGAGGAAGACCAGCTGGTCTGAAGGTCAGTCCACCTTCCCCTGAAGCTCAAGATCTCCCAACCTGCTGCCAGCGGGCCCAGAGCCCAGGCTAAGGATCCATCTTCTAGTTCAGTTTTTTACCTCTGATAGGTAACCCAAGGCAGATAGTCCACCTCCATCACCTGGACCCCACCCTGTCAGCATTTTCCATAGTCACACTGTGAGCAGCAACGAAACGGGACCCTCTTATGTTCTGCTTCTCACTAACATTGTGCAGAGAAAAGAGGAATTGATTCTCACTGGCCATGCTCATCTCCCAGGACATTTCCCTATGGAAAACCAGTTTTTTTATGGTACAGTTGTCACCTTCTGTTATGACCTGGGGAGAAGCCAGGTTACTTGCAGCCAGTTCCTCCAGCTCCTGGACTCAAGTGGACTGTCCCAACACGATGAGAGGCTGCCAAGCAGGCAATCTTTCCTTAGCCAAGGCCATTGAACCCATGGGCAGAACTGACATTCTCAGAAGGACATTACATATGGAACAAATTGGTTAAACAAATATTAGGAGTTTCACATAAACTGGAACAGCTCTATCACACTTCAAACATGTTCTCTATTCCCCAATACACATTCAAATGTTAGGTAAAAGGATGAAAGGTCCATGCAGGTTTTTGTTTAAGACAGAGCTGCAATTCTTGATAATGCACCTTACTTTGAGTATAAACAAGTATTAAATAAATAATGAAGAGTTAAACTGCAGAATGCCTTAAAATCACAAGAGTAACCATTACAGAAAAGCCACCCCTTCCCTACTGTTTGAAAGATTCTGAAATTATAATAACTTTTTTTTTACTCATAGAAAGTTTATTACTATTAATATGACATTAGAAACTGTTCTAAGAATGTCAGTCTTACAACAGAACTGCAAATAAGGTGACTTTCCCTGTAAATCTTTCTTACTAAAGGAACCAAAGGAAAGAAGTCCAATAACTAATAGAGAAGTGAAGAAAATCTAAAAGAAAAAAAAAATTAAAATAAATTTTTAAATTTAACTTGAGTTCTGGAAAGAAAAAAAGCCTTTTCTGAATCCAACAGCAGTAAGATGTGAGACATCATGATACTATTTCTGGTCTCCCAAGCTTCATGAGTCTATGTTTTCAAATGCAGATGTCAAATGACTTCCCCTAATGTAATACTGTATGATTAACAAATGTGATGCTCATGTCAGCCACTGTTCATCACACAAACACTTATTCCCGAGTCCTAATTTTCAACTGTTAAAATTTCAGTGAACTGTTATTGAATTGCATCACACAGGCTTCCCCATCCATGCAAGTGCTGCAGTTGTAATAGTGATGCAATGGCTATTAATGGGACGAGGGGTGAGAGATGGACTGAACACTGCCAAGTAACCCAAAGGAGAGGCGCGCCGCATGCTCTCTGTTTTTTGCTATACCATACGGCCCATGCACCATGCAATGCATGCCCTAACTGTACAAAAGCACACCCTGGGGACAGCGAAGAAGAGGGACGGGGAGTTGCAAAAGACCATCTCAGAAGCACAGCACCCATGTGCTTCCAAGTTTCTGCAGTCAACAATTCACAGCTCCATCAATGAGGCTACTGTAACGTTTTCATAGGGAAATACCCACAGCTAAAACACATCCCTAGACCTTCCTTTTCCCATGAACTGAAGTGGAAATATCTATGGTACCATTCCAAGCTATCTTTGTAATAAGGCTATATTTATCTACAGAAGCCACAGAGGAGGAGGGAAGAAAGAAAAAAAAAAAGCCTAAAAAGCCAGACTTTTAGGGGAAAGGAAAAGGGAAGACTGTTCAACAAATGGGGCTATGAATAATAACAACGTAAAGCATGGAGCTGGTGTTTGCCCAGCACCTAGAGAAACATGACAGGCTAAGGATGCTGCTTTACAGTTCTTTATTGTAGGTCTGCAAACACTCAGCCAAAACAAAGACTCAACCAAATCTTTATGTATTTGGTAAATGGGAACAAGACATTTGTACTCTTTTGGGGGTATGGATGAGAAAGAATTGAAAACATCTCAGCTGAGAAGGCTCAGAAGCATTTATCTAATTTTGAGGAATGAAGACATGATTAGAGGGTTACCTGTATTTCCACCAGCCTTTCCTGCTGAGCACAAGGGTGGTGCAGAAAGGATGCATGAAACTGTCGTGTGAAAGAGGGCGGACTTGGACTTTCTGCTCTCCTTCTGTCCAGGGTTTGCTGCCACCTTTCCCAATTTATCTCCCTCCCTCACCTCCCTCATACTATACCATACAAGAAAATTTCCTTCAAAGGTAAGCGTCGATCTGTTTTGTTTTCTGAAACTACACTCAGTGGGATACTTCCCATATCACAGAAGTCTACTGGCTAGAGAGCAGATAAGAATATGTTAGAAAACAAGTCCTGGATTGGCAAATCCTCAAATATTTGTGCACCGATAGCATTACAGACATCCACTCAAGCAAAAGTTCTTTTTTTCTTTGCTATTCCTACCTGGCATCAAGCTGAACCGATGTTCTCTAACTTGCCAGAAAACATAAATAAAGCAGCGTAATCCCAAAGTATAGATGCTCTTCAAATCAAGACATGTTACGGTGTCAGAGAGCATAATCTGGAAGAACTTGTGTTCTCTGAACTACAAAAACAGCGAAACAAAATTCCCCAAAGACTCCACCTTAACACCACAGCAAGAGAAGAAACCTCATTCTGACTCTAGGAAGTAAAATATCTAGATCAATCTTGATAAAGGGGTTGTAGCATGCACAGAAATTAATATTAGATTGCTCTATGGTCAGCTTCGTTGCCTATCAAAAGCAAAAACAATAATACAGAATTAAATCTGTGTTTCCAGGCTGCAAAGGACAACCAATTAATTTCTTTTCTAAGTCCCTTCTTGCAGGGAGACATCCTGCAGTGTCCTTCAGTGCTTCAAAGTTTTCAGTGAATGGGAAAAGGTTGTTTCACCAGCTTCACCAAATGGCCACAGAAGATCATTTCTTACCTCAACTTATAAAGTGTACAGATAAAAAGAGTGCTTATACATTGTCCAAAATGATAACCTACAACATATTGACTTTGATGCAGGTTTAGCTTCAATAAACAGCTGCAAAAGGGTAAAGCTTGTGACAGTAAAGCCAAAACCTGCAAATTTTTGAAGGACTTGTTCCAGTAACTGCAGTTTCCTAAGTGGCCAATCTACAACAGCCATCCTTGGCGGGGAACACTTGTCTGTTTCGCATCCGTGTAACAGCTTTGAAGTTCCCCATTGTGAGCAGGCTGTATGCAAACCGCGTACCGACAGCGCGCAGCAGTGACTGCTCAAGGAGTTTTTGCTGCAGCAGCGCGCAGGAGGCGTGGGGGGACCGGGAGGCACGGGCGCAGCGAGAGCCCCGCACAGGCGCTGCCCGGTGAGCTCCCGCGGCACGGCTGCCCCTCGCCCTCCTCACGGCATGGTGGGAGGACTTGTACCGGTGAGATGGAGGCAGAAAGCTAGGACTAAGAGAGGTATGACTGTGTGTTTTCAGTCTCAAAGTAGGTAAATGCAGTTTTCTTTAGTTCAAATCCAAATGTAAGCATGCCCAGGCCACCTCTCCTGCTGTTCACCACAGGGGTTGCAGAGATAGCAGGTCCTGGCGGGCAAAGCTTTCTTCCTGAAATCCAGTTTTCACAAATTTTTCATCATGCCTCTACTAATAAATTTCAAAAGTTAGACAGAGGTTCATAATCATAAAGTCCCCTTGTCTTATTCTCTACCTTGGAGTAAAGAAAAACATTTTTATCAGAAACAGGTATCAAAAGACAAGATACTGAAGAAGTGATGAACGTTTAAGGAGCTCATAGCATTTTTACGGAAGCCACCAGCTGCAGAAGGAAATAGTGATAAGAGAGACCAAGTTCAATACAACAGAAGCCACTTCAAATTTTTCAAATCCCGGACTAGTAAAGTTTCATAAAACATGTGGTCACTCACATACCTGCAGGCCCTCTGTCATCCATGGGCCTACCCCTGTACCATAGACTTCAAAAAGGGAAAGGGAAAGGGAAAGGAAAACCAGATCACGAAGCCACGCACTTTTAAATAGAATACTGTTCTGGAAAGTGATGCTACACAAGAGGCAGAGGTGGTTTTCTGCCAACTTCTTGCGGGGCCTGGTCCCTCCCAGCCACCAAGGCTGCAGCGCCAGCCGGGAGCCCAGCAGTGCAGCGGGGCGGCTCTGCGGCACCTGCTCTGCCAACAACCGGCAGGCACCATGTGCACCGACCGCGGACTGACTCTGCTGTCCAACAACCGAAATTGCACTGCAGTTGAGTTTTTGCTGCATGTTTTCCTGTTGGTTTCAGCCCTACAAGGCTCAAGCCCTCTCTACAGAGGGCAGCCCGGCTGAAATGCAGCGATGTCCACCAGGAGAGGCAGAGTATTTTTCTGATTGAAGTGCTCTGAAGTGCGTGGGAAAACTCCGTGTTCAAAGCCAAGCACAAATCTAGTCCAGGACTAACTGGCATCTCAACCCTTCCTAAGGCAGATCAACCAAGCCCACCCAAGGAGCTGTTTCGATGGGAAGGAGCAAACCAGCAAGGAACCCAACGAAGCCTTTATGAACAGGTAGGCTGGGGCAATGCAAGAAAGAAACCACTCTTCAGTTCCTACCTCAGGCACGTTTGCAATTTCATCAGTTATATGGCAGCTTAGGACAAATGTGTCAATGCTTGCCACTGGCTTAACAAACTACCACTAGCAAAACACACTGGAAAAATTAAAAGCAGTGGAAAAATGCTCCACGAGTCTGTAAAGGGATATAGCCAACACTCCTAGCAGGTCACCCAAATCTTCAACAATTTCTTATGCATCTGTGAAACTAATAATTTCTATTATTTTACATTACATTTCCTGGCAGTATTTCTCCTACTACTGCTGAAAACAATTGAGAACTAGCCTGATGTAACACATTCAGAGGAAAGAAAAATCCATTTCAAGATCTCCTCAAAGCACTACCAGAAGTGAAAATTCCACCTACAGTTCAGTTAGAATCAGAAAACTGGAAATAAAACATATAGATGAAATATCAGGGCACTGACTTATGTAGTCACTTAACGAAGTTTGTGTCTGTAACTGTATTTCAAGGTTGCTATTGCCAACACAATTGTAAATATTTAAAAAAAACCACATTAGACTAAAGCACGAATTTTTCCCCACCAAGGAGACTTTTTTCTTTATAACACCGTGTATCAGTGTTAGTTCACCCTTGAAATTAATTGTAAATCACATAATATATGCTTCAATTAGAAGAACTACACAAAAAATCCTTTTTTTTTTTTTTTTTTTTGGTTTGGCATGAGTTTTGGTTTTTTAAGAATACACATCCAATCCAAATAAAATTACATCATTCGCATTGCTATACTGTTCTTCTTCTTAAAGCTTACAGAGAATCTTCTTCACCCTGAATTGCAGTAGCAATTCAGACAACTGTAGTCTGAAATTCCTTCTTAGGTACAAACACTGCAAGGTTGCTTTTCCCCCCGAAACTATGGTCTTCTATACATGGAGCCCAATGTAATCCACACTTCCTGGTTTGAGTCATTATGTCTAATCTCAAACGATACTAGTATAACACTGACTCAGCCATCCAAATCTGTGGGTTCACATCGTAAAACTCCTTTGTAAAAGGTCCTCCCTGTTATGTTTATGCAGGATGCTCGAGTGAAGTTGAAAAGCTAAATTATCTGATGTAATTAACCCTGCTCAGAAAAGGAGAATTTGTCTGTTCAGTGATCATCTCGCTTGGGATATTTTTACAATACATTCCTCCACTCTGTGCTCAATTCACCCCTAAGCTGCTTACGCAGATACTAAACAGAACATGTGATTCATTTGTGTATCCTTATTCTTTTAAAACGTCTGATGAAGATAAGCAATAGATCAGTTTGCCCCTGTGGAATCGCACCAACTGATCCTTATAAACCTTGTAATTCCTCCGATTAATCCTGTTCCTAGAGACAGGAGTAATATTGTCAAATTATCTGGTTCCAGACGTATTTCATTAATATCAGGTGACATAGTTTCTCTTGGTTGTGGGCTTCAGTTATTTAAGACGGATGGACAGCAAAACCTCTGCCACCCAAGGATTTTTTTCTAGACATATTATCTTCACCATCAGAAAAATTTCCCTCGAAATTTGTTACTGTGACAATGTATTGCTCTGGAGATCTGATGATGGTGGAGTGGATTTACATTTTCTACCATTACCGAAGTCTTCGTACATGTGAGAAAGCAATCACGTACATATGGGATTACTGTTTTTCCAAACGCACAGGGAATGTTCAACTCCTTGGGAATATATCAGAAATACATTTAAGAAAATTATTTCGCCATGTAACCGCCAAAGCATATTTAAATTAATTCAACAGTCACTGATGGCCTAGACCAGCTTTATATTGATGTTTCGCCAGTCATTAGTAGATGAACAAACAAATATTTTAGAAAAACATGGGAAGATTAAGCTTTATTTGACATTGGAATTGCTGAAAGATATCCAGCTAAAAATAACAGCAAGATCACAACTTCTTCACGCAAAACCCAGCCTCCTTTGGGCCTCTATTTGCGAGGCATTTGCTCCTGCAGGCACACAAGCTCTTTGTTTTATGATGCAGTCATTACAAGGAAGACTCAAAAGCGGTTGGCAGCACAAGCAGTGTAGCAGCAGCTCTGACATCCCACGGTTTCCAAGGAGAGGAAGTTTCCCTTTCAGTTTTGGGACTCGCTTCTGGGTGTTTCAGTAGCACCCTACCTCTCCCTCGCTCAGAAGACAGCTCTGCCATTTGCCCAGCTACATCCGGGCATCGGCGAAAGCAGACAGTCTTTCAACACGCTTTCTTAAATCCCGTGCTGTTTGGCATGTGCCAGTACACCTCTCCTCTCCCACACATGAAAACAGGCTATCCGGTTCTGGCCACCCACCCCATTACAAGAGGGCAGGACGACTTTTGCCTGAGGTCTGTGGCTCCGCAGGCATCCTTTGCCACGTGCAGGGAGCACAGGAGAGCAGCGGGCACAGGGCTGTGCAGGATGCAGGGCAGCCACCCCGGGGCAGGCTCCCTGACGCCCAGCACCCAGCCGGGGCATCTCTATGGGCTCGACCCTGCAAGGACAGCTCACGCCAGCGCTGATGTATCACGTGCTTCAACCTAACCTGGAAAAGCTATCTGTGAGCTCCTGCAGGCAACATCTGCCAGCAAATTCCACAGTGGTTCTGGCAAACCTGACCCATTAAGTCAACAGTCACTTCAAGCGTAAAAAAATTGGAGATCCTCCTGCTTTCAACTGCGTGTGTTTGCCGGATTTTTTTGCTCGCAGGGATTAGAAGGGATCAAAATCCCTCCATTTCTATTTCAGATGTGTGTTACACTTCTACTTGATACGAGAGTCACTGAATAAATCTGTATGTGCATAATTAAAATACTCTTAAAAAGGCAACAGAAATGATAAAGTGAGGCTCTGGAAACAAGCCTTGTTCAAACACAGAAATTGCAATTTTAATGCCGTTATTCAAATTATTTTTCTGTCCTTCTGCAAAGCAGAGCAGCAGCGGGATCGCTGGGAGCAGGGGAAAAGTAAAAGTGAGACAATTCCTTCTAAAGGTGGTACTACGAGAAATATTTCTCTCGAGCTCCAGGAGAAACACCAGAGCAAGCGACCCACCGCAGCGGCACCGCTGGTGCTGTGCCGCTTCGGGAAATCCCGAACTCCCGTCACCTCGCGCTGCCGGCTGACCCCAAGTCAGCCGCTCGTCTCGGAACAGGGAAAAAGGACGCCAGGGCCTGCAAGCCTCCTGACCGCGCCGAACACAAAGCCCNCGCGGCACCGGCGCGCGGCTGAGCCCCAACGGCCGCTCCTTTCGCCAGGCAGCGCCGCGCAGCCCCGTGATGCAACGGCACCCGCCCGGGCTACGCGTTGCCAAGGAGACGCCCGCGTTGCTATGGCGACCATCNACTTCTTGGTCCTGGTGATGCCGCTGACCCCTGCTACGGCTGGTTAAAGTCACATTCCTGATTTTGTGGGGCGCGGTACAGCGCTGGCCATGACCCCTCGCCGCGACGTGCTGCCGCGTTCGGAAAAAGCGAAGAAAACAATTTCCGTATCAGCAGCGAGGAGAAAGCAGTTGTGTCAAAACCTGGTGTTTGCTTCCCCGCTTGGCGGATGGCAGTCGTAGATTCTCTCTCTCCCTTCGCTGACGTTAGTCATAAGCAACGGCCAGATCAAAACCATATGCAAAACGAATGAAAAAACCCTGTCCCACGCTTATTTCACTGAAGCAAGGCAGAAAAATGGCTACTGCTCCCCCCGCGCCCCTCCGGGACAACCTCGAGGGCAGGCACTCCGTGCAGGGAGCGCGTAACTACAACAAAGGCTGTTGAAGTCACCCGAGCACAGGGCTTGCACGGAGACCTGGCGGTTGCACAAGCAACACAGGCCCCGTAGCACGCTTAGGGGAAAAAAACAAGCCCGTCCCCTCTGAACGAGGGTACTGTGCTTTCACCTACGGCAGAGGGGATAAGCGGACGCTTGAGAGCTCTCCGTTTGCTTATATGCATTTTAATTTCAGGCGTTCTTTTGCCAAAAGGCCCCGTGGCTCACACGGGAGCAGGACTGCAAGCTCCACTCTGGGGACACGCTGCCGCCACGCAGGGGGACAGGCAGGTAAGGCGTCCCGCACCCACGACGAGCAAGGCCAGGCTGCCGCCAGCACTCCCAGGCTTTCTTCGCTAGCACGTTTCCAAACTGCATTGCTTAATTACATTTAACGTCTTACCCAAGATTCATACGCAACACTGGATGATAACATTTAGAGTTGTAAAATGCATCTAGTTCTTACCTTTGATATGCCTGAGGAGATGTGGGAGGTGTATTGAACACATGCGAATATGGGTGATAGGGTGTCTTTTTCAAAGCCTGAATAAGATTTTGTCTATATTCTGGGTCTATACACCACAAGGACCCCTTTCCAATACTCTGCAAAGAAAAAAGAATTAAAAAAAAAATCAAATATTTGATCTAATGGCATAGCCTTATTTATTTAGCAGTATTTGTCAGGAAAAGCAGTGGGTTTGGGTTTTTTGTCGGACAGAAGTGAACATAGTTTGCTTGCCAGAGATTATTGCTCCATTAATAACATATTGCGACTGTATGATTTAAATCACACTTCTGGGGGGAAAAAAGTAAGAATGAATGTTTGGTTGCTCCCCCCCCCCCCCCTTGTTACTAGTTAATATGATTTAATAATATGTGGCAATTTCCCCATCATCCCATATTGGAAAAATGAGAAGCTACAGTTACTGTTAAATGGAAACTTTGAAGAAAAGTAGATTCTTTTTGAAAGTGATTTTCTTTTCTTTTTGCTGTTATACTAACAAGAAACAGGGCTAAAAAGGAGGGGTTTAAACACCCTAGCAACTGTTTTAAAAATAAAAGGACTTAATCCTTCAACCACATGACATCAGTGCCATTATACTACAAGAGGAAATTAATCATCTTTTCTCCCCTAAGGGGAAAAAAAATACAAAAAAAAACCAAAAGAAAAAAAAAAGCCCACAGTTTAATCAGAGTTTAAACCATTTAAGGGTGTTGTGAAATTGTGATCTGTTAAAACAACAGTTACTGTAATTACCCTTTCTGGACACACAGAGCAACTCAATCCGTACTGCAAAGACTACACTAAAATTCAGTATTTATTCTGCAGTTACAAGCAGTGCAATTTCAGTTCTTGTCTCAATCCCATCAGAGGTCAGGGTGCAGATATTTTGAATTGTTTTGTGCAAGTTCTCAAACAAACAGAAAAACAACTTTCCCTCAGCTCCACTGTTAAAGCATACAAAATGATAGCTCAGGAGCAGCCTTGGTCTGCTTGAGCATACGTAAAAACAAACACCAATCCCAATTATTGACTGAACTTCACTGGCAGGCTTTCAAGGCATTATGATAAGATTTGTGGTAAATGTTGACGTTTTCTGGAACAGGTGGGGGAGGCTGTGCTACCGCCTCCAGCCGCTTTTCAACCCAGGACCATCCTTCTTCTCAACTCCAACTTCTATCAGTGGAGCAATGCCCTCGGTTTCATGTGTTGGGGAACAAATACACACACACAAAAAATTACACCAGAAGTGGGATATTATTTTCTAAAGCCACAAAGGAGACCAAAACCAGACACTTGTTTCCTTTCGAAAACTTGTCGTCTTTGTGGAGCCCTACCAACTCCTAAGCGTTCCTCTGCCTCACAGACAGCTTTAGGATGCGCAATGCAACGTGCAAAGTGCTTACAGACCTCCTTCTGAGCTTACAGACAGCAAATCTGCACTAAATTCTCCCCCCAAAAAATAGAAAAATGGAAAAGAAGAATCTTCCCCAACGTCACTGGATGGCTGTGTGGGACCATCTAGCAAGTTCACAGCACCGCGTGAGACTTGGCTTGAAAGAAAAGGAGAGGGGTTGGCAAAACCCACAGGAGCCGCAACCACTTTCTTTCAGAAACAAGCACACCTGCTGGAGGGGATGAAGAAGGAACCATCTTCTGCATGGTGGAACTGGGAACATGGGGTCAAGCCTCTTCAGGATGGCAGGGTTCAAGACCATCTCTCCCCTTGCTTCCCAAGGGCACCCTACCAGAAGGCCACAGAACAGCCTAAGGGGAGACATCCTCCAGCTCTCGAGGTAAAGCGGGGCCCTTGCATGGCCAAAAAGCCCAAGATTCAAGGGGCTAGAGAGAGCAAGCAAGCAACACTCTTGGGCTTTCGTCCCAGTAAAGCACTACAGCAGATGACTGAAAGATCCACTGCTGGTGTCAGTGGTGGAAGCTGTGCACCACACATCTCAAACCAGTTTGCAAAAAGGAGACTGCTATGTTTAGTCCTCTTTTAAACATGGGACAATGAGCCAGAGACTTGACATGATAAGCCTAGTAAGTGACTTTTTAGGCAAAGGACAAAGTCAAAAATAGAATCCAAACCTCTCAAATTCCACTTCCATGCTCCATCCAAGAGCCAGACCAAGAAGAACATAAAATTTCCTTTTAAGCAAGCAACGTGCAAAACTAGGAACGTTTTTCAGGAGAAAACCTTTGCTGGATTCCTTACTCCTTACAGCATGGGACAATCTTAAAAAAAAAAAAAGCTACACTTAAAATACCATCTACCTTATTTGTACTTGCTGGAACACAACATATTGTTTCCAAACTTCTCTGTTTTTTCATTTACTTCCAAGACAGACTTTTCATCTACCTGGAAGAGATTACCCCCCAAAACCCATTGGAGTTAGTTCAAGTTGAGGGCCTTACAAGATGAAGTCACTACTGAAGAGTAACTTCAAAATCTTTCATTACTGTTAAGCTTAATTTGTTTGGCTTGCCCATATTCTTGCAAAAGCCAAAAATAATCTCACCGAAAAACAGAAACTCTCTAACACAAAAAGTATTGAGAAGAATTACACTCCTTGTTAAAAGAAACACTGGGAAGGCAGATTTGCTATATTTTCACTGCAACTGGGCTGACTTATAATTTAGCAGCAGAAACAAATGCAATTTAAGGCAAAGCTCTCCAACCATGCAAAGTTCCTTTTTTAAGATAGTTATTTTTTGTTTTTCCACAATCACACAAGAGAGTAGAAATAAAAAGAAAACTGAAGTGTCATCCGGTTAAGAATCCTTCTTGACTGTCGGAGGTGTGAAGGGCTTCATTACTGTCTGTTTAGATGTGTCATTAGTCTTCCCATATACAGAGCAATCACGGGAAAGGAAATCATTGGAACTCAGACCCATCGGTTAGTGATTAATTTCCATCTTATGACACTTGGCGTGCTGCTTCACTACCTCCTCCAAGCCAAAAGTCAATAGTGGCTCCAATCAAAAACCAGCAAGGAAGGGAAAAAAAAAGATCCCTGGATTATATTTGTCTCCCAGGCAACAAGTGACTGAGGAGTGGATAACAGCCCCCTGATCATCTCAGCACCGGAGTGCTTTCAGACCTCCCGACACGCTGCCACCTCCTCCCAGGGCCAGGCACAGCCACCTCCCTCCCTCCTGCCGATCACAGGTTACTGCTTCTGCATCTGTGCTTAAGGTTATTAAAAAAGGAGAGTGTTACTATGAGTCCCCTTCACCTTGTCCAAAAGTAGACTATAGCTGCAGGTAAGCTATTTCAGAGGTGCTAATGGGGAGAGAAAGCAACATGTAGAAGTTATCCCGTAAAAGTTTATGACTGAATACTTTTTCTTTAAAAAAATTCCTGATTATCTTTTCTATTAAGAAATTGTTATGCCTTTTTCTGTCACTTAATATATATGTAGATTGTATCAGGATATTGTGTACTAAATTCCAACTTATGAGTTCATTTGCTCTTTCTCATATCTCAAATACACAAATCTGATTCCCCCCCAACAATTAAAACCAGTGCGTTGCCGTGGTAAGGTACATGATACACTCAGTGTCCAATTGTTTTTTCTCCCGATGGACTGCATATAAAAGTTTTAAAATCTTACTTTACACAACCTGTTAGGATCCAAACAAAAATGTTTGATCATCTTTTAGTAGAATTGAAAAAAGTTTGAAATTTAAAAATAAAAGAACTAAAAAGCTGCTTATCAGCTCTTTCAGTTGTTATAGTTGGGGATAACAGCATTATCCACTATTAAAACTCCTCGTTACAAAGATTTTGCTTCCATATATCTCGCAACTAACTGCCTGGCCTTACATATCACCTACCGTCTGCCCAAAGCTCAGTAAAAAAAAATTGTGCGTTGAGCTCTTTCCAAGACCAATGGCTGGGAAAAAATACATACCCTGTCTATATAAAAATTCCACCAAATGTTTATTTGAGGAATTTTGTTCCCTGGTTGCTTTAGCACAGACTTGAAATGTGTTAGGAACACAACTTTTTTCCAGGGTTGTTCTTTTCATTGCCATACAAGCAGTCTGCCCAAAATAAAGCTTTGGGAAGAGGGCAGATACAGGAACCGCAAAACATGCGGGCTCAGAGGGACGCTGGCAACTTCAAATTGTACCTTCTGAAGCTCCACTTATATGTTCACTTTGAATCCGCATGGGACTGCACCGAAACCAGGGAGGAGCAGCTCCAGGCACCCACATCTCTCGCAGCAGCACCACCACCGAGACGGTCCCTAAGGGAATAGACCCCTAAGGGAATATTCCCCAAAAGGGACCTAGTGGATGGATGGGTCTGAGCTGCTGCTTCTGCTTCCCTGGTCCTTGCCACACTGTTCTCCTCCCTACCCTCTTGCATGTGCCCAGCCCTTCTTCCACCAGCCCATTTCAGTCAATCTCCTCAAAGAAAACTATCTTGCTGGCACAATTTAACGTCATTTAAACTCATTAAGTTGGCTCACATGAAGGGTCTGATGAGCACCCAGTGCTGCTGCAAAGCAGCATGGATGCGGGGAGCCAGGGAGGGGAACGGGAGCTCTACCCTTCTGCAGCAGGAGCTGTGGTGACACCCTGATGCATCTCTTGGAACAACACACTGAGAAAGGAAAACCAGGATTCTGACTGGACACAAAGCACCTCGGAAGAGGAACGCGAAAAACAGTGTGACAGAGAGCAGGCATTCATGGGAGAGCTGGGGTGAGCTGGCAGCGAGGCTGGCAGACATGGCCCTGAGGGAAAGACCAGGAAAGCTGCACAGCCAAGACCAGAGACACCGAGATGCTGGGCACAGATGCATGGGGGTCGGGGAAGCCAGGTAGGCTCCGAGGAGAGGAACTGAAACAAGAGACCCACGAGTGCATGAGTGACTGCACAGCTCTGCACAGGCACCCAGGCTATGCCAGCAAGCTGAGAATTATTAAACTGAACTCTTTAAGGACCTTGCTACTTTAAACAAGCGAACAAAACCGAAACCAGGCCAACAACTCCCCACTGAGTAGATCTGTCCTTTTTCTTCTCCGCTACCAAACCAGGAGGGGATGAGTGGCCATGGCTAGACTCTCCTGAACCCAAACTATCAGCAATATATTCATATAGGCATATGGCAGCTACCCAGGCCCAAGCGGTGTAGATGTACACCACCTTTGAGAACTACACCATGGTGGTTACAGGGGTGCTTCAGGAACTGTAAAAATAAGCAGAAAAAGCAGAAAAATTTCCTGTTACTCGAAAAAGGGCATTTCCAACTAGCATCTGCAGTCCCAAGCTATGAAATCTTGAAATCACACCACTGTGACTTATCAGTCCCTGCCTAGGTCAGTGTAAGTTGTTGCAGTCGTTAACACAGGATCTGCGAATAACACTAATGACACTTTCTGCAGTGATGAGGAACCTTTTGGTGTCAGTATTCACTGTTACTGAGCTAATGGTTTGCTCTTAGCGTGGATGAAACCTACTATTGTTACAGCAAATGACCTCTTTGCAAGTAACAGTGGAGAGATTACTGGGTATCAGAGGTTCTTACTCTAAAGAAATATTTATCCTGAGCTCCTTGCACACAGTTGCTCTGCAACAGCAGCCTTGAAACAAACCCTTCACACAGATTTGCCAACAAGTTTATCCACAGGAACGCTGCACAGCTTCTATAGGTGTCCAAGTACGCCATATGAGCACAGAAGCGTTTGTCTAGGATCAAGCTTCAGTGAACCAGTTTTTGAAATGCAAATTTCAAAAAAAGAATTGGATGATAGAAATATCCACCATGTCACCACAGAATTTACAACAACCACTTGAGCAACTATAGCCAGGACCAGAATCTGAAAAAATAATCGTTTTAGACCGGAACAGATTTCTGCGCATAAGGTACGAGAGAGAACAACAACCCCCCAAAGTGCACCCCAGAAGTAGAGCCACATGCACAGGTTCTATGGCCTTGTCTACCTGCCCCAAGTAGAGCAAAGAAACAGTGGGTAACATCTCATAGCAATGGCTGTGAGAGCGCACAGGAGTGACTGCGTGGACAGTTCGGGTTTTATGCAAGTGAAGGCATTCATGGGCTTTTAAGCATTTTTTTACCTCGGCACGCCCCCTCATGAGTACAGAGAAGTCAGAAATGTCTCCTAGTGCGTGACCTAGATACCCAGCAAGTCCGAGCTGCCGCCAAAGACTACCAATCCAAGGCATGTCCCCAGAGTCCAGGCTCCTGACCCCACAAGGGGCACTTCAACACCGGGTCTGGAACGATTCTCTATTGTTATTTCAGTCACGGTAACCCACTGCCAGATGACACCATGGGCACAGCTGGTCCACTGCTCTTCCTGTAGCTCCTCCACTGCTCCTCCAGCACACCAGCACCTGTATGCCATTAGTACAGGTAAGCTTGCACAATACTATTGCCTACAGTGGTTCTGCTACACCATGTTAGCTTCCCACTGCTCTCATCATAAAATGATTCCTGCAACAGGCTCAGGAGGTGTTGCATTATGTCACCCAACTCCGAGAGTCACATTTAGCCTGTTAAATATCTCCTTGTTGAGTTTATATGCAAACCACCCTATAAAGCTATTAGGCTGCCATATGGAAATCCTGCAAGCAACTGAAGAAAACAGTGTCGTTAACTGCCCTTAAACCATGCCTGGCTCCTACATAAAGTTGTTTCATGCCAGTGCTTAGCAACCCCAGACGTTCCCCAAGGCCTTCCCAGGCTAGGTGAAGTCTGGGCGCTGAAGAAGAGAGGCTGTGACACTGCTAGGGAGGAACAAAGTGCAAGATCAAACAGAGGCAGGGAGACTGGGCTGGGAAGGCAGGACAGCCCAGAAGACAAGCCGGTCAGCATGACTGGCCTCACATGGCATACTTGAGGGAGATTAGGTAGCAAGTAGCATTAATAATGCCATTTCAGCCTATAGAATGCCTGTGTATACATAGAAAGTGCAATTATCCCTACTCTATTGAAAAGAAAATTGAGGAGACACAGAAACAAAAGAATAAAAAAAGAAGTTAAGTGCTCAAGGTCACCTATAAAGTCAATGGCAAAAGAAAAAAGAAAAAAACCCCAGAGACTCCAGACTGATAGCTCATTTAGTGGGATGTGCTAATTTCACGTCAGAGGGGCACTCATTTAAATACCCACTGGTCATCCGATACTCTTCATGCTATCTAGATTATAAAACTGGGAAAAAAATACAAATTGCCTTTTCTTACAAATATATAGTTATGTCATATGTGAAAACCTAGTGACAATTTTAAAACACAACCCTTCACCCCACAGATATTCAAAAAATTATTCAACACTTATAACTGTGCTAAAGGTTTGCAGGTCATTTTTTGCTTACTAGTATATTAATGATGAAATAAGCCAGTGAGCAAATTTCCAGGGGAAGGGGTTAACAGCTAGTAGAGACAGGTGGGAGAGGTTGCACTAAATCCATTAGCAGTGACAAATAAAAATAGAAATAAGGAAGACCTGACAAAAGCTAATGGATTTGCACCATTTTCCCCTATAACTGTTTATTTAATATAGGGTTTTTCCTTGCTTAGTATTTAATATTGGTTTGCATGATGAATTGACGGGGAAAACCAGGCACTTTGATTAATGGTTTGAGAGGCTGCCTGGATGTGGGGTTTCGAAGTGTCCCTGGGCTCTTTAGGGAAACAAAGCTGTGCTCCATCCTGAGCCCTGCTCCGCAGCCTCAACAGATCCCCGTCACCTGCAGCAGGCACACGCTGAAGAAAAACCATCCTCCTGCAACAGAGACGTCAACGTTACTGCACATCTATCAACACACAAATTATTTCTGCCACTTACATACACATACTCTACTCTGCTTGTGTCCCATTTCTATACTAAGTTCAGAAGATACTTATTTTTTAGTATCATTTCTCTTTCCCTCTCCTCTCTCTCATGGCTGAATGAAACCTGAGGAAGCAAAACAAAACACCCTCCGATGCTGCAAATATCCTCCAAAATGAGGCAACTTCTTGACTGCATTTGAAGCCTTCACCTCGCTCACACAGCGCAAATCAGCACAAACTCGCCAGGGAAAGGCCTGGCTTCAGGAGGCTCAAGAGCCCAAATGTCACAAGCCCAAACCTTATGGACTCCAAAAACCCCAGGATTTCACCACGACTTGGTACCTTTGCAAGCAGCCTACACCAGTCCTCCGTCCTCCCAAACACCAGGCTCTGGAGAAACGTCACAAGGTTCTGGAGAAATGCCTCCTAAATTAGTCAGTAAGATCAATGGCTCTGCAATGAAGGCAAACCAGGGCAGGCCCAGTTTAGCTCCAGGAGCAAACTGGCCTCCTGCAGGGAGGTCAAAACCCAGCCGCTCCAGCAAGCACACTCCCTCTTAGACACCAGGCACCATGGTGAAACTAAAACAGCAGCGCCTGCAGGAGAGGGCTTTGCTCACCTTGTGGGATTTGGCATCTTGTTTTTATTGTAATACAAAACAAGCAAGAAATCCCACCTGAGAGCCACACCCTTGAGACCTACATATGGCCAGACAGGGAGCAGCAAGCCCCCACCAGGCGCAGGTGTGGAGGAAGAGCACCACCACCTTCAGCACTAACCTCTTCCCACGTCTTCTGGAGTGCTGGCCACAGAACCGTTCCCAGGAGAGGCAGAAACACACCTCGACTGCACCAAAGCCTTCCAGCACAGGGAGGCTCTGACCTCAAGACTGCAAGGGAATTACATACCTGGGCAGAGACAGGGAGCAGGCTGCTAAGCCACCTGCCTGCCTCCACCCACTACCATGTCGCAGGTCACTAAAAAGCACCCTCTCCCAATCCCAGCTGTAACTTTGGTCTCCTCCGGCAGCTGTCCCGCAGCCCACCTGTACACAAGAGCATAAAGGCTCTTCCCGCTGCAGCTGGTGAGATCCCCCAGCCCACCACCAGCAGGAGACAGCCAGGGCTTCCGTGTTCCCACAAGTGCAAACAGGAGACACCATGGCATGCAGGTTACACACAGCATGTCCTCCCACCCTGGGCACACAGGCAGCAAGCCCAGTCCCCTTGCCCGCCCCGCAGGTGTACAGCACCAGCCTGCACCCAGCCCAAGGGGACGAGCACCCCACCAGCAAAGGCTAGTGAGGGGGAAGCAGGCGAGAAACTGTCCTCTGCAGAAGGATGTGGTGGCAGGTGGAGAAAGAAAGCTACGTTGCTGGGTCTCATCCAAGTCATCCTCAAGGTGGAGTAAGTTAAAAGGAACAATACTGGAACTTCTCACTGTGGGAGCAATTAATTCGGATGTGCTTACCTTTCCTCCTGTTTTTATTTTAAGTCTGCTGTTAGAAGCACAGGCTTGTAAAGAAGAGATGACGTTGCTTAGCCTTCACAGTTTTATTCACAATCAGATTCATTAAAATGGTAAGACTCCCCCTATTTTTTTTCCTCCACACAGCATCTCAAAAATAGATTCGACAATTATAATTTATTTTTTGTTGCCTTGGGTTTTTTAGGTGCCTGTATTTTTACAAGCATGGCTACATGGGTTGCAACTGGTAGAACTCTAAAAGCAGCAGATACAACAAAGCCTGGCATGAGGAACTTCTCCAGCATAAGCCACTCAATCAGGCATATTTTAGAGTGAATAATTAATAATGCATTTCAGCTTCCCTGAGCACCTCCACCAGTAAAACAGATTTGAAAGTATGCACATAGTTTATTAAACATGGCAAAGTGATTACATTAGAGAAATAAGACATAGACTCACTGGTGTGTGTGGATTTAAAGCAAAAAAAATGAATATGTAAATCTAGATTTTTTTCCAAGGAAGCTAGCAAGTCCCTGATCAAAACCTACAGCTTGGCAAGAATAGGATTCACAGGTTTATTCATGTTATTTCGCGGGCAGACTAGCTCTGCATTAGCAGAGCATTAATCAAAGTCTAAATACTTAAGGATCCTGACTCAATATAGAGTCTTCCTCTGTTTAACATCCACCTCATTTTTCCAGATGCGATTCCAAATCCCACAGTGATTTTGCTCTTTCATATATACTTCATATTTTCAAAAAGCAAAGGAAAAGCGGCTTTCCTCAAATTCAGAGGCGAATCAAAACGCGCATGACAGAGGCAGCAGCAGAGAGCCAGCCTGCAAACTCACTGAAACAAACCCAGCAGAAATAGAAATGTCACTCTTCAGGGCGCTCTTCAGCTAAGCTGGTAGCAAACAGGATGTGAGCATCAGTTGCTGTGTGCAGAGAAGAGGTTATTCAGAATAGCAAGTCCAGGCACAGGTCTTCTACCCGGTAAGGAAAGAGTGGGAGGAAGGCGAGGAGGGGGGACGACGACATCGCAGCCCTGCCTACTTGGGTTTTCCCTGTTCTCTTTTTAACTGAATTATCTCACAAGCAGTCGTTTTCAAGTGCGATGTTCACAGGCAGCCCTCATGAAATAGGGCTGCACAGGAAGTCTGCACGTGCTTCAAGTGTGCCAGGAGGAGGAAGAGGAGAAACGACAGGCTCCTCGGGAAAATGAGACCATGGACAACCTCAGCAGTGCCAGCAGCCCTGGGAAGAGGGACTGAGGCAGTTGTCAAAAGACACACCATCCACAGAAAGGAAGGATTACTGCTTGGTTTGAACATGAGAACAAGAAGAAAAACAGAGTTTGGAGCAGGGGAGCAGAAAAAGAGAAGACAACACTGACTGGGAGTCTAGAAACCTCTGGAAATTAGAAAAGCTGTATCAACTTCTACATTGGGCTAACTCACCATCATCTCACCCTCCCACTGCTCAGTGTTTACTAGCAAGCTATTACTCATTCTGATCATCGTATACAAAAAGGCTGCTGATCAATATTGCACAAGGGTGATTAGTGCTCAGTGATTAAACATCAGTGTATGAATTTATCTGACTTAACATGCCTGAAGTGGAAAGAAACAGGAAGAAACAATTTCTGAGCAGACTCCAGTAATGAAAATTGACAACTTGCCCAACATCAAATGCTGACGTTGTGAAGAGTTCAGAAGTAACAAGGAGGAGATGTATGATATTCTCAGAAGGACGGAAAATTGTTTTCCTCCACATTATTCATGATCAAATACACCTTTGAAGAGATCTACCATCTAAAGCAAAAGAAAATCTCATTTAAGGATGCCAAAGCAAGGCTATTTTGATGACACAGGTGTCATGCAAACAGGCCTGCTGTGACCTGAGTCACTGCTCCAGGTCTCCTGTGATCTTTTTCTCTATCGGTTTCACACAGGAAGCCTTCATATTTGACACTCCAAAAATAGCAGATGGTTTACATATGAAAATCTTGCTTCAGAAAAGGTTGCAACTTTTTTCTTTTCCGAAATGCAAATGCACTTTCAGCACAGTGCAACGATGACTTAAAGCACTTGCCCCTGCCACACGTTCCTCAGACAGACGTTTATGAACGGTTCTATTTCTAGATCATGCAAGTAAGAAAAGAGAGAACTAAGAGGGGAAAAAAACACAAAAATAGCAATTGGAAATGAATACCTGAATGTGAAAAACAATCACAAATAAAGTACAAACTCCCTTACAGAGAAAAATGCGTAGCTAGAAAATGAGATCCAAACTGCTGAAGGCCCTATCCAAAGACTGAGCAAAAAGGAAGGGGCACCTTATAATTGACTCCATTCATCCTACTGATGATGAAAAATTTTGACAGCAGTGATCTTACCCTTCAGAGCTGCATAATGTACAAAATCCTGCTGAAAAATAGTAACCAGCCCTTGAGCATGCTGGTGGTGTGAAAATCCACCATCGCTTGCCCCACAAAAGGAAGCCAGATATACCAGCTCCAAAGCAGCAGCCCGTGGAAAAGGGCTGGCATCCTCCAAAGGGTGGTTCTTCTCTTCATAGTCGCACCCAGTAACCACAAATGCTGACATATGCACTGTACAGAAGAGGATTTCGGTAGCTGCTGTGTTTTCCTTGCAAAAGACTCTCCAAGGCAATACTAAACACACCACCACCAAAAGAGTTTGAAAGAAACTTGACATTACAGCTTTAACGTAACCTCCAGAATCTGGCTTTAATATTGCCAATTCATAGCATTTTTAGCATGCTGGGATTCTAGGTGTTTCTATTAGAAAGTCATGAGATGGTGCAAAATCATGGCGGGGCAGGGGGGGACAACACACAAACCAAAATGTTTCCAGCTGTCTTCACGTCTGTAAAAAGAGCCTGTAAAAGATCTTAAAGGCTCTAAAATAAGGGACACATCCCCTCCTCCATTATTTTAAATGACAACATGATTTTTAAGCCAATTTCATAACTTCTAAGGCCCAAATCTCCATACAAATAGCCCCACACACCATCCTTATCATATCCATCCACACTATTACACACGCACACACCCCCCGATGCTAACATTACTTAGTCTAACTTAAAAGCCACACAATACAAACACAGAGAATTTATTTGGGCAATTACAGAATTCCCTTTCCAAACAAAAGCATGTCTCTGTACACAGTGCGAGAAGGCCGAGGCCACACGTGGCGTGGATTGAAAAGCCATTTAAACCAGCTCTGGAACCGTTTTATTGTTTAGCCTGATGCCAAACAACAGGAATCGACAGATAGTCAAAATGGAAAAAAACCAAGAGTTTACTGATGAAGCAAATTCTTTCCCTTTTTAATGCGTGTCTAAATTAAAGATTCAGAGTGCAAATCCAACACCAAGTTTGTGAACCCTGCTTTATAAATTGCAAGGGAAATAAATCGAAGTTGATGTGGCACACAAGTGGATAATTCTACCATAATTAAGACACGGACTGTTGTCCCATCAGCTCAAGCCCAGCCAAACGCATTTTTGGCATACTAGACACTGGAGGGTGAGTGGGACTCGAGTGCTGGTGAAGGAGCAGATGGTAATTAGCAAGTGGTCAGATCATGAGCATGTTTACTTTGAAACTAAAATAATGCAAGTGTTTTAGCTGGGGGGGGAGAGACATTTTCCTATTTTTTCCTAGTCAGCAGAAAAACAGGATGAGAAAGCAAGATCTTTCCTACAATTTCAATACTACAAATTAAAATCAAGGCTTTCTAAACGAAAATTTTATATTTCTTCTCAAACAAGAATGACAGAAAAGCTTACCTCTTAATGGAAAGGGTCATAATCACATTTCTGCTTTTCCAAATTCAAAATTACTCAGCTCTAAAAGCCAACAGCAAATGACACATCAAAGCGGACTTGCTAAGCCAAGAACAGGAAACTTTATTCCTCCGAACAAAAGTAGCACTGCCCAAAGGGCAGTGATGTCTTACAGGTGTTTTAGCAAAACCTGAAAGAACAAAAAATTAGTCGAAGTGGAGGCGTTTTACTAAATTTTAAGTGCTGGTTTGTTTTGGAAAAAACAAGAGAGCCTGTTCAGATTAGTTAGACTCTAAATTAAGAGTGATCTGTTTAGACTAATTGGTAACCAGTTGTGGCAAGAGAACACGTCTGTCCTAAGGAAATTTTGCAGAGACATACCACTATGACAGCATCTTGTTTTCCTAGCGCAGAGATGCAAGTAGATAAAAAGCTTTGTGTGACAACCCAAATCCATACTTTTTGCTCCCGTTTTACCTTAAAAGTGTTTGGATGATCTAAAAAACAATATGACCATGTAATGGTTTTTATATATAAAATGTATTTATACACATAGACACACATACATATACAGATCGAGAGATACAAAAAGAATTTAAACAGAAAAGGAGGTACAGCCTGAACAATAAAATCCCATTTGTCTCAATAGCTGGGAGCTAGCACCATACTGAGTCTTCTGTGCAATTTGTCTCCGTGACAGCTTCTTTCCTCTTTCTCTGCCGTGCAGCCAGAAGTCTAGAAAGTATTAGAACTCGATAAAAAATTGTAAAAAACAAATCTACCCTCTTTTACAACAGCAAGGTTCATATATTTAACCCCAAGCATTGTGGAGGAAAACACCCATCTTTAGAGAAGGGGGGTAAGAGAGAGAAAATCCAAATAAATTAGTGCAACGAAGTAATTATGTAACAATAAATGTGTTACGTTACTTGCCAAAACAGGAAAAAAACATTTTGGACAAGTTCATCTGACTGCTTCAAAACAAACCATGCAACACTAAAAGTGCCAGCATTTGTCCGATTCCCAGCCATCTCGGCCACATCCTGACTCTCCAACTTCCCATCTCTCCCAACTAAAGACTGAAAACCAGCATTTCCTATGCACACCACGCATTTCTTCCTACCTTAGCTGTGTGGGCAAGCCAACGAATCGCTTACGCTATTCATCTACAGCTCCTTAGTCCTAAAGTACTTCAGGAAGGGTGGAATTATGCAAGAATCACATCATTATTTCCAGTTAAATTTATAAATAAATATAATCTCTGAAGGGGATTCCTGCAGAACTAAATACCTTTTGAACCAGGAGCTCTGTACCATTTTCTCTCAAAGTCTAAGTGTAATTGTAGCTCCATCTGAGCCGGCAGCACGCAGTTCTTAAAGCCATCAAGCATTCCTCTCCAAAAGCCTTCAAAGTGCTCACAGGAGCAGTGAGGATCTCTGGAAGTGCAGTGCTTCTGTGTGATTCTAGGGCTGGAGAAGGCTGCACGCAGACAGCCAGTGCAAGGCAGTGGTACTAAGGAGAATCTTGCAAATACAGCTTTTCCTGCATGGCAAGGACTTTATTCCTAAAGATGAACCATGCGAGAACTATTTAGCTCTCCCCAACAATTTAAAGAAAACAGGTCTAATTGCAAAACTGCTACGTTTATTACGTTCTGTATCACTTAACTTTAACAGTGATGTTTACCCCCCACCCCCTAATCTAAAACCAGAGCATTTCATGAATGATTTCCCTATTTTTACCGGAACACACATAACCTAAGGAGAGGCGTGTTCCCACTCTCCACCCTAAAGGGTGAGGAAAGGAGATAAAAATATGTAAATGAAAGCTTGAGATAAGGTATCTGAGTACCTAACCCTAGTCTTGCATTAACCCCCGCAGCCCTTGCAATTTGCACTGTAGGCATTTTTTTCAACTGCAGACTCAGAAAAACATTTACAATAGTTACCTCATCTCAATGAGTACGCTCCCACAGTAGGCTGCCATGGGATCTCATAAATACAGTTCTGCAGCAGAGCCTAACTTCCTGCTCATAGCTTGAATAAGTGAATTCAGTATCCAACTAGATTCTCTTATGCAAAATCCCATCAATAAGTTTCTGCTCCATGTACTGCCACAGACACTTTTCCATGCCATTCCCCAGACAGAAGCCCGTTTATTCCTCTGCTTACCAACAGTTGTCTTTCAGCAAGTTACACCGGCGTTTCAAAATCCCGATAGTACTCAGCTAGCAGTAAATTGCTACCATTCACTGCTGCAACGAAATATAGCAATTCAGCATGCCATAGATAGTGTTTTGGTATCTTAAGTCACTGGCTGAGGGCAGCAATGTGGTTTCTTTTCTACTGTAGCAAGGAAAAATCCACTCACATTGAAGATCCTTGGAATGACTCCTCTCACAAATTCCGACATCAGTTCCCAGGACAGAGTTTCCGTAACACCCAGAACGGAATTTGAAGAACATAACTAATGAATTAAAACATACTGTCTCCAAAATTACTATTATGGATAACTGAGTAAGATCCAGAGACATCATTTATGGCCACAACTGCTACTTTCCACAGGTCTCAGTCCCAATTCTGCTGTTGTTTACTCAAGAGTAAATCAAAAGCAGCTCCTCTGAAGTCAGGAGTCCAAACTGGTGGGAGAACAGAAGAAAACAAGTAATGTTCCAGCCTAAGAAAGGCCAATAGTGACCTACCAAAAATTCAGGAGGAAAAAAAATTTATGCCAAAGTAGGAAGGTCACTCCCCTTCTTCCTCCCTACTGCTGCTTATCTTACATGACCTCTATCACTGATGAGCCTGACACCACTTACAGCTGTAAGAAATTAGGACTTTGTGGAAGCCAGTTGAGTTGCCAGTAAGTATATAAATCTTGTCAGCATCCAGACTGTTATAAATGTGCTTATTCTCCACAAAAGATAACCACAGTTTTATTGCCATTGCAATAATCTGCACTAAATGACCAGCCACAGCAGCAATGATGAGCATGGTGTGGGTGCAGTTTCTCAACTGCTGGGCAGCTCCAGCCACCTGATCAGTAAAATCTGAAGGCAGGCAAAGAGGAATCATGGACATGATGGCATGGCAGAGCCGAGGCACTCTGCACTCCCTTGTGTAATTAAAGGTGAGACTCGCTGTGAACTTCAGTCCTGGACACTAATTCTGCTCAAAGGCAAAACATCTCAGGAAGCTCTCACTGAAAGCAGCACAGCTGAGGAAGGTACTCCTTGCCCTCATCTACAAGGCCAGTTACTCCCAGGCCAGCCAGACTCTGCTGAACACCGAGTGTCCCAGTAGCCATCCACTGGGCCACTGGCCAACAGTAACAACATTTCTGCTCCTTCAGAAGAGCTGCCTTTGTCTCCACAATTAAATAAAACGTACGGTACTACTTCTGTGCCTGAATTCTTCCAAACCAGAGAAAACACACACAGGAATTAAGTCAGAAAAACTAAGATACAAGACTGATATAAGCATTCAAGCAGATGTACAGGATCCATTTTACCTTTAAAGACATCAGAGCACAAGCGTCAAGGACAGGGACTCATAAGCACACCTGAATGGACTGCCTGCGTTTCTCTGCTGCTTGTGAATTAAGCGCTGCCAGACAATCAATTTTGGCACCTCCTCTCTCCCCCAGCCTACCTGTAATAACTTCCCGGCTCTGGAGCTGAGCAGGCAGCCTGCTTTTGGCCAGCTCTGAGACACCGGAGCAGGTGGGGAATGGTTGGAAGAGGAGCTGAAACTAACTGGGAATTAGATTGAATGACAGATGTGAGGAAGCAAAATTAAACAGTTTCTTCCTTGAGACCAAAACTTAAATACTGAATCGTAACAAGCCAGTTGCTACTACTGAAGAAAGCAAAACCTCATTGTTCTTAAACCACTTAATAACAAACTGACTTAAACTAGAAGTACCAGAAAACCAGTAAGATTCATATGCGTCTCATTAAAGCAAACTTTCTTCAATATCTTCCTTTACCCAGAAGACAGGAGACTTGACTTACACTGGTTCAAAATACCAGATTACAAATCAAAAGGTAAAAGCAAATACTTGCTTAAAGAGAGAAATCTTTATTAGCTTAAAAAATACATATAAGCATGCAGCATAGTCTTTCCCTAAACGCTTACTGAGCAAAACTTAACCAGAGGCAGCCACGTGGTTTGTTTTTTTTTTTTTTAAGAAAATCTGTGTTCACAAGATTAACTGCATCATAACATACTGCTTTATTATAGCTACATACCATGCTTGCACCATGACCTCATCTAGCAATGGTCTGCCCAGTCTTGAAATGACAGAAGTCAATTACTTCTATACGCTAAGCCACCGCTGACCAACATACAAATACCAACAACCTAAATTAAAAATAGAGTCACACTGGGTCCCTTTTTCATAAGGATTCCAGCTTGTGTTACCCTGGACCATTCATTTGTTTTAACTAGTTTTATGATGAAGATACAGCAATTAGCTGAAAATAAGGCAGAAGGAGCAGGTATGAGCAGCCTGGAGACTGCTTCTCAGACCCCACCGGGCCAGTCGTTCGAATGACTTTACCAGGAATGCGGAGCTGCCGCAGGAATGAGCCAAGGTTTCAGCTGCCTGGGTCAGCGAGTGGGATGCAGCAACTGCCTGAAACCAGAGCAAGGAAAGGAAGCTTCTCCAGCAACTCAAAGGCTACTTCAGGCTGCCTGAAGAGTATTTTCAACTACTCAATTATTTTGAACTGCTCAATTCCGATCAAGTCTTTTAAATGCTTTTTCATGAGGTCTTCACCCAGGAAGACAAGCCACGCAGCACAATTTACTGTGCTCTTTCAGCCAACATAAAACATGTCACTTCCCTTTTAGGAAAGGAAGGAGGAAGTCTAAGGGACATATATTTTGTAATTAAAATGGATTCTTTGATGTTTTGTCGAGGAACTGAAGTGCGAGGCAGAAGAGCGCATGCTTGGCTAGACCAGCAAGCCCAGTTCATCTCCGATGTTCAGCCACAACCGGAGCTAGCACAGCTGCCATTGTGGGCCTGGTGCTCATGGGCATGTCTTGCCTACCACCACAGGAGTTTCACGGTGATCCCCCACAGGCCAGCGTTCATTAATGGACACATAAAGCACTCCTGTGTACGTACATACTCCAGCCCCATCATCAGCAAGGCCTCCTGTGCTCAAACCAGATCGCGGCTCCAGGATCCGTGCTTCGTTTGCTGGCAGTGACAACGGCAGTTCGTTAGCTCTCCGAGAATTAGGAAGAAACCTAGGTGGGGTGGTGATGGTGTAGAGACAGCTGCACAGAAAAGCCTGACAATTAATTTTATGGACATCCTTCCCTCTTCCATAATAGTTTTTCAGAGGATGCATAGCACAGTTCCACTCAGAGCCACCTCTACTGCCAATATTAAAACCTTTGGGCAACAGAAAGAAACAAACCTTGCGAAGCTGAGAAAACATACATGCGTGGGTGCACGCACACCCTTGCACAGTTTTCTTAGGACCACTTCACCCATGTCAGATGGACCCAATCCATCACCAAGCACGTATCTGACCGAACATACGAACAGCCCCAGTGATTTAAGCGCAGCCCGTGCTCTTAAACGTAAGATCATCCCCCAGCCCTTCCCTTCCCTGTCTTCTCTTCTGGCCGCTGGGTCAGCTCTGAGCTGGCTGAAAGCCCTGAGCACGGTTTCATGCCAGATTAAACAGAGCTGAGCCCACGGCCTGTGCTGACACTGGTGCTCCTCTGACCACAGTGACCATGAGCTAAGCAGGGAGCTGAAAATGAATCCAACTAAATTTGCCCACTGAAAAACAACCCAAACAAAAATAAACACAAATAGTTTTCAGCCCACTCATTGTGTGGTGACGCACGTGTTAGTACAAGCTTGAGAGGGGCTGGCAATATAGCCCCGGATGGGTTCAATCCCCCAGCAAAGGCAACAGGCAGCCAGGTTGGGCAGGGACCATGCCTGATGGTGGCAGCCCAGACTTTGATCACTTTAAATCAGCTGTAAAACACCACAAAGCCACTAACACAGGCCACTTGAACAACAAATAGCACAGTCCTGCTCCCAGGGGAAAACCAAAAGAACTGTCTACAGCAGAAGAAAGTCTCCCATTGTATTTAAACTTCTTTTCTCATTTCACCCTAGCCTTTACCTTGTGGTAGGGACCACATCCATTACCCCACCAAGCAGTCATGCACTGACTCTCCCTGCAGCTGCCAGCCTCTACCAAGCCTTTCTTCCATCAGGAATGGCTTGCCTCTTCAGCAATCCCAACTGGAAGTATTCCCCAGCCTCCCCATCATCTCTACTCCCTCCATTTGTTTGTTGTACTGCGCTGTGACCTGAATCATGGAATTAAGCTGAAAAGCAACCCAAAAATTTAAAAAAGAGGGAAAGATAAAAATCCAGCCAGATCAGATCTCTGACCAGCTCCGTGGTTTGTCACAGAAACACAAAAGTTCACGTGCCAGGAAGGTGTTGCAGCAAACAGCCAGGAGCAAGTGAGGTGTGACCACGGCTGAAAAACAGACTCATCAACACCACCACAGCCCAACACACCACAGGTGAAGACCGGCTCACTCCTGCTTTCCTGTCTGGGCTCTTTCACTGCTGCTTAACACACTCCATTTCGTCTTTGCTGTGGGTTAGGAGCACAGACACGGCCAGTTACTCCAGTTTATCTAACTTAAGTAGCTAATCCCCTCTGGCAGGTCAATAGTCTGTCAATGCGCAGCTAACACCCCAGTTACTCAGCAGGGCACCTGCCCATGGGCTATCTTAACCAAGAGCAAGGTATCGTAAATACCTGGATATAAGGTTCAGAGGACTCTCCAGATATTGCCAGCTCTTCATCATTACTTGTAAAAGAACTGATTGTGCTTCGTACAGCTCTAAACCAGTTAATACAGGCAGATTCCACTGCAAAGAATAAGCTCTGATCTAAAGTCAGCCAGCTGGAAGCCAGTGAAATGGAAGTGTGTTATTTCCATGCACAGCTTTAGGAAATCTATTATTTAAATATTCTGTATAATTTCTTGGGTTTGCACTTCAAAAACAAAACTGAAAGGGTTCAAGAAAAGCTCTTCATAAAATCGTCTGATATCTGGAAACCCCATATTACAGTATGGTTCTAGAGACTTTTATGATTGCTCTGGAATGAGATGACCCTCATTTCTCTAAATACCAATTTGAGCAGAAAATTTCTGATACTAGAGAGCTTTTTAGTGTGACAGAGTGGGGTACAAGAAAACGGATTTCAAGTTAAACTAGACGAATTCCAGCTTAAGAACACAACATCTCCTTTTAACAACTTGGGAAATTAACAGTTGGACCAGCTTATTTAGGACATTATTTTATTAATGGAGTCAACATCATCTGAAGTCTTTAACATGAATCTGAGGGGCTGTTTCATTGTTTTTGGTTTTTTGGGGTTTTTTTACACCTAAGCTCCACCAGATGTTATAAACGCAGTGAAATTCTGACGCTCGTGTTATTTGGGTCAGTCTAGGTGATAACAATATTAAAAATGGAGGAGATCACTTCTATCCCCAGAGTGACACCGAGCTTTCACAGGAGATCTTCTTGAATAATAACATTAAGAGGGAGGACAGGGTCCCTGGTCCCTCGCCTTTGTATATATGCAGATTGGATTAGGAGATTCTGACCAAGAACAAGCAGGCTCCTTCTCCTCTCACTCCAGCTAGTGCTTATCCTTCTGCAGGGTTTTACCAGTCAAAAGCCCAGACATTATCACATCAGAGGAAAGACATTGGCACGATCGACTCCTGAAAAGCCTCCTGCACCCAAAGGGTCCCCCACAGCTCTCATCAGGTGCCCTGGCAGAGCGCTTACGAGAGGCAGTGCATTAGACGAGGACAAAGTTGGATGTCAGCTCTCACAGAGCCCAAGGACCACTCGGGAGTCCTCAGATCTCAGCGCCTGCTCCAGACAGAGGAGGAGCCTGGCTGGATCTCCATGACCCAGTTATGGACCACGCACTTCTAAGAATAACTTTCACATCAAGCGAGGAGAATTTTCTTCTCCTGGCCCCATAAACATATCCTTTACCCTCATTACATTTTTATTAAGACATCCCTCAGCACGAGTGCCAAACAAACCTGTAAGAGACTTGAATTTCTTCAGCGTGCACACAGCCAGGAGCATGTGTGCGTTTCCCTATCTCAGACAACGCAGAGCAGACACAAAGAGGAACCCTCTTGATAGGATGGATGCCTGAAGAAGCACAGACCAGGGAAAAGATGGCAGAATAGTGGAAAGGAGCATGGGACGAGAGCCCCAGCTTCTATAACCGTGGGCTGTTCACTGAGACAAAAAAATTGCAGAGAAGCCAACGAGGTCAAACATCCTTTCCCCTCACCCACTCATTTGATAATAACGATCGAGAAAGTTTGCATTCATAAAAGGCACAGACGTATCACATGCCCTGAAAATACAACCCTACCAGCCTTTGTTCAAAGCAGGAATCCCTACACGAATAAAACACAGCTTCAAGGGGGAAAAAAATAGGGCTTATAACAAAATTTTTCAACAGACCCTTAGCTAGAGCAGCACTAGTGGGCGCAGCTATAATTACAGCAACCCTACATAATGCGTCTGAACTAGCTTAGCCCTTTCCCTGCAAGCAGAGAAGCTGCCACATCAGTAACTCCGTTGCTAGGGCAACTGCTTACTTTCCATATCAACTGCAAACTCGTTGCTATAGAGACACATATACAAGAAAAATTCTTCTCTATAGCCAAGGACCAGATGGTAGGGAAGTCAGGGAAGTCATGGGCTAACGGTCTGTACTAAACGGGACACACACTGGAGGACATTTAGATCTGTACGTTGACAACAGGATTACTCTGAATGACTGAATTCACAGGTCCGGCAGTATAAACAAAGCCAGGGAACTCCTCGTCTACTCCCCATCATATGATACTTCATACTCTGGCCAACTATTATTAAACTGCTGAGCTCAATGCAAAGAGGTTTCTACAATCAAGGGCTCAGCATTTTCGCTTCTTCAGCCAGGCTCTCTGTCTCAATGCAGGAGATCAGCCTCATCGCAAAGTTACATGAATAGTCACTCTGTCGGCCAGCCAGGTAAGCCTGATGGCATTGCAGCTGAAGTGGAATAGCAGCAGTGCGTAAACAAATCCGAGGAGAAAAACATCTTTTCCCGGCATTCCACACCAGACCTAAAAGCACCAGGACAGGGCAACTCAAAAACTCAAGTGATGCAGCCTGTAAGTCTTTTTTTTTCCCCTCTGTTACAAGGATCTCACACCAGGAAATGCAAGCATTCACATGCAGGCAGAAAAAAGCTGCATGCTATTAAATACATATTTAGCCCCATGAATATAAATTAGTGGAACCCAAGATTGAGGAAACTACTATGCAGAGGGAATTCAAAAAAGAATTAAGCATTCAGCAGAACTTTTTTTTAGAAAAACGATTACTGAAAGGCTACACAAACACTGGAAAGCACAACTATGAGAGGAAAAGCTTCTAGCTTTTCACAACGTGTCAACGCACATCAACCGGCAAATGCCTGCAATTCCCAGCACTGATTAACTCCTTCCCCCCATACTGTACATGTTTCAGAGCCTATCTTGTTAGCATTTTATAACATGCTATTTGCTAAATGCTTTTTCTTCCCACATAAAAACAGTAAGACAGGCAGACTCCAAATCTGCAATTTGCAGAATCTGGCTGCAAAGGGGCTAGAAGTGGCATAAAACAATTCCTTACAGAGGAGAGTCCCCCCCTTACCCTGCCCCAAGCCCCAGCCCAAAACCAGAGAACCCTTTAGATGGACACCTTCCTTCTGAACAGCAGAGATGCTGGCTGCAAGGTACTCCAATCAACCCTGAGCGTGCGTGTGCGCACACACGAAGGCATTTTCAAAGCCAGCAGTTGAAGTTTACTGCTTTCCAAGTCTACAATTAGCTGTCAACCACCTGATTCAGCAACTCTGACCAAGTGCCAATTCTGCGCTCGGGACTCTGTCTGCCTCGTCCCTTGGCCAGGACACAAGAAAAAACCCAGCAGGGGATTTAAACAACCCGCATTGGTGCATTTTACATTTGAGATTCTCATCTCATTCACGTTGATGCTGGCTACCTGTAGTTATTAGCATCTCCAGGAGATGGAAGAAATTCTTTCTCATAACTTGGGATTTTCCAGGAAAGAATAAAACCCCACCTCGTTATTCATATAGGCAAGGCCTCCCACCGCACCTTGTTGTCTAGCTATGTAACCATGGCTGTAATCACGAATTCGAGATGTAGGTGACTAGTCATGCATTGTGCTCCGCCACTTCCCTGTGGAGAAGCAGCACATCGTGGAATTGTTCATACAAGCTCAGCAGACTTCCGGATATTCGACAGATAGACATGAAGACAAGTTCCTCATAGGAAGGAAGCTGTAACCTAAATAGTCAACTTGTAAACAGAGGAAGAGGGATAGAACAAAACACAAATGGCAATATTAAACACGTGCCTTGCCAGTTACAATATTTTGGGGTTTTTTTTAAATGTAGTGTGTGAAGGTTTCTTATGGTCTGGGATGGGATCATAGGAGTCTGGTGTGGCACTTGTTATTATAGTCTCGCTTCCAAACAAGAATTTAAGACTCTGGTTTACACAAAACAAGATCCAGTTCAGGAACAGGTTTTTTAATCTCATACACAATCGTTCACAGCAACTAATTTATAAAAATACCAACATACAGTGTGTGATCACCAACATGTGAACAGTGGATGTCAGGGAATGACATTTAAGGGCTGGGGGGGTGGGGGGTGGAAGATAAAAGAGTCCATCGTTTAAAAAAGGAAAGCTCCAGAGAAAAGAAAGTCAGGTAATCTAAAGTGAAAAGTTGCTAGTTTAGGGTAATGTATGACTCTTCCTCTAGAGTTACTTGAGCTCCTATTCCACAGCATTTGAAGTTAAATCACACGCAAAATAGGGAGAACAGCACCACCAACAGAAGTCTAGTTTCAGGGTAACCAGTTATAAGACAATCGCAGCATTTACTTCCCTGAAATACAGAAGTTGAGTGCATCTATTGTTTCTGTCAGGAGAAAGTGTCCACTTTCTGATCTTCAGCCAATTTTAGAGACAGATGGTCAGTGATGTGATTTTACCCGCTATTTATTTCACTAACCTGTGAGAAGGCCTGTGAAATTATTCTGCAAACTGATATTTCTATCAGGATACTCGTACTTTGCCAAACATTCATCTAGACCACTGCTTCTGGAGACTGTCCCCTTCAGAAACCAGTATCTGCTCTCAGGCAGCCTGATGCGGTAGAAGGCTATGCAAAGGACTGCCTCCACCGCTCGGCTCGCTTCCCCGTTCCCTCACACACAGCCTCTTCCCGCAGACGCTGCTGAGGATTCAGCAACAAAACCAGGTGACAACAACAGAGATCTGAAAGCAAAAATGTGCTCCCCAGGCTTCTGCCGCCACACCAGTCGCAGAAGCTACAGGAGTCCAGGGAGAGAAAGACTGAAATTTCGGTGAATGGTAACTTTAACCTTTCATGCCAGACCTATCTCCTCTCTTTGAAGAGTTTATCTAAAACTTCCCTGAAACGGAATGAAGCCTCATCACCAAAATTCAGAACTACTTCCGTTTGTTTAAGAGAAAGAAAAGTTTTTTCAGATTACAACGCAGACCAGGGAAAAAGCGATGGACTCTTACATAAGGCATACCCTTTCACTATACATTTGTATAAGCCAAGAACAGCAAGCCTCCTATTTATAACATGATTACATTCATCTAGTATAGCTGGAAACCATTACCACAGCATGATAACTAAAAACAGTATTTAACCACTATGCATGAAGACACCAGCTGGGGGGAAAAGAAAAAACACACACATACACCCCGAGTACTTTCTCTCAGATGTCTAGACAATGAATTTAATAAAATCAGAATGAGCCATGCTAAAGAAATGTTGGCTCTCTGAATTTAATGAACTACGCTACCAGGGACAGCATTGCATATTCTGCATTTCACTGTTACGGACACATTCTGGGATTAGCAGGTGAATATTTTCAGAGCCAGACAGGTTTCCATAGCTCCAAACTTACCTGACTTCTGTCTTTGTCCACTTTCTTAAAACACTTATTCAAGGATAGATTATGTCTCACAGAATTTTTCCATCCAGTGGGTGCATTTGCAAAATACGGAAAGTGTTCCAAGATCCAGTTGTATATATCCTTTACGGGCAGTCTTTTGGTTGGCGAGTCCTCAATGGCCATAAATATGAGGCAGCTAAAGGAATAAGGAGGTTTGCAGTTAGGGTTCTGCTTGGCATCGTAGGGCATGTCAGAGTGGGCAGGAGACGGCGGTGTGTCATCACCGATGTCCTGAACGGGGCTAACGCTCCTTAACACCGAGTCCCCAAAGCTTTTCAGCAAGTTCTTGCTCTCGTGTAACCAGTTCAAATTAGTTAGTTCTTCATCTTCCATGGCCCCTTTATCTAATCTGATGGCAGGCAAAGAGAAATCTAGGTCCTCGTCATCGTGAAGTGCCTTTGATAAATCGCTATCTTGGTAACGCTGGCTCAATCCGCTGGGAACGCTAATTCCTGAGCCCTCTGGCTTCTTACTGGGAGGCATGACTGGACCCATTTAGACAGTGACTCCTGGGAGAGCAAATCCAAAGGAAGGGGAGAAAGAAACAGAGAGAAAAGTTAGCTCATAAAAAGATACTGCATAACATTTTGACAGCTTTTCCCTAACTGGTCACTCAGCCTTTTGCCGTCTGTATTAAAAATGACAGACTCACATAAACACTCATTCAAAACTGTTGAGTAAAATAACCTAAAGTCGGGACAAGGGAAGAAATTTCAGTCGATGGCATAGGACGATAATCCCAATACACCTCAGTTCTGCATGTACGTGAAGCCCCACACAGGAAATCCTAAAGACATGTCCCTTTAGTGATGAACATGTGTATCAAATCATTGAATACTCCAATTGTATCACTTTAATAAGCACGTAAACTAAAAAAGAAAAAAAAAAAAAAGAGGGGCTTAAGGCCAGTTGCTTCAGATTAAGTTCAGCTCTTTCACTTTTGAGGACAGTACAACAGCACTGTGATTAAAGCCACTCTGGCTAAAGGCTGAGGCAGACAAGCATCCAATCTGACGACAGTCGCAGTTGCAACAAAACTCAAAAATGACAGCAGAACAACTTTAAAACCGGCAAGGGTGGGAGAAGGGAGGAGGGAAAGCAACACACGGTAGTTTTGGGACCAGGGCCAAGACACAGGGAAACAAGCGCCAGAGGAATAGAGCATTTTAAAAATGTATGTAAACAGAGACGATTTTAACATAAGCTGAACTGTATTTCAATGGTAGAAAACAGAGTCAGGAAGGCTGCTGTGATGCTCAACAGCGGCCTGGGAGAGGTGGGACGAGCTGGCGAGGGTACCGCATCAGCGGGCCCCGAGGCGACACCTGTGAGCGGTAATATTCAGGAGGACCTGAGCCCTTCAGAAGCTGGGTGAAGTTGGGCGCCTGCCCAACTCAAGAGAAGCAGACAGGAGCCCAATAATTCTACTTCAGAAGCAGGAGACAGGCTCCCTTAGCTTCTCCATACAGTAAAACTGCCAGCATTTAGGTCTGGAGATGTGAACAGCAGTGAAATAAAAACTGGGAAGAGTTAATAATGGATTTAAAATCAACGAAACTTCCTGCACAAACGCTGAACAAGAGCAAAATGATTCCCTGTATCTAAAACGTATCCTCAGCAGTTCCCTGAAGTCATGCAGTCACACACTCGATACTGTAAACGAAGGGCAAAAAACCTACAGCTAACAACAGAATGAACCACCTATCTACAGGGGAAAAAAAGAGCAAGACAGCCATTCTGGGAAAGAGACATGATGGACTTTATTTTAGCTGTTAGAAAAGGGCAAAACCTAAAGTTTCTCGGGTCTTTCTATAAACACTTTGCACCAAAGCAGCCATTGCTAAAAAACAAACATACAGAACTTTTATGCACAGAAGCCTGTTAATACACACCATCACCCAACAAGCTCAGCAACCATGTGTGGTTTTACACGAGGATCTGGAAGAGGAAAAAATACCGAGGCAGATATAAACACCGGGAGGCCAAACTTACGTAGGTCCCACTTCCTAGCTTTCAAAACAGCGTCCAGCACAGCCAGAAGGTAAACATGAGTATCGCCGGCGTCCAGGGGCACCGGCATCGCCTACCTACGCCGCACACTCAACTTTGACTCCAAATGGAAGTTACGTCCCATGAGCTTCTAAACAGGAAAATTATATGATGGCTGACAGTAAAGTAATTTAATTGCACTGTTGCTATGACAACATGCTGCTCTCTTTCTGTTTAATTTGCTTATTTGCCAGTATCCTCCCAGAGGGCCGTATCATACNAGCCAGAAGGTAAACATGAGTATCGCCGGCGTCCAGGGGCACCGGCATCGCCTACCTACGCCGCACACTCAACTTTGACTCCAAATGGAAGTTACGTCCCATGAGCTTCTAAACAGGAAAATTATATGATGGCTGACAGTAAAGTAATTTAATTGCACTGTTGCTATGACAACATGCTGCTCTCTTTCTGTTTAATTTGCTTATTTGCCAGTATCCTCCCAGAGGGCCGTATCATACCATCCCTTTTTTTTTTTCCCGTTTCTTTCTGCTCTCCCCTCCTCAG
>WAAD01010883.1:270069-344448 GCA_013389945.1 Fregata magnificens
GTCGGCGCGCCGGGGCCCCGCTTCTCCCTGCCCCCTCAGGAGGAGCAGGGGAGACATCTTTCAACACCGAACACCAGGCTCCGTCCCGCACGTCTCCCGGCAGGCGACCGATGCCTGCCGAGGAGGGCGAAACCTGCAAGCCCACCGACGACACCCGACCCGGAGCAGAGCCTCCCGTGTCAGCCAGTCTCAAACGCGTCCGTCCTCCTCAGCTGTGCAGGACCCAGGTCCTACAGAGGGGTCGTGCAGGGCAGGGGAGAGCACACCTGCGGGCAGCGGCAAGCAGGGGATAACGCAAGGGGTCTCTGCTGCAGCCTCGGTGTATGGTGGAACTACGGCCTCTGCTGAGGGTCTGTCTTCGCGCTGTGCGGGGAAGAACCGTGTTGCAGAAATCTGCAATGACTGCCAAGGAAGTTATCTGCAATAACTTTCCTTTAGTCTAAGGAAATTTGCGTTAAAATAAGGTCTGATTTAATTAGGAAGAACGGTGCGCTTTCTCCCCTGCTACCATACCTTGACACAACTAGTATTAACTTGAGTAAAAAAACCCTACCATCAGTAAATCGGAGGGAACTAACTTGATTTAAAAACAAAAAAGAAGTTGCCCAGTCTAAACAGCACTGGTTAAACGTACGGCCTCCCATATGCAACATGCTTGATCTCAAGCAGCTTCAGCGATTCGCAGCACAGAATTAAGGTATGGCTGTCCACCCGCAAAACAAGCACACAAAATTGTTTTGTAGCTGATCCACAAAAATCAAGGATTTTCTACTCTGGGTAAACAAGGCTTGCAGATTTAGCAACTTCAAAATTAATTTTCCTTTCAGTATAGAAAAGTTATGCTGCAGAAATGTATAAACAACGTAATACGAGTTAGAAATACAGGTATATTGGTAGATCCTTTCCGATGCAGCCCTGGACACAGAAATTATCCCTAAGCCAAGAAGAAAAGCATTTTAGCCGAAAAGTTAGGACAGCTATCTCAAGACCTTGCAGGAATTCTGTGGTGGCCCACACAGTCAGTATTATCCCGCTTAACCAGGATCACCAGTGTATCCTACTGCATGCCTGTGTCCGTACTTAGTCACTTCCCAAGGCATGGGTTACCTCTTTTAACCTCTCTGACACTTGCGAAATTCACATTTTCAGACACGAGTGGCAACTACCTCATTCTCAAAGTGCAGGGCTGAGAAGCGTTTTGCTGATTCTCTCAAACTATAAATTCCTGTCATAACTCGCCAAGACCTTCTTTTGCCGATAGCTTTCCCTCCCCTACCCGGTGAACTGCTATTTCACATTCTTGCATATTTTCAAGAAGATATGCCAGCAGCTGGATTGAAGAATGGGAAGAATACCTATCAGGCAGCAGAGTATCATCGTTACCCACTGGTAACCAACCCTGCCCTGTGACTCCACCAGCCCTAGCACTCCAGCAGTCAGCAGACCATTAGTTTACACAGTTCTTATCTCATGGCTGTTTGGTTTCAAACCCAAACTAAATTACCAAGTCATAACTCCACCCACCTGAATCTAGTCCAAATGCTTCAGATGTTTTTCTGAGCGAATCAACATGTCTCTTTATTGGCAAGCAAGGAGATTTATCGCATTTATCATCACTTGTAAAAGTCAAGTGTCTTAGAACAGAATACCAAGAAGAATTCAGCTAATGAGAAGTGTTTCTGAAGTGAGAAGGGGGAAGCCTTGTGAGATGCAGGGTAGTATGCAACGAATATTACACCTCGAATACATTATGTATGCATCCTATTCAGGTACATAGCTCAGTTCTGTTCAAAATTAGTGGCAAAATTCCCCATTGATATTGGTGGAATAAGGTCAGTTCCAGAGTTTCATATCTTTTCCGCAGCGGGTAGGAATTTCCCCAGAGCGCACGCTAAGGATTACAGTGAAGGACCACTGCGAGACATTTGCCGTGTAGACAGAAAAGCCAGCGTGATCGAGCGCAGGGGCCAGTAGCGGGTGACGGAGAAGCCTAGGAGAGCAGGGGGACAGGCTGCATGCCGGGTCAGAGGGCTGGCACGGGGCTCCCCGCTGAGGCACCCCATGAGGGGCAGCAGTGCGGGGCAGCCTCTCGCTGGCTCCCACTCACCCCTGAGCTCAGCAGCAACTGCAGCTGCTGACTTGCAGAGTGGTAAAACACCAGCAGCGAGGTAAACACTGATATCTTGCCTCTTGGGAAGACTGTCCCCCGGCTTCTTCAGTCTCTTTGCTGGAATACTTAATACAACTTATTTAAGAAAGGAGAATACAGTCTCACACAGCACCACTGAAAGATCATTAACTGCTGGCTTAGAGACTACAGCATCCGACGTATGGCCATCAAGTAACTCACTGTAATCTTAGGCAAGCCACCAAACTTATTAGGGTGTCGATTTCCCCATTTCTAAGACAGGAATAATACTAACTCATTTAGCAAAAGGTTTGCAACACTGACAGATGAAAACTGTTTGTACATCAAGACCAAAGTATTTGCCGTACCGAAGGCCGACTGGAAGTACCAACAGTGCAGAGCTGCACTTTAGCCTTGTGGGCTAATATACAACAGCCTAATCTTTCCACTCAGACTTCAGAATACCAGCTGCAGATGTTGCAGTATCTTATTTAATGAGGATTTTCAGCCATCCCCCTATACTCCTTTATCTCCTATCCTCCTCTAGATTGGAATCCCTGATAACCTCCCACAAGCCATCTTTGCAAAACAAGCACAGCAAGGGTCACAGGCTCTTTATCAACCCTCCAAAGCTCATCTTCCCCCCCCCCATCTCCATCTCTGCTGCGAACATCTTCCTTTGCTAGTATTATGACCATGCCACATGACCTTGCTAAATATTTCTACCTTCCGTCCTCTGACCTCATCAGTCTCACCCTTCAACAGACCTGCACTTCTTACCCTCACCTTTAAGCCCCCATTCCTAACCTGATCTCCAATTATAATGTCCTCATTGACTGGCATCCTTGTCAATATTTATTCTCTCTACATCAGAGTCAAATTTCTTCCCTGAGGTCTGCTGCAAGTTTGCCAACTAAGCTTGCTCATTAGGATTTATAATTTGACATGCAGCTGTACCCAAAAACCTCCCGATTCTGAAAGGGTCCTGATGTGCAAGGTACCTTTCAAAGACCGAAGTGGACAGGGCTGCTGCCCCTTGTGATCAGTGATCGGACCCTCATAGTGGGACACATCTCAGGCTCTAACACCATACACTGGCCATCTCATTTTGTTCCCATTCTTCCCCCATGCAGAATGACTGGCGTCCCCCATCAGTCTGGCCATTTCTAAACTTCTGTTTCCTCTGAGGCAATGGATTTAATCTTGTAAAGAGCAGAAGCACGTTGAACACCTTTGGGCACTATTAAAAACTAAATCGTGAACACACTATGTGTTTGCTCATTTCCTCCTTCACAACTCCTGTTCCTAGTGTTCTTCTCCAGTCCCTCACACAGAACCTGCAGTATCAACACTTCTTTATTTTTAAACACGCCAGACCAGCCTGGTTTTGTTGTTTGCGCTATGCCCACTTTTGGGGCAGAGAAGCAGCCGTATCTGAATTCCTACCTGAACAGCCAGAGTCTCTGCCTCGTACAGAGGTAACACAACTAACTGGCTGACAAACAGTGCCTCGCTCCCGTGAAAAAGAGCAGCTCTCGCCTCGCAGTTGCTCTGAGCGCAGTCGTACCCTGCCTTCCTGCCCTATGCCTTTTAGAAACATGCACTCCCCTTCCTTCTCCCACCCCAAGCACTAGCTAAAGATGTAAGCTGCACATGCAGTGAAGGCCCAGCTTACTCCAGCTTTGTGATAGGAGATCTATCTTTTGTTTATTCACTTGAGACCATGGAATCAGATTTACGAAGCATTTTCCCAACCTTTCATTTAATTATTCTTCAAGTTCTCATTTGCCCCAGCTGGCGAAACCCAACAGAAACAGAACTGAATCAGTGAGAAAAGGAGCACCGACATGCAGCTTTGTCAGAAGCACGAGCAAACAAAAGTATCCACAGCATTTCTGTTCCACAGGCTAAAATACAATGGATTTCTTACAATAAAATCCAGAGGCTTTATGAAATAGTTCCTTTATAAAATAATGTATGCACATTTTCGATGTTATTGTAGTAACACTTGCTTGCAGCTTCTAAGAAAATGAGTATACTTAGCGCTAAAATTATATACAGCTGACAAGCCACCAGCAAGTGTGTTCCTATACATGAATGCAGTGGGAGGAGAGTATCACGCATGCTAGTTTGTCCTACATATATTTATTAAAACAGGTCCATATGAGAGAGGCTTTCCCAGTGTAATTACACCAACATACTAGCACCCCGAGCACAAACCTAGCTTACACCAGTAAAGGGAAGCTTCTGCCAGTGCAGCTTATTTTAGTAGCCCAGCCAGTGGGAAGCAAAATGTTGCTGGGATAAACGTATCTTTACTGGAGTCTTCTGCTATAATGGCTATATTGGTCTGAAATCACACCTAACCTAACACAGCTGGTACATTAATTGCAATACAAGCCAGTATTTCTGGTACTGTTGAAGTGTTTGCAAAGGCTGAAAAAAGAAAGAACTGTTTTCTGGGGTTTGGTGCACAGTCTTAGCTATCTATTGTACAGGTGTAATGCCACAAAATGTGGCCTGGAGTTATCTCAACATGAGTATTCACCATTTGGCAGCTGAAGTCAAACTCACAAGTAATCAGCAGAACCAGAAATCAACTGTATTTTTCTTCTTAAAAGCAAGGTGGAGGAAAAGCTACAGCCAACACTGCAGAGAAGTAAAGACCACGAGTTTTCGGGAAAACTATAACGGAGAACCAAGTTCTTTTTATAGAGTTCCCAAACTATATTGCCAAATTGAATTTCTAAAACTAAGACAAAATTCTTTCTGGACAACACTTCGAGTCCTGCCTCAGCTTTCCTGAATACAAGCTGCTCATTTCACCAAAGAGTTCAGGAGTTTGTCCTTTATTTGTGATTCTGCGCACACAAAATTAAGTTGCAACAGGACCTCGCAGGTAGTGAAGTTTGTGTTCACATCTCATCAGCTGAGGATCTCGGGAACTCACACAACACAATTTGCTATCACTACTGCTGTAAGCTAGTAGATGATTATTCTCCTCTGACCATTTGCTTGCGCTAGGTGGACTTCCTAGCCACAACTGTACTGACTCTCAGCTTGATTTCCAGCTCTTTGTAGCACAGGATATTCCAGGGTGCTTTCCTCTACTCACCATTCGGCACTACTTTTCCTGTACATTTCTTGAACGCTGTTCCCGGAGGAAATCCTGCGAGATGCAGGTCCAGATTCCCAGACTGCGGCAACGCAGAGACAGCTACGAGAGCCTGTATGAGGCGATGCAGTGATGAAGCACAAGCGCAGCTGACCTACAGTTGTGTCTGCGAAGGGATGCGGAGAGGATGCAGGTTTTGGGAAACAAGCAAAGCGTGTTTTTAGTAGTAGGTATCAGCCTACCAAACGCATCAGGGAACAAGGAACGGAAACCAATGAAAAGTTGCAGTGGAAGGACTAAAAGGAGTCAGTAGCATCTGCAGAAAGCTTCTGCTTTGTTGTGTGCTCCTCCCAGCAGCCACAGGCTAGGCAGGCTCCATGGCTGAACCAGAGAGCGGCTGCCAGGTAGAGCAGGTAAGCGAGATTTGGGAAGGAAGGAGCAAAGCTGGCACAGAAAAAAAGCACAACGAAATTACCCGCATCCCAGCAGCAACTGCCGTTGCCAGCTATGGCCAAGAACCACCCCCTGGCTGCCGCATGCATGTACTGTGAGGTGGGTTTCCCTGCGAGTAGCTTTTGGCTTCTCCATGGTGACAAAAGTTCGTTATGGTTATGGGCTGACTTATCCACTGGGGCATTTATTCATGCCGGGTCTTTTGGCATGGCTCCAGGCTTTTTGGCAACAGGTAACTGCAGTTAACAGCTGCAGTCATCTGACACCTCACGGATTTTTTGCAAGCAAATTTCTCATTCCACAGGTTTCTCAACAAGGATGCCACAAGGATGGAGTGGGCCTTGGCAGCCAAAGCACTAGGAAATAATCTTGGGAATTTTTTTTTCTTTAAATTTGCAGTCCTGTAAACATCGATAGTTATGCCTCCTCCTAAGGTTCAGCTAGTTCCAGCACAGTTTAGCACTTCCATAAGTATTTCAAGGACAAATAAATGCTATGGCTATAACAAAATTTTGAAGCACATTTGAGGAGAAAAGTAACTTTTATTGCTTGTACAAGGTGCAGGTAGAGGGTTTTACTTATTCCACATCACTTGTCACATAATCTTCAGTATTTTTTTCCATAATGGAAAAAAGAAATACAACAGGAAAACAACACAATATCAAACCAAATGTCACATATTAAAAAAAAAAAAAAAACTATCACTGGAGAAACCCCTGTAGGTCACTGGACCAGCACTGGGCAGCAGAGTGGGGGTTTCAGTAGAAGACAAAGGCCAGTCGAAGCTGGAAGGAGACGGGATGTCCTGCCACAAGCCAGCCAGCCGCCGAGCTGTCCTTTTGCTGTGCTGTTGAACAGAAGGCCCATGTAATGACAACCGCAAAACTCATTTAAGCTCTGAAAAGGTGACTAATGAGCTCATTCATGCTGCCTATAAATTATTCACTACAACACTGACCCCACTCAAGACAAATGGCAAAGTAAACTTTAAATACAGGGATCGGGAGCCTCCTGTGTTGTCAGCTTCTGTCTGTAAAACTATTTGCAGTCAAACAGACACTTCACTTGCTTCTGCCCCCTTGTTAAACTCGCTTGGATGTTTAGGCCTTCTTTTTTACTACCTCTAGTAGAGTTAAAGCAGCTGCAGCTGCTACGCATTTATTTCTCTGTTACCAAGTCTTTTTCATTAGTAGTTGCAGGTAATCACGAAGTGCTCTAGATAGCTTTAAATTATATTCTTCAGAAATTAAAGTCTGACCTCAAAATGAAGGCCAGGTCTAAAGAAGTAAGAAGACAACAGCACATGCATGTTTAATGAGAAGCAGCCCATCTCCAGAGCCTGTGCTTATTGATACTTCTGTGAATATCTATGATTTGTGCCAAAATGACAACAGAGGACTTTAAAAAACACACTCGCATTTTTTTAGGTGCTGGACCAAACAAGCTTCTGATATGTTTAGAAACAGCCCATTTCTAAGAATACTTTTGTTATCCTGTTTAGCGTGAAATAAGAGACAGGTTCTAGTTCAACGTTAGCAGCATGAGCGGTGGTGTTTGCTGCTGGGGTGGCTGGAACAGGTACTGGCTCTCTTCAAACAGGACTTTTCTTTGGAAGATAAATTGCTCACAATATTTACAAGTTAACTTTAGTAACTTGTTGCATATTGAACTAGCAACTACAAAGCAACATTAAAGACACTCTCTTATATGACATGTCTGATATTCAGTGGAAAAACGTTACTCGCACCTCTGGTTACACAACCCAACTCCAAAGGTCGGGAACAACTAGATAAAAGGGAAAGCCAGGAATTACATAGCTAAAGTCCAGTCACTGTGTAAGATATAAAACAAAGTAAAGTGTGGGAGACATAAGGCAACATCATAGTGATATCTAAACACAAGAAAAAAAAGGGGCTGGCAAAGGAAGTTTCCAAATGAAATAATCATTGCAATTTTCACTAATCACTCTCCCAAGCTGGAAACGCTGTAACTAAGCAGAGTTAAGAACTTCTGCAAGTACTTGAAGAAAAGGACTTTACCACCTACCAACAACCATGCCATTAGTCTTCATTTTTTTACATCCACGATTCTGAATTGCCAGAGATGCACAGAAACCCTGTTGCCCTGTTAGTACTGCTCTTTAAAATGATGATTAAAAAAAAAAACCAATCCCCCAACAAACACAAGACAGCAACGGAGCAGCCTACAACCACATAGCATGCAAGTCTTAACTTACCAAAAGCTCTCCACTTGATTCCTGAGCCTCTCCTAGCTGAAGGGTGTTGGCAAAGGGCTGCTTTGTAACCCCATCACATGCTGGACCCCACTAACCTGTCTGGCGAGCGGAGTTCACCTCCCAGTTCAGTGGTGGGAAACGGAGGCACTTCCTGCAGCCGGCTCCCCACACCCTGCTCCTCATTTCCCTAATGAGGCCCAGCAGTGATGTCAGTTTTGCCCCAAGGCATGATTTGGTCCAAATAAAAACAACCTACAGTTGGCTGCAAAATCAGAGGAATGCCAAATCTGGGGGAGGATGAGCGAACAAACTGACAGTACAGCTTTTAACTGCGTGCAATAAAGCCAACCCTTAGCTGCGACCGACAGTGAATCTCTTGAACGGTCCGTGCCGCTAATCTGGTTGAGGGTGCCTCCTCAGTGGTTGGTGCCACTAATCTGGTTGAGGGTGCCATGGGTGGCTTTGGCCTGAGAGGTCACCTTGGGGTGTTGAGGCACCGGTCTCAGCAAATTCATGCAAGAATCCCATGCCATGGGTAGGCTGCACCGCCAGCACCAGCCAGCTAGGTAATCCTCACCAGCGCTTGGGGCCAGCTGATGTTGCTGAGGTGAAGGCAGCTGGATCACGCTGGGTACCAGGGCAAACTCAGCCCAATCCAAAGCCATGCACAGCTGTTACCTCTACTGGAAAACTGCTCCTGCAACTCCTCCTCCCCCTCGGCTCTCCAAACCACATAATCTCAGGGCTCTGAAGGCACCAGCGTGTGCCCATCCGTCAGGAAGGTTGGGCTCCTCTGTGCTTTGGTCATATCATTGCAACAAAGTATAGATATTTCTTACCAGAAAACGGCAAATTCAGATGTTTGCAAAGTGAAAAACTCATATATTCAACGCAAAGGAAAAGCTGTGACTTCTCTACTCATCTACTACCACACGCAGGTCACAATCCAAAGAAAGTTAACATTTATACACTCCAGTAGCTGCAGGATAGTAAGTGGGAGAGCACAACTTCACAGAGTGAGAAAGTCTGTCAGCGCTGGCCAGATGAGGCCAGAGAATAATACATATATTACCCTTACTTTTACTTATTTCTGTCTGTTGTCACACTACTGCAGTAGTAGAGAAGGCAAAAACAAATGGGCTTGAACAAGTACTGCCATCAGTAACTTATTATTTGCTCTTCTGCCACAGCACTGGTCTCACACACTCCTCGTACAAAGCCTGGATTGATTCTGGATTTGACTCTGGATTCTCACACACACCCATCAGATTTAGGGAGACAGAGACATGCTCGTATTGGGTTTGCGTGGCAAGGTTTTGGTAGCGGGGGGGCTACAGGGGCAGCTTCTGTGAGAAGCTCCTAGAAGCCTCCCCCATGTCCGATAGAGCCAATGCCAGCCGGCTCCAAGGCGGACCCGCCACTGGCCAAGGCCAAGCCCATCAGCGACGGTGGTAGCACCTCTGGGATAAGGTATTTAAGAAGCGGGGAAAAAGTCTGCGCAACTGCAGCCAGAGAGAGGAGTGAGAATATGTGAGAGGAACAACTCTGCAGACACCAAGGTCAGTGAAGAAGGAGGGGGAGGAGGTGCTCCAGGCGCCGGAGCAGAGATTCCCCTGCAGCCCGTGGTGAAGACCATGGTGAGGCAGGCTGTCCCCCTGCAGCCCATGGAGGTCCATGGTGGAGCAGATATCCACCTGCAGCCCGTGGAGGACCCCACGCCGGAACAGGTGGATGCCCGAAGGAGGCTGTGACCCCGTGGGAAGCCCACGCTGGAGCAGGCTCCTGGCAGGACCTGGGACCCTGTGGAAAGAGGAGCCCACACTGGAGCAGGTTTGTTGGCAGGACTTGTGACCCCGCGGGGGACCCACGCTGGAGTAGTCTGTTCCTGAAGGACTGCACCCTGTGGAAAGGACCCACGCTGGAGCAGTTCGTGAAGAACTCTAGCCCATGGGAAGGACTCACGTTGGAGAAATTCGTGGAGGACTGTCTGCCATGGAAGGGACCCCACGCTGGAGCAGGGGAAGAGTGTGAGGAGTCCTCCCCCTGAGGAGGAAGGAGCGGCAGAGACAACGTGTGATGAACTGACCACAACCCCCATTCCCCGTCCCCCTGTGCTGCTCAGGGGGAGGAGGTAGAGAAATCAGGAGTGAAATTGAGCCCGGGAAGAAGGGAGGGGTGGGGGGAAGGTGTTTCAAGACTTGGTTTTATTTCTCATTATCCTACTCTGATTTGAATGGTAATAAATCAAATTAATTTCCCCAAGTTGAGTCTGGTTTGCCCGTGACCATAACTCCTGAGTGATCTCTCCCTGTCCTTATCTCGACCCATGAGCCTTTCATTATATTTTCTCTCCCCTGTCCAGCTGAGGAGGGGAGTGATAGAGCGGCTTTGGTGGGCACCTGGCATCCAGCCGGGGTCAACTCACCTGAAATGCTTATCAGCTAAGTTCAAGACACAACAGGGAAACAAGGAACAATAGGGCAAATTTGGCCACTTAGGTGTGCGCCACTGGATTTGGAGAAGGAGTGCGTACTTTTACTGGATTTTTTGACAGCTCTCCTAACACACATGTACACTCTGACTTGATGTCTACAAACCCCTCTGGACTTGCAGAACAGCCCCTGTCAAGCAGCTGATCTCCATGAGTGAGCAAGCACGTGTGTGCAGGGAGGTGTGTTTGTGCATGCACACCATGGCAAGTATGTGCTCAAGTCTCTTCAAGACTGGTATTTTAGTTGGAAAGTACCCAGAGGGGGTCCTTTCTAAAGCTAACAGGTTCTACTTGAGCAGGGTTTCTTCTTTCATAGGTCAGGCAGATGGAATAAGATCTTGAAAGTGGCCAAATGGAAATTTATGCCTGTGCTTGCGTTATTTAGTGGGAAGTGCAATACTGGTGCCTGAAGAGTCCTTAGGGAGGTGGGCTGAAGCTGCTCTCAGGTTCCCCAGTGCACTGTGGCTCTCATGCACTGTTTGACTGCACCCTTGGATTTACGCCAGTGCTAACTGAATCAGCATCCAACCCTCTACCTTTATTTCCCCTTTCATGCCCCTCTCACTAACTCCATTTAGCCTCTACTGTAAAAGCTGAAGAAGACAGTCAGACCAAAGCTCCTCTTGCCCACGTCCTGGTTCCAGCCACGTCCTAAGGAAGAGCAGGGCAAATGCACAGTGATGCCCTATAGCATTCTTCTGTGTTTACAGAGACCTGCTGCTTGAAAGCTTCAGCTAAAGATGCAATTAGATGTAGTGTTATGCTATAAGCCAAAGATAGTTTTTCTTCTATCAACTTGTCCAAAAAAGGTTCATGTAAGCTTCAGCATCAACAACAACCTGTAGCAAGGAGTTCCACGTTTTAACTATTGACTGTGTGAAAAAAGTTCTTCCTTTGCTTTAAACCTGCCACCTGACAGCTTTACTTGAAGCCCCTATTTCTTGTATTATGATAATTATTGTATATCTAGGGCACGTGGCTCGTATCTATGCAGACTTCTCTTGATTTTATAGTGCCTTCCTACTGCTCAGACAGTGCGACTAATACACTTAATTCTGTATTTAATTCTTTGAAGTAACTACAGGTATACATAAACAATAAAACATAATACATAAACATACCTATCAATGACCATCTAATCATACAGTCATAATTATGAATATTGTGTCTACCCAGATAGGAGAAAAGGGTGTTCTTTTTCAGTAAAATGGTCCTAACAACATGCTTTCCCTTGTAGTCTCACTCTGTAGTTTTCCCTTTATAGTCTCACTTGAAGCACCTGGAGCTTTTCCAAGCACTTAATATGTCCATACAAAATGTGGAAGCAGATCATTCCAGCTGACGATATCTTTATCCATGGAGAGAACAGCAGCTGGAAGATGCTGCCTCACACAGACACAAGCTGTAATGGATCAGGCCCTATGCAGGTTCGGTCCTTTAAAAAAGCTGCAGCTCCAGAGTTACCAAACTTCTCAGGGGTGCTCCAGTGCAAGTCGCAGCCTCTGGCTTACACCTGGCACCTGCCTAAGACAGCAGGAGCATGGCCAAGGTGGAAATAGTCTGGGAGATAAGGGAGGACCGTGGAGCGTGGTGGGAAGCGCTACGGGGAAGGGATGCTTTCAAAGAGTGGCGTGGGGCTAGGTCGAGTCCGGGGTGGTGATATGGGAAGCGATGGCCTTGCGTCATCTTGTGCGCAAGTTTCAGCTCCGGCCCCATGTGAAAGGGACAACCCCCCCTCCAACAACCTGCACTCATCGTTATACATGACCTCCTTGTGCTTGGATCAATGCAATAATAATAATAACTGATAAATAAGGGTGAGCTTACATGCAGAAACTTAATTTCCACTCAAAGTATCCTCAATTCTTCACCTGCGCTTCCAGCTCCTGGGAGCACTTCCTAACCACCGCGCACAGTGCGAGGCAGGAGACCTGTCCATTTTGAGGCACAGACCAGCAGTGTTTTTCAGCTCAGCTGGCAGGATGTTTTTGAAAGCAGCTCAGTTCAGTCAACAATCTCCCCCTAGAGTCCAAGTACATCACCTCAAAAATATGTCTCAGCTCTTCTGGCGCAGAGCCTGGGAACCCAAATTTGTTTCTGATCCAGGTCCTCCAGCTGGCAGCATAACAAACTGCTGTCCTGCCACCAGGATGGATAAAGTAATTTTTCACTCATTATGTTATTCAAAAATAGAGCAGAAGCTTTATTTAAAACAAGAAAGCAATACACTGTGCTTCAGGAAATTAACAGGGCAAAAAAGCTCTTTTGTTTTATAAACCACAAGGACAAGAGACTGAGTTAGAACAACGTGAGCTAATATCCCAAGGAGCTTGACCAGAAAAAACATACTCTGGTTACAAATTCTACCGCTCCCGGTCTTGTGGCTAAGCCTAACGTTACATCCACGTCAGGCAGCCTGGCTTTTCCTGTGGATCACTAATATTTTTCCCTGCAGTCTGCAGAGTGGCTTCAGGCAAAATGGTACAGATCCATACCAGCTGCTGGATGGGATAACCTACGGATGTTTTCCTCCATGAGCATGGGATAGAGGTGAAGCGTGCTGCAGTTAGTGATACCTCTGCTGTCCTGATTGCACCTTCCTCGGGTGTGAGGCATCACACTTCCCTCTTTCCCAGGGCGCAATCCTGCAGCTGCTCCCACTGCGAGAGGCAGCCCTGAGAAGCAGCACCCCGAGTATGAACCCTGTTTATCTAACAAACTGCGAGAACTCTGCTGGACTTCTGTCAGAGGCTTGTGACAGCAATAACAACAGTCCCCATACAGCCAAGTTGTTACTTAACAGCCAGCCAAAGAAGAGTGGGCATGTGTATCGTGTCACCCGACGGCAATGTGGCTACAGCTGAGTCATTCATGAGCTCCCGAGGAGACCCTGCTCTCCCCTAAGCAAGTCTCCCTTGGACTTTCCCTCGCCGTGGTGAGGGAAGGACTGGCCGCACAAGCCACTCACCCTGACCTGCTGGCCTTTGCCTGAAGGATCCTTCTGTCCCCGCGCTGCCTGTCACCCGCCCGAACTGTGCCCCTGGAAAAGTGATTTATCGTCAGCTTTTATTACTGACTGGGTTATTTTTCCTATTAACCTAAATCAATATACTCATACAGTAAACATCCCAAAACTCAAGTCAATATAGAGAATTCATAAGGTATTGCAGATTTATAGATATTTACAGCTTTGATTAGAGATCCTCAGATGGATGGTGCAATGGAGGCATAGCCAACAGATTAGATTTTCAAGTACTGATGGTAACTTGTAAGAAAAGCACTGGGAAGATTTAAGAGCTCAAGTCTCACTGACTTTTAATTGACTTTCAGTTAAGTTGGCATTGCTAAAGCCTTCAGGTACTTTCAAAAGTGTTGTCTTAAAGCCCTGCCTAAAGGTTTGCCTGTCTCTCCCCACCAACACAGCACGCCCATGAGAGGGGAGGGCAGTTACAGTGGGATATTCATCTCACAAGATGCTTGTCTTGCCTAAGGGCAACATCCTGCACAGAAATGAGCATGATCCTGAGTATATTTGGCCCTCAGCCGTTACACAAACCAGTATGGCCAAACTGTCTATGGCTGCTGTTAGTCCTGCGCCCGTTCTGCTCTGCGGCCGGTGGCAGACGGCAACACAGACAACCAAACTGGTGTCTCCCTCTCCTCTAATAACTCTACTTTTAATTTCTAACTCGGATGGAGATGTTAACACACCCTGTTATACAGTTTCTTCTGTGAATTATTTCAGGACTGTGCATTGCAAGTATTGGCGTAGGTCCTACTCCTAGGAGGTACTGATCCCCAAAAGGGACGTGCCCAGCTCTGCGCAGACTGAGAGAGCACACTCAGCGCAATGGAGGCCTGAGCCAGTCCAGAGGATGAAACCACTGCCAAATCATGCCTCTGCGGAGCCCGTTTCCCAGACGTTAGATTGTCTCTTCTCTGTAACTATTTGCAAGCCTCCACTCTTGGGAGCACGTATGAGCAATCATCTAGATTTGGAAGCTAGCTGAAACCAAGGGGAATCACAACGTCCTCTCGTGTGGCGATCTCTAAGGATATATCTGCTACCCCCTGCACCGTGCGGTGCAGGGACAGCCAAACTACGGCATGTCCTGTAAGCAATATCCCCAAGCTAGCACAAAGATAAACTCATGGTCCAGGTGGCTGAACTCCTTCGAGAGAGCTCCTCTGGAGTTCACTGGGATACTTCAGACAGCACCAGTGTACCTTTACAGAGCACTACACAGGCATGCCCCTGGCGGCAATGATTGGTTTAGTTTGATTTTTTAAAGAATCTTTTTTAACAAGCAAAAGTCACATTCGAAATATTAATTTTTCTTTAAATAAAGGAAAATGTACTTACAAATGAAAACTTGTCTTTTTGACCTGGGCTTCTGCACTGCAGGGGAGGGGTTCTCTGCCCAGAAACTTCTGTGAGACTGTTACACAGTATTTGTTCTATTTAAATAGGTCACCTGACAGGGGAAAATACCTATGCAAAATTTCAGTGAAGCCAACAGATTTCTGATCAAGACTGGCATCTGGCAATAGCTACAGATTTCCACAGATTCATCCCTCGCAGCACAGAAGTCGTATGTCTGATGCTAACTCAGATGCTTATGGAAAAATCTTGCATACATTAATACAAAATATAGCAACTTCCTTCCATGCTTTTAGATCATCCTCCAGAAAAACAAAATAGCACATCCCTGTTACAGAGTTCTGAAAGTGGATCAAAAATCCTATATAAGGAGAGATCTCTGTATTTAGCTCCAATTAATTTGACTTCAGTACAGATATGCTGGAGCCAAAAATAGACCCTAGACTCTTTGACTCCCATTTTCTGTTCTAGCCACTACACCACGCCTCGACAATGATAGGTTCTTTACATAAATGTTGGTTTCTCCCAGTGTTACATATTTTCAGTTGCCCTTCCAAATGCACTCCACCTCAAGTGGGCTACCACGCGTATGTATTCTTCAAATCAAAGCGTTCAGTATGATACTTCGTGGAACTACCTCCTTACAATACAACCCTTGTGATGTATCCGCTAATTACTAGGAACTAAATAGATGGGGTTTATCAGAATACATCTATATCAGAGTTCATTACCCTGCTGACTGCTGCCAGCTGAGCATAGTATCAGGTACAGGCACAGCAGATCTAGAAACAATTGCTTCAAAGCACAGAAATAGGAACAGGACTTCAGCGAGAGGTAAGGTCAGGGCAAACATCCATCAGAGAAACATCCTCGTATTGCTGCCACCAGTCCCATGCAGGCCAGGTCTCACCGTTAAGTGTGTCAATTTAAAGACTTTGAAAAAAAATCCCCACTTGACTTGGACGCCAGTCTGAGCGCCCAGGAAGGGCAGGTCTTTCCAAATTGGCACCAAATCCTGCACTCTTTATTCTTGGAAGGGTTTTATTTACATTATTGCAATTCTGGGTAAGGATTGCAAGATATAACTCTGAGATCAGACCTCTAATCCTGCCTCTCTGTTTACTGCATTGATTGTGCTCTTTTAGACTCTGATCTCGCCATTCCTGCTTAGCACAGGCTCCTCTCTGTTGGGGATGGGGAATTAAAATGGGATTCAAATGAAAAGCTGAGGCAGAGCAGGGAATGATGAAAACACATCATCTGCCACGAGCAGCCCTCACCATGGCTAAATTTAGAATGTAGGCTCCTCAAGCAGAGAGATGATCCTCTTTCCCTGTGGGGCACCAGTCACACAGTGCTACATAAATATTAAAATAATAATTGATGATTAATTAATAATGGCTTCCTTTTCCTCATGACCATCTCTCAGCTGCCATAACAAATATTCATTTCCTTTCTTCTAGATGCAGACACAAACAATCATTCAAAAACTTATCTCAGAGAAAATTCACTTCCCCACTCCTTTTCACTAAAATATTATTTTCTGCAGCCTCGGACATGAGATTCTGGACTATTCACAGGCACTCTGTTTAAGAAATAAACACTAATTAAAAAAGCCTCAGAAGCCACAATAACCAAAATAAACATCAAGAAGGCAAAGTTGAGGTACAGGAAAAAAAAGCAAATCTATTCATTCCCTCCTGCTCTATAACCACGTCCTCTATAAAGACAAAAGTCTTTCAGTAAAAACCATTTTAGATGCTGTGAGAAGCATCTAGGGACACCTGTGTTCCTTTGGTGACGGCAGACGGACATCTGACTGATCTTACAGCTGCCTTGTATCAGTGTATTGTTCTTGCTTTTGATTTGCACCAAGTCTGGTTTCTGTAAAGTTAGAAAACCTCCAGAAATTCAGCAACCACCGGTTCCTTTTGCTCATCATCTTGCTCTGCCCATCTCTTCCTAAGCCAGGGCAGCCTTACCGCACCTCCACCTACCAGCCTCACTCCTGCCACCAGCGAGTCGTCTTGCTAGTTACTGAGCCATCACACAGTCTTCTAGCAGATCTTCTAGCTACTAGCCTCTCTTGTAACCCTCATAATTAAAAAAAAAAAAAAAAACCAAACCAAAAAACCAAAAATCCTTTGTTCCTCATCTGCCATATTCTCCCAGCATTCAGCCCTCAAGTTCCAAAGTTGGTTTCTGCTGCCTGAGTTCACTTCTCCCCAACTTAGCCTGCTTCCTAAATGTCAGATCCTACCAAAGCCCTTCCTTACCAATGACACTACTGCTTCTCCTCCTCCTTGTCCTTTTTTCTGTTGGCTTTTGTTTGTTTTTTTTCCCCAAACAACCAGCCTTAGCCTTTCCCAGTTGCTCAGCTCTGCAGGTGTCAACCACCTAGAAATCACTGACCAAGCCTTAAATCACAGACTAAGCCTAAAAACCCAATTTAGCTTCCAAGGTTAATTGTTCAGATAATTATGCTTTTTAAATAAAATTCTGTTTCCTTGTGGAAAAAAATTAGCATCATCCAGGACATCAACATTTGTCTAGGAAATTTCTTCATGGTATTTTTGCTGATAATGAATGCCAGCTCTTAATAATCCCCCAGATCCTCTTCAGAGACAATTATTATAAAAACAGATCTTCCTAATGAAGATAGAGTTACTGGGTCCAGAAGTTTTAAATCACTAATCAGGATGGCTGTGAGACTCGATGCAGCAATTAGTTTTAAAACCAGTTTTAAGATGAAGTTGGATCGCTTTCTGAAAGGGATGCTACAGCGCGCTGGCCGGTGAACCCGGAGGGACCCCGCGTGCCTACAGCCACGCAGCGGCAACTTGCTGGGACCCGGCTAGGTCATACGCAGCGTGTGCATTGGCGTGTATGTGTTACGTAAGCACAGAAGGACTGAAAGCACATGAAAAGATTGTCAGAGCAATTAAAACAACCAGAGCCCCATGTGCAGGAAGCAGCACGGGGAATGCACTGGGGAGCCCCGCAGCCCAGCCCTGGGGAGGCTAACGGGGGCGCGCGCGGGCAGCGTGCACTGCGAAGCGCTCAGCACGAACCGATGTGGCTGTAAACGTGAGAGACGTTGGGCTTCACTTGGTTGTCCCGTACATGCTGAAGGGCAGCCTGGATGTAAGAAACTCCCTCTGTAAAGGTTTCACCCCATGAAATAGTTTCTCCACATTTTCAAAGCCCATAGCAAAAGGATGGCACCTGCCTCCAGGAACATCATCTCGCCACAACGGATGACGTTCACCACTATGCTAAAAAACGTGTTTTAAAAATTCTTGGGCAAACGAGCGAGGGCCCAGTACTTCAGCCCAAATCCTACAGCTCCCACAGCCCTCCGTTCAGGCAGAAGGCTCCTGCCTCCTTACGGGAGAAAGGCCTCAACAAATGAGTGCCATTAAAGCACAGATAATGCATCTGAACATGTGCATTCCTCATTTATTTAACAAGCACAGTTTAGCTTTAATTATTTATGATAACACTTCAGAAGAAACTAGTAAACACAGTGCAGTAGACTCTACAAAAGTAAGAAAGCCCTTGCTGCAGGAGACTGCTCCGTGCCCTCCTGCTCCGAAACCTGTGCTGGGACATGGACTCAAGCCTCACTAAGTAAAGGAATTACGAGGTGCGAGGACTAGGGCAAATGAAGAATTTCAGGTTGTATTTGACTTTGAAAGAAAACCCAAAATTTAGCAGGAAAACAAGGAGCAATATTCTAAATAAAGCCTCCCTTTAACATGAAGAGTCCTATATGTTACCCTGAGTTGGCGGTGTTGAAATCCTCTCGCCTCACCTACCTGTACAGGATGGTAAGTAGGGGTGAGTGACTTGAGGAATCTTTAGACCTACTCCTCCTCCCTCTTCCACCAGGAAAATCAGGAGTTGTTGCAAATCAGTGTATTTATTATACAAGTAGCTAAGGGAAAGGGTGGCCCTGGTCCATTTGAGCCAGGCAATGTGGGATCAGACATTGCCCCCCAAAAAGCTGACAGCTTGCATTAGGGCTGAGGACAGCGGCACCCTGCACGAGCAGACTGACAGTCTGCAAATGTCAGGTTGGTGCCAACAATTTCTGAAACACAGCTGGGGAGGAGCTTTGTTGGGGAGGACAGGAGGAGGGAAGGGGCACGTAAAATGAAAGGGCTGGGGAGGCCTGGACATGGAAAAAGAGAGAGGGAAGAAGCTATGAGAAGAGGGGTAGGAGCACACAGACAGCCACCCCAGGGGTGCCCGTCCAGCATTGCCTCCGGGCCGAGGCGGTGCAGCGATGTGGCACATCTCTGGCCACCCCCTCCTGCAGCTCCTGCTGGGGCAGCGGCGGCGCCCGGTGTTTGCTCCTGCTGCCCTCAGCTCTGCTGCAGGCAAGGGGACCTCTCTGGACTTCTGCCATCCCTCCAAATCCAGCTCTCTGTGAAGGAAACGGAACTTTTCTGGCTGTCTCCCTCCTTGTTAGCAAAGCCTCCGTCCCTGTCGTGCGTGGCTCATTGTTTCTGCTTTCAGAGATCACTGGAAATTTCAGGGGAGAACAAAAGGCCATTGCAGCGGGAGGGAGACGATGCCAATACTGAGGGCCACTTCTCAGTTGCACTGCTGCCTGTCAGTCGCCATAAAACACGCTGCTGTCTCTTAGCCTGGATGAGTGCATCCAGCAGTGTGAAACATAATGGTTTGAGGCTGAAAATAGTCCAAAGTCGTGGCGCTATTCCCCACCTTCCTGAGACAATTGCAGTGCGCGAAGAATCTGTGTTGTCTACTGAAATCCAAAAATACCTGCTAATAAAGATCATCACACGGAGCACTGCCAGGCAATTTTGGGACACTTGAACCGTTAGTATGTTCAGCTGGTTTACATGGATTTTTGGTGAGCAGATGAATAGCATATCTGCAGGAACTGACATCCAACTCAAAACCATCCTGACACACAGATGTACAGACCACGCAGCCCCTTCCAGACAGCTGTACGTGAATGCAGAGATGTCCAAGTCTCAGGCCAACTTGGGATTGTTATTCACCAGGGAAACCTGAAACTAAGTTTAGCACTTATCTGGAATCAATTCTTTCACCCTCACTCTATAAAAGTCAGGCCTCTTCCTTAATGAAAAAGGTGCTATGCACTCTAGCTTTGCCTTTTCTGTATTTCGACTTAAGGTATCGCTGGCTGTGTTTAATAGTTTCGCTCCTGCAGAGCAACCTTCTGAAAAGGTCAAAACAAAACACTAGGAGCCAAATTCATCGCTGGTACAACTCCATTGACTTCAGCAGCATTACACCTGGGATAGATCCAGCCGTAACTGTTTCCATTAAGGTAAGTGGAAAAGAAGTGTACTTGCTGTCTTAACTTTACTTTTCAATTGATCTCTTCTGTTCTACTCTGTGTGCTTCATTGCAATCAATAGGAATATATCTATTAGAGAAAGTTACAGCACAAAACATCTAAATAGCTTTTAAAAAACTTGGCTTCTCAGTTTGTAATGAACATCAGGGAGATGAGAAGGTAGCAGGCATTCAGTGTGCACTCAAGTGCTTTATCTTTCGGAAGAGGATAGATGTAAGCAGCTACCACAAATATTTTTATGTATAAGCTACATCACAGCCAACAGAGATCTTCCTTAAAAATCTGCTCTTGATAGCAGACATGAGCTGCCAGCCCTGAACAACGATGTCAAATATAGCTCAGATGTTACAGGGGTGGGCACCATAAATGCTCATAAGCAGTTGGATTAGGGGGAAATAAACTTGACTTCTCTGAGACTGTGTTCATGTTCCTCATGTTCTGCTCTGCACTACGTCAGCCATGCTGACAGACTCCTTCTTCTAGGCAGAGGTAAGATTATGGGACTCTTATTTGTACTTCAAGTGCTTGTTTTCCTTTCCAACCTTTCAATGCTTCTTGCTTCAACTCTTCTGTATATGCCGTCATGGCACTCTACCACTATACCAGTGCCCATTGCTCTGGCTGAAACACCACCCAAAACACCACTAACTGAGCCATTTTTAACAAGTGCTCTTGGAAAAATACCACAAATCAGTCTTCTGGATCAGCTTTAGTCATTGAGGATGTCATGAAATGAGATGACATTACCAGACTAGACAGCTCCTAGCATTAAACTGTAGTCATGTGGCTCTTTTAATTTGACATTTCGAATTTCATTTAAATCTTTGCCTCAGAACTACAGAAATATCTATTAATGCCTGCCATTATTCCAGATTTTAATTTTTATTGCATTTCAGTGTCATGCACCATTGCCCTGGAAGCTTCAGAAGGATGTTGCAGACAGTGCCTAGCAGTGTGCAGCACCTCCCAAACTGGGACGTGGGATGGGCGATGGGTCAGACCAAGAGACAGAGCAAGCAAAACTAAATTGCAGTTGCATCACTCCTGTGCACATATGCTATTTACTGTTTAGATGCGAGGTTTGGATTTTTAGACAGTTTACTGATGGAAAGGCTCATCTGTTGCTGGAATGCTACTATGCTCACCTACAGCCATAGCACTCTTTCCTTCGCTTATGCCTATGCCTATAAAAACTGTCTAAGGTGGTCTTAGTGCCCTGAAGGACCGGGCACTAGAGTATATCCATGTCCTACCTCTTCCACAGGATAAAGACCCTCTATCTCATACTGGCGACTTACACGCGCTCTCATGGACTCCGTTGTGCAATTCAGAGGGATTGTACCAACTCCAACCATCACACAGATCCTTCGCAATTCATCTCATGTCAGCTCAGTCAGCGCCAGTGACCAGGTCTCAGGTGCTAATGGCCATCATTTAAAGATTGCTTTTAATGCACAGTCAAGGAAAAAGCAATCATTTTAAGGAATACTATTGTATTGATTTAGTTTGCATCACTGGGATGTCTTAGCATAATGGATGAGGTATTCATGACCAGCGTGCTACGCTATTCCCTGTGAAAACATTCTTAAGATGTAAATCATGAGGCAAGAAGGATTTAGGAAGGGGCCTTCTTCTGCTCTTCATATTTGCTTGCTCTTCTTTTAAATTGAGTATCATTCACTTTAACGTACATATTCTGAATAGCTATGCAACTGAGAGTAATTCAATTTTCCCACAACAATCAACAAAATGTTCTTCCCTTGATCACTCCACTTCGTACATTACTTTGTGGCCACTTCAGTGTCAAATTTGGTCTTCCCTGCAATACCCAAATGCTTCTAACACAATTTACAGCCTACTCAGAGAGTACCTTCTTGGAAATAATGTTAATCGGGATAATTTCTGCTCTTACTTTAAAGAGCTCTTGATTGGCTGCTTTCAATCAGCTGTTAGCCAGAGTTACCTCAGGATTTCTCAAGTTCTTATGGCAATATGGGACAATGCCACTTAGCAGTCAGACAGCATGTTTAATGGATCACGCTAATCTCAAGGAGGGCCTATGAAACTCTAATTTGTCAGGTTTCATTACATTCAATAATGACTGTAATTTTCCTGAAGCGTTCTGCTCACTGGAAAATTATGTACCATAGTTTTGCACCCCATTTTGTCTAACTCTGTATTCAGAAAAATTGAAGGCATCTCGTTCTCCATGGCTGCTACCCAGAAGGGGCCTGCAAAAGAGGGGTTAAGAGTTCACTGTCAGATGTATTTATCTCAGAAGCAGGTATAATTCTTTTGCAAACAGCTAAGTGTCAGTGCAAAGCCAAGCTGATTCAGGGTAATAAAAGCATTTCTGCAAAGCTTTTAGGTGACACTATATCCCTCACAAGCTTTCTCCACCCCTGCTTCTACTTTATCATCCAATACCATCATTACCTTGACCAATCTGCACATTATTTCCTTTCCACATGGATCGATTTCAAAACAGCTCATCTGCTAATGCTCAGCACAGGTTTGGGTAATTCTCCTATTGTTTCAATTATTTCTTTGAGGAAAATTCGATCCTGTTAAGCAAACAAAGCTTTTATCTTGGCTGAAGACACCTGAGCTACAGCTGCCACTGACAGATCAAGAGCTTCTTCTGAAACTCTCCTTGCACACTCAAGTGACAGACATGTCCCAGTTTAGTTCGTTACGTGTAATAGTGTTAGCTATACCCCAGCACATTAAATGGGTGAGCTATTAAAATTTACCACACATTTCTGAAGGAAGATGTGCCATCTCAGTAAATGACTCGGCGATCTCCTGGTTTTAATTTGCTGTGGCAAAGGAATGGCTTCCCAAAGAGCAAAGTGAAAGGCACGTATGACTTCACCCCAATTTCCAGGGGCTACTGTCTGTTTTGGAGGGCACACCAGCATTGATCAACATTTGAAAGTGAATCTGTCATGCTTTCTCAGATGTCTTTGGAGATTTGGCCTGGCAGTCCATAAGTAATGCAGAGTATGCAGACAAGAAAGCCCCAGGCAGAAGAGAGTGGTCACAAAGGAATAAATAGAGCAAAATAGATGATCTTCCAGTTGTTGTTCGCGTGGCGAGTCTGCTGTACCTTTATACCTCTTCACCCTGAGCTAACAGTGCCAGCGGGGGGGCTACACAGAGACTGCGGAGTGGCTCTGTCCACAGCCATTCAAAATCCTCTTTGTAAGTCGCTATATACTGAATGGGCGCAAAGGAATTAGATTATAAATTAGTCACATTTTAAACTCTACAGTCATCTCCCAGGACCATTTTAAGTAAAATTTTGTCAGCTATGCTAAGGAACAGTGTTTACCAAGATCTGCCTTTCATACAGTCCAATGTAGCATCGCTAGAAATAAACACCACCTTGGTCAGAGATTCTCACTTGCAGGTTCGTCATGCTGGCATCTATATGATTTTCCTAACCTCACTCAGATACGAATGAAGGGCCCAAAAGAACAGCCTGTAAGCATGAGACCAAAGAGAGTTACATTCTGTTCACTATTGCCTTTAATGTGCCAGTCTGGTGCTGGACAGACCACAGACCATTCTGCCACTGCCAGTGAAGTCCTGAGCAGCAGCCATAGCTTTCCTACACTGGGCACTGTATTGGGTTTGCGTGGCAAGGTTTTGGTAGCGGGGGGGCTACAGGGGCAGCTTCTGTGAGAAGCTCCTAGAAGCCTCCCCCATGTCTGACAGAGCCAGTGCCAGCCGGCTCCAAGACAGATCCACCGCTGGCCAAGGCCAAGCCAATCAGCGACAGTGGTAGCGCCTCTGGGATAATGTATTTAAGAAGGAGGGGAAGAAAACTGCACAACACCAGCAGCAGTCAGAAGAGAGGAGTGAGAATATGTGAGAGGAACAACTCTGCAGACACCAAGGTCAGTGAAGAAGGAGGGGGAGGAGGTGCTCCAGGCGCCGGAGCAGAGATTCCCCTGCAGCTTGTGGTGAAGACCATGGTGAGGCAGGCTGTCCCCCTGCAGCCCATGGAGGTCCATGGTGGAGCAGATATCCACCTGCAGCCCGTGGAGGACCCCACGCCGGAGCAGGTGGATGCCCGAAGGAGGCTGTGACCCCGTGGGAAGCCCACGCTGCAGCAGGCTCCTGGCAGGACCTGGAACCCTGTGGAAAGAGGAGCCCACACTGGAGCAGGTTTGTTGGCAGGACTTGTGACCCCGCGGGGGACCCACGCTGGAGTAGTCTGTTCCTGAAGGACTGCACCCTGTGGAAAGGACCCACGCTGGAGCAGTTCGTGAAGAACTCTAGCCCATGGGAAGGACTCACGTTGGAGAAATTCGTGGAGGACTGTCTGCCATGGAAGGGACCCCACGCTGGAGCAGGGGAAGAGTGTGAGGAGTCCTCCCCCTGAGGAGGAAGGAGCGGCAGAGACAACGTGTGATGAACTGACCACAACCCCCATTCCCCGTCCCCCTGTGCTGCTCAGGGGGAGGAGGTAGAGAAATCAGGAGTGAAATTGAGCCCGGGAAGAAGGGAGGGGTGGGGGGAAGGTGTTTCAAGACTTGGTTTTACTTCTCATTATCCTACTCTGATTTGAATGGTAATAAATCAAATTAATTTCCCCAAGTTGAGTCTGGTTTGCCCGTGACCATAACTCCTGAGTGATCTCTCCCTGTCCTTATCTCGACCCATGAGCCTTTCATTATATTTTCTCTCCCCTGTCCAGCTGAGGAGGGGAGCGATAGAGCGGCTTTGGTGCGAACCTGGCATCCAGCCAGGGTCAACCCACCACAGGCACTTACTGCTAGTCCAGAATAAACTGGGAGGAGCTTAACTCTGCAAAAATGTCACCTGAACCCTAATCAGATGACAGAGTGCTATTTTACTTGAATCCCTCTAGGATTCCCACAGGCACAATTTTGCACACACAGACATTTCAGCTCTCGTACAATAGCCAGATGTGCGTATCTTCACATGGTGTTCACCTGAATTTACTTTACAAGTGCCTTATGTCCCCAAGAGAGTATCTGCTCAGGATTAGGAAATCAGCCCTGTTCAAAGCAACGGATTCAAATGTCTCTTAAACTTGTAAATGGCTGGAGCTGAATGCAAACTTTGTGGCTCAGCCCATCACCAGGTATCTAGAGATGTCTTAGTATGCCAAAGCAAATACAGTAAATAACCCTATTATCTCTACATGCCATTCTCATTCCTGATTTGAAAAAAACCTTTTCAGGTGAAACGTGCTTTGCATTACCTGAATGCAGAAACAGCTCCCTGTCCTGCAGCGTTTTGTTAAAATGCTTCAACATGGCCCTTGGTCTTCTGTGCCTAGGGCTGATGCACACTCGCTTATACCAGCAACTCCTAAGCTTAAGCCCTCATTGATGAAAAAGCCAATTTGTTGTTCACTGCTTTAACATAAACGCAGCAAGAATCAGAACATTTTTGAAATATCCCCCTTGATCGCATTTGTGACTCGGGCACTTGGGAAATTCAAGCCACTTTGAATGATGTCGTTTTATTGGGAGAACATCAGAAGTAGCAGGATGTCTTATATTGACATATTGGTTCCACTTTGCTAGACATACGGGATCAAAGTCATCCCTGGCGGAACTCCATAACCTTCAACAGACAGGATAAATTTGGCCCCATATGCCTGTGGCAGCTGGGGACTACAATTGTTGTCCTCTTTTCATCCGTATTTTGAGGATATGGAGCCCGGTTTTCTGCTTGCAAAGCAACTTGAGGTTTTGCATATGTGCAATGTGAGGCAAACACTTAGTATTATCATACATAGCCTTGGTACGATTCTTACGGTCATCTGTGGCACATACCTAAATTTTAAATTAAACACATGCTATAAATAGCCTATGAAGAATCAAGCTGGAGATTATTTTATCAGACACTTAGCAATCCGTTCAACTGGCTTTCCTGCTTTCTAAACATGGCATCAGACTCCATTTTGAATATACAATTATGTTTTCTTTATGTAGCATCTCCTATCATCTATTGTATTCATATAGAGAGAAGCAGCTCGTAAATACCATTTCACATTCCAAACAACTTGCTATAGGCAACTACATCATTGCTTTGTTCAAATAAATTTACATAAATCATTATTAGGATGTTTTATCTTAGCAACTTTATTTTGCTCCCAGAGCGCAAATTAAATGCGTGCTTAAAGCAGAATATTTTAGAGGAAGTTATTCCTGAACTGTTTATGAGGCAGGAATAGACATTTCCATCTAATTTTTCATTTGTAATGTAATTTCTTTGGTTTTCGCTGTACATTTAAAAACCACACATCTAATTTGCAGGGGTTTCCCTGGAAGTGTGCAGTAGAATAGATGACTGTGCCGCAATCTGTTCATCCATCAGCCAGTGCTTCCTTTGACTCACTCTGCATTCTGCTCCAAACACTTCGTGGGAAAGGCCAAGAACGACAGTAAGTCCCACTTGCTGCTTGACATGATTATATTATGAGCAAACTGTTGTTGTTAACCAAAATTTGCAAATAAAGTCATTGGAAGATAAATCTATTTCTAGTAAATATTTCTGTGTTTGGATTAATTGAACAGAGCTCGTCCTCCCTGGCTCAGATTTACAGCCCGGCATCCACCCATGCATCTCGTAACGAAAGGCAATGTTCTCATTAGTATTATTCAATTATGAATGCATACATCCTAATTGTGCTTGACTCACAGACCGTGATGAGTGACTTGGAGAAGAAAACCAGAGGGCATGGTCACCCAGTAACTGTCCCTCAACCCCAGCTCTTCCACCTTGCCAAGCCTGAAGGCACAGTGGACCTGTCCCACGGCTGTCCATGCCCTGTGACGGGCTTGTGTCCGCTCGGCAATGCCATTGGCGGGAGCTGAAGGACAACCAGTGCTGGCAGCTCCCAGCTCCGCAAGCGTCCCGTCCCGCACACCTCCACCCAGCGCCCCAGGGTCAGCCTGCAGGATCAGTCCCCAGCAGAGCTCCCTGCGCAGGGACCGATTTTGAGATACCTGGCAGGCCCATGCAGGGCCAGGGAGGTTTACGTGGAGACACAAGCTCTACGTGCCAGGCTGCAGACTCCCTATTAAAGCCCGGCTGCAGCTTTTCCAGCAATGCTGCCCCCGCTCCTGCAGCTCGCCAGTGTGCCGCAGGATCTGGCCCCTCTGTACCATGGCTGTTACGTGCTGCAGACCTGCCCTAGAAAAAGCCAAGCCACTTTTTCAATATGTTGTCAAACTAAAATACAAGCTTTCAAACACAAGGCATGTTAACCAAAACTTGATCTTTGATTTATCTCTGCATCCAACACTGCTCCTACTTGCTCCCTCCTCAACTTCTTTGTGACCATTCGCAGAGTTGCTTTATTCCCTCAACTCCCCTCAAGGGAAGAGCGACCCCAGAGCAAGCGTTAAGAGCCCAAGTAAAGACCTCAGGAAATAAGGAACAAGTAGTTTTGTTACTGTGCACTGCTATCATAGATCACCTTTGTGTAGGTAAGGAACCTCTCCTGGCCTAGCCAGTACAGCTACCATTTTTTGTACCATCTCTGCAGCTGTCCCAGTTTCTTTTGAAACAAAACCCAGGTACGTGGGAAAGAAAATTATAGTCCAGGTGATCCACAGAGAGCTCCCAACAAGCACTGTGGACCCAGCTGTAATCTTGCTAAGTATTACAATGTAGAAGCCTTGATGAGAACTTCTTGATGAGGACTCTTTCTTCCTCCAGAAAGGCAGCACACCATGTGTCTGCTGTTACACTTACTCCACTTCCATGTACTGTTGTAGGCATCACCGGTATGTCTCAGCTGCCAGCCCATCAGCTATACATCAGTTTAAACAGACATGAAAAACGCAGCAGAAGCAGAGACACAGCTGAGAAGCCTGTATCAGGATTCCATGCAAGTACCACCTGCCCCCCCCTCCCCTCCCATGGTACTTCATCTCAGTCTTGATCTCGGAGATAAACTGGAGTTGTGCTATATGGAGCTACATCTGGGTCAAGCCGAGGGTGTGGGAGAGGTTCAGGCCAGAGGATGCTCGCTTCCAGGCCCTCACAACTTCATGCTAACATAGATAACTCTCTGCTATTTGGGATAAAGGGTGGGGGGTGACTGCAGATAGTGGAAAACCCTCTTGCAGGTCCTTGCCTTTCCCCTTCCCGAGCATTTCTGCCCTCAGAAACCAGCAGAATTTCATGCAGAGCAGAACGACCGAATCAAATCTCTTCGCTTATACTTAATCTAAGTATACTGCATATCCTTATAGGTCTGGCCAGATCTGTCCTCAAACTAGCATATCATAGAAAATTGCTTCAAATGTAGAGGCTTTCCATTCCACAGCCACAGTGATACTATGTGAATAGCAAGTAACTACGTACTGGGAACCCAGTGAAGCTTCAGTAATACAGCCATGGAAGATGGCAATAATTTATCATCTCTGCAGTAGTTTAATCCCAGATGCACCATTTGCTAATTTATTTCCATATGTACCTGGCAGACAGATTAATCAGCCTTCTCTCTCTGAAACCTAGATTGCACTTTATCCCTTTAGTAAGCAAGAGAAAACAAATGTACACAGCAAAATAAGAGTCCCTTACAGAGGAGCTTCATCAACCTTTACAGCTTGCGGTTTCCTTTTTTAGCTTAACAATGGCTTTTAAAAAATGTAACACCCAAATCTGCTTTCACGTCAGTGCATTTCTCCATCTACTGAAGCCTCTTTGCTAACACTTATGAAAACAAAGGCAGAGATATGGAGGGGACATCCCTTCTACTTCTGAGTCAGCTGGAGAGAGCAATGTGGTCCAACAAGAGGGGCAGCAGCCCTGCACCTGGGGCCAGGGCCATCCCCACGGCCAGCAGCAACTCCTCTGAGCCAAGGAGGCTATTTCTCTGTGCTGGGGTTTGCAGAGTTGCAAAATTGGGATGATAATAATGTTTTACAAATAATTTCGAGCCCTACTGAACTAATTACTATTATCAGCAATAATGCGCTTCCGATGCGTTTCCCTTCTCCTGGAAAACTCTGCAAAAGGGCCGCACTTGCCGGAGCTGAGCAGCTGTTAGCACTTCAGCGATGTTATTGGTAATAAATACGGCGTCAATTCTGTGCCTCGTGCCCTTTAAGGATCTGTTTGCAATCCACTCTTTATTTTGATTATAAGACATTATCCGCATTAAACATAATTAGTCATATTATATCATTTGCCAATCTAAGCGTAGTCACTTGACAAGGCGGGATGGAGTTGAATGAAAGCGCAGCGTGGGCTGAAGCCCAAGGAGATGAAGTGAGTGGGAGCTGGCGCAGACCCGGAGGGGACGCAGGCTCAGGCATCCCCTGGCCGCAAGCTTTTTGTATGAAGGGTGTCACTTGCATAGTCACACTGTGACTCTGTTCCCTGTGTCAGAGCCTGAACGGGCACAGGCAAAACGTCATTATTAAACCATGGAAGAGTAATAAAATGATTGCTGAAAATGAAATGATTTATGAGCTTCAGTATCCTCATAACAGTTACAATAATCAAAATATATAAATATTTGGATATGCTACTGACAGATGGCATATACTGCAATAATCATACAGAATATGTCAGTTTTCAGAATCAGCTTATTCCAGAGTTGGCACGTTTCAGGGCTTTCTGCTACTAAAATAGGCACCTGGTATTTGATCCTCCAAAAATGTATTCTCACAAACACATGGGTGTCTTTTGATAGAAAAGCTACTGGGCTTGTCACCATGCACATACTCTACCCAAATAACAGCGTACTGCCACCGGCTTCCTTTGCTTCACCCACGTGGCAGTTGGAAGGGCAGCAGCGATACTTCTCACTAGAGCCGGGGTTGTCAGGACAGAGTGACAGTGCCTTGCCAATGTGCATCGGCAGTTTGGGTTTGATCCACATGTTGCCTGCGAGACAAACTTTTCCATTTGCAACCCCAGGAAGAACAACCTGACTTTTTCTGCCTATGCTCCTCTGTCGGCAAGTCTGAGAAAATCAGGGCTTTTGGAGAGCTCTGGTTGGAAGTAATTAATGTTCATTAATAATGATTAAAACAATTACAGTCGACAAATACGCCTATTTGTGTTGGGCATCAACGAAGCGATAGCCTGTGCCCTGGACTAAGAAACCCATGTGGAGAAGGCAGCCCTGGGTGGAGGGAAGGAGGAGACCAAAGGCCACGTCCCCGGCAGGCTGCTCCTCCATCCCCACACCCAGGACAGTGAGGGACAGGACCGGCATGCACAGGGGAATGGGGACGCCGTGCCATCTCCCCCCCCAAGGTTATTCCCGAATAGCAGTCTCCTTCCTCCCCCGGAGGAGAGGACAGCCTGGAGGAGACCCTGCCTCAGGTGGGTCTCAGCCACCGCTGGCCCCACAACTTCTCCAGGCCCCATCCTCCCCTTAGCAAGTCCAAAATGCATTGGCCACAGCCCTGCCAGGTAGAAATTCCTCTCCATGAATACCAGTATTTCAGAAAAGCTGTTTACAGCACCACGTAACAAGCCATTTTAGCAGATAGTAGTTGGTGGTAAACAGACAAATTTAAAAGATTAATAGGCATTCATCTATTATGTTACACTCTTTTCAATTTTCCCAGACAATCAAATTGGTAAATTAGAGCCATAATTTTCCACCAATTAATACCAGATGTGACACAGTTTGACACTAAAAGAGTAAATGTAAAAGAACTGCCAAATACTCCATACCCCTAATATAATACTGTCTGAATGGAAAACCTAAAATCCTCACGCCTCAGACCTGTTCTGAAACACAGACACAAAGGATGCTGATGTTTCCAACAAGTGCATGTTCACATGCTGCACGCTGACCCCTTGACAGTCGCTAGCACCTTTCCCAAATGTGTGTTGACTAAAAAGCCCAAACCCCAAAGCAACATTTATACCTGTAAGAGAGTACAGGACATACTGTCATAATATAAAGGGAGATGCCAATAAAAAATAATGGAAAATGCCAAAGACAAACCAGGGTCATTGCATGTTTTCAGTGCAGTACAGGAAAATGATAGTTGCCAAAGCTTTTAGAAAAGAAAATGGGATCAAAAAATCTTGATTTGGCTGCATTTATAATCAGCTGATCTGGTGCTTCTTCTTTGCAACAATTTCTACACCAGGACATCGCAGCATCAGTTACAGGACAGTCTGCAGCATGCCACGATCCCAGTCAGCCAGACTCTGTGTTAATACAGCTGACCAGTGCGACCAAGTCAAGGGGACCTGCCTGGCAGGAGGGGACTGCAATGCGCAGGGGCCCGGGGACAGACCTGCTCTCTGCAGCTGTCCCGGCTCCCCCGGCTGTGCCAGACCCTGCTGCACAGGACCCAGCAGTGCTGCCGGCGCTGCTCCAGTGCAGCTCTGCTACCCAGAGAGGAGAGACATGGAGCTCTGGGAGCAATTAAGGCTCATCTGCTTTTAACTCTGCATCAGCTACAGTTTTGGGGAGGAGGGAACACACCATACAGCAGCTCTCTTTTACTTCAATTATAGCCATACTCCCTTCTTCCATAGAGTCCCAGGCGGCATGGATTTTTGATACAGGCTGCAGGTGACTTTGCAAAGAAGGAAATACCCCCTTCACATGCCACACACCCGTGCCCAGGCCCTCGAGCAAATCCCCCTATGAATTTTCTCCATTTGCACTGCGGAGGTGAACTTGGATCACACAGTCCATCACCAGTATCACACAGCCCTCCCTCCGTCAGTTGTCTGCCACAGCCTCCAATATCGTTTCCCAAACTCACCAGGCAGCAATTGCTGCAGACTTCAGGTTTCACCACAACGTACAATGAAAGAGAGTGAAACCAGGAGGATGCCTGGAAAAGGAGGGCTTCTTCCATCAGTGGTTGCTTTGCAACCCAGGGTAACGGGCAAAGCTCCACCATAATTACATCCCGCTGGCAAAGTCATTGAAGTAAAATGCACATGGGTGGAAACCACTCTCCCTCTTGCGTCTCACCACGCTCACAACGAATGGGCTTCTCACGCGCAACCATATGCCATGTTTCGCCAGTACAGACAGGTATCTGACACGTTTCCTAGGGGCCAGACTTAACTGGCCAAATCTGGTACTCAACTGACTTCAGCAGAAGGGTTTTTTAGTGATTAGAAGTCATGGGCTTTGCCTGCCTTTTGACCCAAATTAACTGGCTCCACCAGGCTCCAAAATCTGCGGGGACATTCAGCCACAAGAAGAAAAAAGCTGGACTGGAAAGGGGCTCAGCCACATCTGCAGCGTCGCTACAAGGAATCTGCAGAAGGGTCCCTGCGGGCTCCTGGATCCAAAGCAGACGGTGCAAAGCTACAGTCAACTGGCACAGGGAAAGATCAGCCCAACGGACCCTACAACATTCATGATGGGATGAAATACAGTCTGAGGCTCCAGAGCAACAACGAAGCCCAGCCCAGCCTCTGTCTGGACACTTTCCTGGAAAGATGTGAGAATAGGGCTCGAAGCAGAATCGGAGCCCAGGCAGAAATCTTCCCCTTTTCAGTCTTTTCCCATAGACAGGCAGTGGGGGGCAGAGGGGAATGGACTTTAAATGGCTTTGCAAGAGGAACCCAGATGAAAGCAAATCAGCTACAACTGAGAAAATCCAATCTACTTAACTGTCCTGCACAGAACTAATTTTGCCCGGTACAGCTGTGACCTTCATGAACATCAGGTCAGTAGCAGCCTTACTATCTCCAAATGAAGGTGGAAGATAGTTGTCCCTTAGCAGGCCAACACAATGTCACAGAGAAAAGAGCTCTTTTATAAAGCACGGTCTCTGGATCAAGAGGAATGTTACTGGAAGATTACACTGCAAATCTAATCCCCTATCCCTAATGCTCAAAAATCTGATACATGAACCTGCCTTTCATCAAAGAGGCTGGCAATTGCAGCGGTAGGCAATTTGAGCAATGGGTACGGAATGAGGTTGCCAGCTGTATCAGCCAGCTCAGGTGCAGGTGGATGGCCACACCAGCTCCTCCAGGTGAGGAGTCCTTACACACATGTTCATCCAGGTAAATGTAGCAGCACATCTAAGCAACGAGTTTTAAAAAGGGTCTTAACGTTTTCCATAATGCTGGTACAAACTGTCTCCTGACCATCTTGTTTCCGAGTATTTGCAGAATGCCCATCAAAGTAGTATCTGACTGCTTTCAGTCTTTAATGTTCAAACTGACTTTCAGCAATCTCATTCTCAGCTGCCAGAAAGGGGGGGATGGCTCAGGCCAGTTACAGAAAAAAGAGTCATATCCATTAACCTTGGCTACCCCAAAGCCAGGCACGTACAAAAGGTAGTTGTCCAGGTCCCACCTGCACAAGGCAGAGGAGATCAAAGGAGCAAAGGAGCCAAGTGACTTGAGCCTGGCTAGCTAGTGCTGCTCAACTAGTGATGTGTCATTAACAGACATTACTGGTGTTACTCCTCACCTTCCAACAAGCACCATGCCAGGGCAGGCAGAGGAGCCTATAAGGCTTGTATTTCTAAGCTCAACATCTGGGAAAAAAAAGGATCCTACTTTCATAGTCTTAAAACAGGAATAACCTTACCACAAGCTGATATATAAACACTACTTTGAAATCAGAATCAGGCCCATCAGCTACAATAAGTTGTTTAAAAGTACTGAGAGCATGTAGCCTAAAAAAGTGTTTTACATCTATGTCTTCCCTGTAGAAGTGATCTCAGAGTGCACAGAAACTACCTGTGTCACAGACTAATGGTTTTCTACCAGCAAAAATATTGTGAACCACATTTCAAGTATCTGCAAATAGTAATGAGGAGGGGTAAACCTCTTGTCAGTAGGTGTACGTTTGCTATAGAAGGAACCCACATCACCAGGAAAAAATTTTAACTGGTCCACAGTGGAAAGAGCTGTAAAACCACTGATGGAGATGTCTCTGTAACTGGCTAAGGGACAGAGATTGCCACCTATCTCTGCAGCAGATAATTCATTTGGATGTTGAAAAAATAATTTGGCCAAAGGTAGAACCATACCAAAAAAGTTTAATCTTAATCATTAAGTTCCTATCACTTCGATAGAAATAAATAGCAGTCGGTTACAAGCACCATGCATGCATGGCACATGAAAGCACAGTGCACAAGACTACTCACCACCAGTAGTGCTAGAATAGCTTAAACTTTAGCCGTAATCTTTTTTGTTATGTGTTTTATCACACATCATTCTTATCACACGATTTGTTAGCATATGCTGTTTTTGCAGGAGCCTGCATTCCCGCTCTCTGAAGACAAGTCCCAGGCTGTCGTCTTGAGAGCACAGGGCAGCTTCAAAACATGGATCTCCTTGCTTTGCAGAGTGACGCACATCAATTGAAGGCTGGAGGTGAAAACTAAACAGACTAAGATTAAAAATGGCAATAATTTACCAATGGAACAAACTACTAAGGGAAACAGTGATCTATGTCTTGTCATCTCCGACATGTCAGTATACGAATCCAAACAGCGTTTAATAAGAGACCAGTTATTGGGTGCGCTACTCATCTGCGTTACATAGGGTGTGATGCTACCTAGCATATTGAGATCTTCTCCACTTAAAATATGGGAGTCTAAAAGTCCTCGTCCATGTACATGACAGAGTGACTGCTGTGCTCATTTTATGATATATGAGAGATATGAACCATTCTGGGCTTTTTCCAAAACAGCAAACATTTTTTTTCCTGTAGCAATCTCCAATCTGGACTTCCTCTGGTTTTGTCGGAGGAGTTCTTGGTGACTCACATGTGGATTGGGAGCTTTCTCAGCCCACAGCTGAAGGCAAGGGTGTTAAATATTTAATAGAGAGACAGCTTTTCTCCCAACTGTTTTGAATAAATAGCTGCTAAGAGAAACCAAAATACAAAAGGGTTCTAGCTGCTGGAATAAAAATATATTTTTCCCTTTCGAACAACGTGGCTGCCCTCACCTGGGTTCCCTTCCTGGTGCTCACAGCCGTCCCCAGCTGCCACCGCCAACCCACGCCTGCACTCGGGAGGGAACCACGCTTCAGCCAGGCTCCTGTGGCCATACCCATCCCACAGCCAGACTCAGCTTCAGTCAGGTTTAACTAGCACAGTAGTCTAAAAGCTGGTCTGGCCTTAGGAGCCCGGTGCTCCCAGCTGGGCCTGGCTGATGCTAACAGTTGTCAAGCAGCAGAGATGATAACAGTGGTAGGGTGTTTTGGGAATTTTTTGTAAAATACCTTGCAACTGTTGCCGCATAGCAGGGCAGGGGAGACACGTACCCTCACTTGGTCTCAGTTTGTCTGACTCTTTTTTAACAACAGGAAAGCAGTGAACATCAAGAATTTCTGCCTTTTAATGTCCAAGACAATATTTGTATTAAGCAAGTAACTGGACCTTCCTGGGTCCATGGTTCCCAATGCCTTATTATCTCCCGACTTTATTCTGTGCAACTATTATGGGACTATGTTCTTTATTTCCTTACAGTAATTTCTATGCAGTCAAAATACTGTAAGTTGGAATGCAAAAGAAAGTGAAAGAAAGGATCAAATCCTTGGAGAGTGAATTATAAACTCTGTTTGGTATCTGCCTACAGACATAGCAGGACGAAATCCTTATCTAAGCATCAAACAGGGTTTATTTAGGTATTCTCTCTGTTGAAGTATTAAAACAGCACATACCATTGTAATGCCAAACCCTCCTATCAGAGTACCTGCCCCATACAGGGGTGGTAAAATGTATACACACTGGGCCAGGATTTGGCCACCACTCAGCTGAAAAACTGAAATACACTTTCATTGTGGCTGTCCTCTAGCTCCACGCTCCACTTATGACTTGGAGTATACCCTGAGGGCATACAACACCATCCGCGGTGTTACTAATCTAGCAGCTCATGATCTCCAAGACCCTTGTCTTTTCAAAATAATCCTGAAGAAGGTTAGTACCAAGCCATCCATAGCACCAACTACCTCACCCGTTTATTTGCTGGGAATGTGAAAACTGACGAAATTCAACTTGCGCAGCCATGAGCAAGGACCTTCTCAGCGAGGAACCCTGGGCTTCGGGCTGGACCGTCACCTGCAATGTGCTCTTATAAAGGTTAGCTTTGGCATTTGTCATCTGCAGGGTGAGAGGCAAGACTCATCTGCTTTGGTGAACCTTCTTCCAAGCCAGCGGCATTGGGATTGGGATTGGGACGCAATCACCGCGTCCTGCATTGTTGCAAAGCTGTCGACATCTGTCAGGAATAGTAAATCTTACTTTCTCTCATTTAAGTGAAATGGGCTTCCATTAAAAAAATATGTAAATAATGTTAAGAATAATAAAGAAAATTAGTTGAAACAGCATGGCACCAATTAGCCACAGGTGTTACGGGGACCGGGCAAGCACTGCAGCAACACGCTGCTAACAGACGCAGCCCGAGCCCTGCCGTCCACGGGAGGAAGGTGAACCGGTGGCGAAGGCTGCGTAGCTGTACTTGGTACAATGCAGGACAGGACCCGTACCTAAAATAAGTCTTGCTGCTGGAACTCAGATTTTAAGATTCAAACTTCATGCCAACTTTAGCAAAAAAACCAGAAAGCCAAAATTTGAAGAAACCAACTTGAAAGCTTGTTACTGATACAAACCGAACAGAGGGGTAACGACTAACTCAGAAACATCAAGTAGAGGTCAATGTCTGCCTCTCTCTGTACCTCACATAAATACACAGTCCTTTCTACCCACTTCAATGGCCACTTCAAAAGAAGCAAGCTCTTTGAGATATTTCACTAGACTAAAATCACAAATTCTGATTTTGCTTATGCCTTTCTTCTCCTGCCTGCAGTCTCCCCATCCCATTTTATTACAGGATGTAACTGCAAGCAGAATAGGACCAACCTTTCCTGTCCCACGGTGAGCAACAGATGGAACTGAAGCCCTGGGACTGAGTGGGTCAGCAGAGATGGTCAGCAGCGCCTAAAAACAGAGCTGGGCCTGTCAGTAACCAGCAGACAGTAGCTAAGCATCTGCAGTTATAATCATGGGAACAGTTAACACGCCACATATGTAAGAAATTCCTTATTTTTGAGGACCTGTAACTATGAATGGTTCACCTTCCTGTAACCCCTCAGAAGACTAAAATAACAGGTTTTTTTCCCAAAAAAAAATCACTAGTTTTTGCCCACGACTCAGAGAAGGAGACTTTGCTTGTACTATCTTCAAACATTAATAGTGAACTGCCAAGGCACATTTCTTATTGTGATGCACTTGTATAGCTCTGAGTAATTCCCACTGGCATTAATGAGAACCACTTATATAAATCTCCTTGCAGCAGGTTAAGAACCTCATCCCATAATCACGATCGTGGCTTGAAAGAGGGCAATACGCAATTTCTGTCTCTCCCCATTACAGGACAGTCCTATGTTCAAGTCCTCTGTACATTCCTAGTGTATTCAAGCTACGCTAGTCACACACCGAGTGAGGGTATCATCCCAGCTCTCTATGTCTCATGGAGCCAAACTGCATTCGCTTTCCTAAGGGAAGTATTGTCCTTGCCTGGACGCAACATGTTGTCTGAGCCATTGGTGGTTCTGCTTTGGGATCTTAAATTCCTGCTGGAAGGAAGAGCACAAAATGCTTATTTTCATTTGCTGTAATGTCCCATTATAGTGGTTCCCATTACTATCATTTCACGTCCCCTTTTCCCTGCCAGAAGAGCTTAGAGGGCTTTTAGGGTGAAGGAAAGCCTTCCATCTCACGGGGACAACCGAAACTCATAGCATTCATCTGAGAGTGATTCAAAGAGTGGAGACAGCCTCTGGCACCAGCAGGTGAATTCCCGGATCTCAGGGGCTTGCGGGAGCTGCTTGCTCCTTCCCCACCCAGAGACCTTCCTCGATCCGTCCTGGGAAGCCTCTTTGAGGGCAAGGTTTCCCTGGTGCCATGCGGATGCTGCAGCTCTGGTCTGCTGAGCAACGACGCCTGTCTTAATTCTGAAAGAACTCTATTCTTGCACCGCAACAATGCCAGCTCATCTGAGTCCAATTAAACCCCCAAAGAATGATTCATAGCGAACTGAACCATATTTACTTTCTGTTCATTACCACACTCGCAACTTGTAATTTTGGAAATTTTATATTCTGAGTGCAGTAGCAGGCTACAGGCTGCACACCTCTTGCTATTGTATTGAGACATGCCTGAAAGAGATGTCTTTCTCTTTTCTTCTTTCTTCCCCCCGCTCCTTAAAGGGGAATTAAGGCAGCAGAGAACCTTAAAAGCTTTGATCTATTCATGGTATCCACAATACAAAATCCTAGGTAACACACGAACCAGAGGAAACTCCACCTTTAACCTGCTGGACCAGTCCCAGGATAAAGGTTTGCTCTGGGCAAGGACAAGACAAGTAGGTTCTTTAGTATTTTTTGTTTAATATCCTTTTAACGTGAGCCTGGGCTGACGCACAAATGAGCACAACTGCTCAAATGAGCCACACTTCTTTTTTAGGGCCTTGTTCTGGCAAAACTCCCACTGACCTCAGCAGGAGTTTGGCAGAGCGGGAACTGAGGAGCAGCCCAGGACCCAGACCTGCAGGACGGGTACGTGAGCACAGGGCAGCATTTAATTAAATACGTCCAAGTTCCACAATGCGCAAATATTTGTAATCTTCACAAATGGCAAAACAATACAATTAAAACCAAAATGCTCAGCTCAGAGACAAGACAAAACTGGTGCTGAGATGCCAGATTGCATCGTTATCAATTCTTAAAGCTCGTGGTACCTTAAGTGCATTTAAAGGATCATAACTATTACAGCCCAATTACCAGTGGGACCCCAGAGCAGGTGCACTCATCTAAACAAGAAGCCTCAGAGAAAGCAATTCAAATTGAAATTGCTACATGATTTTCAAAGTGTGAAAGGGACTTGTTGAGAGTAATTAAAGGCTCCAGGATACAAAATAAAAAGGACATACTCTATCTGGACACGCAGGAAAGAAAGCACCATCTCCAGGTGTGCAAACTGACGGCAGGTGAGCTCCCTGGCAGCCGAGGGGACACGCGGAGGGTGCCAGGGCAGACAAACTGGTGGGATAAGCAGGGGAATCTGTCTGCGTGAACCCTGCTTGATACCGTGTAGTTATCACAAAGCGATTAGTGTGACAATTACTGGCTAACGAGCATGCCAGTCTCCAGATAAACGTGGTATCCACCACTGGCTGGCACGGCCAAGGGAAGACCTTGGCAGGCAAAGGAGGGTGGTGGCTCGTAGGAAGATTGCACCATGGATTTAGGGTGAGACACTTTGGTAGTTATCAGCTGGAAGCACCAGGAGGTTTCCAAGATGCAGCGACCAGGAGCAGAACAAAACACGTAGCAATGCTGTGTCACACGCTAGACTGGAGCCAAAAAACCCCAAACAATCCCCACACACACAGACAGAAAACAGAATAAAACAAAGAAACTACAGGCAGTACAAAAGGAAGAGGTTTCCCAGGACACACTGCAGGTGCAGGCAGGATCCAGACGACCCTCAGCCCAATCCAGGAGATGCTCCTGGTGGCAGAGCAAGATGAGAAATGCAGGGCCTGTTGCTATTTGGGTTACAATACTTCCATTTTTTCTTCTGTTAAAGCAGTTCTGCTGTGGGGTGGCCTCAGGCTCTGGTTAGCTCTGAAGGAAAAAAAAATACCTGTGTAAATCAGCAGACTCGCAGCTCCAGGGTTACTCTGAGGAGACTGTGCTTGAACTCCAGAGAGCAGCAGGCAAGGAAGGGCTGCCAGGAGCAGAGGAGCAGCAAGGTGGGATCCATCAGGACCCTGGGGCATTGCACACTGTACATTGCCTCTGCTTTGGGTCACACTACAGAGGCTAGGGCCTCGGTCCTCTCCCCTGCCGCAGCAAGGGAAGCCAGCCAAGGAAAACACAGGAGAAACCACCATCTCCCACATTTTCCTCCTTTTCAAGAGCCTGTGACACTCCAGCTCGGGGATTTTCACAATCCACAAGGACACCTGGGCACTCCAGCTTAATCCCGAAAGTTGAAAAGAAACTTACACATTGGAATAAATAAATAGCAGTGCTACCCTGCAGAGGTTATTAAAACATTAATTTCAACAGACAGATGGTGTGGAGAGAGAAGGGCTATGTACAGAAGAGTGGAGCCAGGAGCTGGATGTGAATTTTTACCCCTGACATTTCCACCCTCTGAAATAACTCCTCCCCTCGTGGAGGAGCAAATAAAAAAAAAAATTTTTTAAAAACCCACAGAAAAGCCCCAAAACAAAAACCACAGCTTGCACCTTCCATTTGTAGCAGTAACATGGGGCTAGAAAAGTGCTGCCATTGAAGAGCGTGAGCCTGAGGTTTGCCACGGGCCGATAAATAACGTCTTTCAGAGGAGGTGCGGTAGCAATAGCTTGTTTCCCACTATCCAAACCCACACAAAAGCCCCCATTGTGTTTCGGCACGCCAGCAGCCGCTCGTGGTGCCACGCTCCAGGGCAGAGCGCCAGGGCCCAAGGCACAAAGGAGGAGGGTGCAGCGAACCCAGTATCATCTCTTTCTTCTACAGGTCAGTTTAGTTTATATGCCACCTGACTGGGACAATACACTGAAGTGAGGAAAAGTTATGGGCACACGCCTAGATCTCTGACTGCCATAAATTTATAATTTTATTGCAGTCATATATCTGTCATAACAGTGATTTGCCTGCGGCTATCCCACCTTGTGCCATGATCCCATCAGATCTCAAAACCCAGGGGAGGAGGTGCAGGGCGAGAGCAGGAGGCGCCCGGGCACACGTCCTGCCACCAGTGCTCGGCCCCCGCCATCGGCCCCGACCCTGCGCCCCAAAACCGGGTCGGGGGTGCAGCGTGCATGAAGACGCGCTGCCCTTTGCCCGAGCCCGCTGCTTTACCCACCACCTTGCCTGCCCCACGCCCCGGCTGCCCTCACCAGAGGTCCTGTGGTGCTCCCATGGCGGTGCTTTTCCCTGCTTTCCCTGGTCCCCCCTTACCCTGCAGCCCCCCGGCCCTGAGAAGACAGGGCCGGTGCTCGTGCCAGCCTGGGAGCAGCAGGGAGTTGAAACTGAGTTTTGCCAACACTGCTGAAATAACCGGATTCATCTCTGGGCATATGGTGGTATCTTCAGGGAGAGAGGAAGCCGCTGCTGCTTCTTTGCCAAATTCCTAGTATTTGTGGAGTATTTACATGTTATGTGTCTCGGGTTTCTCTTCTCACTCCGGCTGCTCGCTGTGGCAGGACGACGCAGCCCGGCCGGCGGGGGCTGAGGATATCCTGCCCACAGCCCCCGCCACGCTAACTACAGACAGGCAATTTTAGGTACTTCAATCTACTACGGTTTTCTCCCAGATTTAAGCAGAATACCAAAAAAGTGAGCCATTTCTAAATGCATCCGTAAAACACCACGGCCTCCCCCTCGAGACCACACCACAGTCCAGGGAGAGCTCAGGAGAGGAAGGGACCCGCCTGTGCCCACCACAGAAGTGGGTTCCTCGTCCCTGTTCAGAGGTTGCTCTGAACGACCATGAAGGACACAAGCATGAAAGCACAGCTATGTCTTTTTAACATGGAAAAGGTATTTCCCAAGAGGGGTCAGCTTCACTTTTTAAGTGAGCAGGGAAAACCAGAAAAAGGGGAAAAGCTACCAGCCAAACAACCTCTGGCGCTGGAGAGCCCCCAGCCCTGGAGGACTTCTGCAGGAAGGATGATACAGAGGAGAATCTCAGCTTCCACTAAAAAATGCATTGCCCTTGCTCTCAGAAATGAACCAGAAAAGCTAAAAACCAAAACTGAGTGGACAAAGTGGCTGACTGCCCAAGCCCAGAGGCTGGGGAACCAGTGGAGATTTCTTACAGATCCTAACTTTGATTTGGGCTTCACTAGAAGAAGGTCTTGCCCAGCCCATGGTGGCACATACCCCAGCAGGAAGGGGCTAGGCAGGCAGGGGGGCAGACCGCAGGAGGCTGCTGCTGACCGGGAGAGGGGTTCAGCTTTACCAACACAACCCTTGACTTCCTTCAAAATGACGTTCACATACAGAAGTTGGTTATATTGTAAAAATCACTCTTCCCTCCCGACTTGCAGCCCTGTGTTTAAACACAAACATCAAAAATGTCACGTGTCCTGAAATGTTCAAAACCTCAAGCGAGGCGCAAGCAGCTTGCAGCATCGTCAGATGAAGAACCACAGCCACAGGTCACTCCATGGGAGGACAAAGAGAAGCCAGCAAGCACACGGCACTTGAAGGCTCCTCTTCGACCCGATGCTCGCTCCGTGAGCCACCGTCAGCCACGGACTCCACCTGCCCAGCAGTCCATCCTGAGGACCCAAACCCGTTCCAGAGCCACAGCTTCAGACATGAAGACATTACAGCTTACGTACCTTCTAGACAAAATGAACACTGCCGTGTTGATGTAACCATTGGCAAGCACGATTACGTTACTTCAAATTGGGAGGAAAAAAAAAAATCACTTGTATGCCCAAACTGAAGCCAAGAACAATTTTGCCAATATATCCAGAAAAAGCATAGTCTTATGTTTCCCACATATTTCCAGAAGATATTATGGAAGGGTCGGATCTCCACTAAAGTGTGACAATAGCATAAAAATATATCACAATGATAAAAAATGTATATATCTTCTTAATAGTACATTTTTGAAAGGAAACCAGCTGGCATACAAACAGGTGATGTATTGAACAGGTTACAAACAAATATGTGTTCTGACGAAAATGTTTGCAAGTTTTTCCACTGAGCATTTAAAAGATATTCACAGCAATAATTACAATGTTCTTTGAATACTTCACAAAGAGATGGCTGCGTTTCAGAAAATCCACTTTCCAAAGACTGCATATAATTCTGTGTGCCAGTAAGCTATGTCAGAACAACTACATACTTTTTCATATATATACTCATAATACATATATATTCATTTATATTCATAATTAAATATACTTTATATTTACATATTATATATACACATAAAATACATCTATATAGAAACAAGTCTTATTTAAAGTTAAGAAGTAGAATTTTATCATGTCGGAAATAAAACGAATTGCAGATTAAATTCAAGAGTGGTGAATCTGCCTGACATAAGGATGGGAAAAACATTTCTGCTCCAGGTTTTTCTTTCACATTAAAATCTGCACATGCTCTGTGGTACCAGTTTGGTTTAAATTTGTACTAATTGTTTTCACAATTAGCGTTTCGCTCTTGCTATCAGAATCTGAAAAACAAGGTTTAGGACTGGCTGACAAAGGCGATGAGAGGTTAGTGAGGAACAAACTCTCCCAAGCTCCTTTCAGCAGGGCAGCGGCTGGGACTTACAAGCCCTCATGCCCCATCAGGTAAAGACAGACCATGAAGCCTCAACACTCACAGGGTAGCTGGTAAAGTTCAGTAAATAGATTAACCTTCTTTATGTATTTCCTTTAGTTTCAGTCACAGTCCAGAGGAAAGTGCCTTTTCCAACACAAAATCTTCTAAACCATCATAGGGAATTCCAGCAAAACAACTTTAATTTTCTTTTTCCAAACACGTTTTTCCTCATCTATGCTTCACAGTAATCCCCAGCTCCCCAAAGGGAATCAAATGTTATTCCTAGGTGTCTTCATGAACTACTCCTAGATATCTTCATGAACTGACCACCCTTTTCAAGCCGTTACAGACCCACGCTTGCCCAGGTCTCCCCTGCCCCCTCGCTCTCTGCAGGCTTACTCAAGAAAGAGAGGGAGATAGAGCAGCTTTAGCCTCCAGCTGGCCTCAGCATCAAGTAGCCATCATCCATGCAGATATAACCCTCTCCCATCTAGATCACAGCACAGCTACCCTGCTCCCCTCCCTGTTATCTTTCTCTACACGATCAGGATGGTGGAGATTTCAGACTTGCACTGACTAGCAAAGATGAACAGCTACCACGGGAGACTCGGGTGATGTGCAGAACTTCCCCCCCCACTTGGGTTTCATTCCAACATCTGCAACATCCTCTAGTCAACAGAAATAGCCTAGAAGCTGCTAAATTATAACGTGGGTACGACAGAGTTCTCTGCAGCAGGGAAAATGAAATAAGGAGTCCCTCTTTCTCTTCCTTGCAGCACCTCTCTGCAGATGTTCATGAGAATTTGCAAATGATTCAGACAGCAGCATTCACCAGCAAGATCAGCTCTGCCAATTATTCCTACACCTATTAAATTTAAGAAACCCCTGAGAGGCTGAGCCCGTCACAGACTGGGAGCTGAAATTAATTCACTAAGCAAGAAAAGTTTTTAGGAAACTCTTGCCACAGAGTGCTGGCTTGGATCCTCACTGGAGAGGGCCTCTGGACCTGTGCAAGAGCAAAATACTAGCAGACCTGTGTATTTTCCTCACTGGAGCATGGCACAATTAGCAGCATTAATGGATAGACTATTCATTTAATTCAGTTTTTTGTTTCACAAATAAAGTCTTCTGTCTGTTTTTTATTTGGTTTTATAAATTAACCTCTTTTCTCATTAAGTAAACAATGAATGAGGGATTACTCTGTGGGAAAGATGCAAGTGCAAAGGGCAGTGGTTTTCTACTGCTGCAGCAATTTCCTTTCATGCTTCCAAATAACTCTGCTCTAGAAGGCAGAAAATCATTGAAGTCTAATCATTTATTTAGTAAGATACACTGTTTTCTTTCAGCTTAGGGAAACTTGTGGCTGGCAAGCTACGCTAAAAGTTGGTCTGTTTATGAATGGCCACTGGTCCTTCAAATGGTGATGGAGAACCTGTTTGCGTGCATCAGACATTAAGCAGCGGTGCAGTACAGGTAAGGAAGGACCATGGCCTGATGCACTTTGTTATTTGGACCTGAAGTTCCCATCAGTCTCATCACGGGCATTTCTATCTTCACTGTACCTCTGGTGCAAGGTAGTTACGCAGCTGAGGATCCCAGAGGCCTGGCTGGGCCACAGCAGACTCTGAGGTGGACCTCTCCAGGGGGCAACTTCGCTGCTGGTTTGTTTGCCCCAAGGGTCACCTTGTTCCAGCCTGACTGAACCTCACTTTCCCTCTACGGGTTTTAAAACAGCCACGTGCCGGGATCCTGCTGGGAAAAGCTAAGCTTTACAGCAATAAAGCCAAATTTTTTCTTTCCTTTCTCCCCTCTTAAAGCATAACAGCAGGTGGACAGAAATGAACGTTTGCCTCTGCTCGGCACCTGTGAGACAACCTCAGAGCACTGGGTGCAGAGACATTGACGTACTGCAGCAAGTCCTGTGGAGGGCCACTCAGAAGGTCAGGGGGCTGGAGGACAGGACATACATGGAGAGGCTGAGGGAGCAGGGCTTCTTCAGCCTACATAAGACAAGGCTCTGGGGAGAGTTCATCCCTGTCTACAGCTACCTAACAGGAGGGCGTAAGAGGCTGAGCTGGATTTCCCTTGGAGGTCTACAGGAACAGGGCAAGAGACAACAGACACAATGTGAACGTAGAAGGTTCCAGCTGGATCGTGAACAAAAAAAAAACCCACAATGAGGGTTGTCAAGTGTTTGAGCAGACCACCCAGAGAGGCTGTGCAATCTCCATCTGGGAGCAACTGGCTCTTGTTGGCCCCGAGCAGGCTGTTGGACCAGATGACCACCAGAAGTCCCTTCCAGTCTAAATTATGACTGTAATTCTGCGATGCTATGTTCAGGTTTTGAAAATATGGAAGGTCCTGGCACTACATGCACAAGCAGATCTGTCTCAGTCAAAGCCAAAAGCAGAAGAGTTGTTACCTCCTCTGCCTTTTCAAAATCTCTAACGTAACAAACCTGAAGACGTTTCCAGAGTCTTATTCCTGTGCATTTATCCCTGGCCACTGCTGAAGGCCCTTGGTACTGGTATGGCCCTCTTCATAATGTGGTACCTCATACCCCTATTGCCAACGGGGTGCACTACATGGCACCTGGGTACACAACTTCTCTCTTGATCTCACCAGGAGGAAAAGCCTCGGCGTACTGTAGAGTGCACACATGTGCACCTGTGGTGTGCAAGTAACCACGGATGCAAGGAGCTTTTGCACTTAAGAAGAGCCTCTGTTACATGCTAAGCCACTAACGTAGTTTAGCCACGATACGGGTGTGCGATACCTCTGAGTTTTCATTTCGCTGCTGTAGCCTAGTTTAAGTTTGGAGGTGCTAACAGAGAATTACAAGGCAGTCACACTAGGATGGACCCTGCCCCATATTCAGGCTAAACTCTACTGCTAAGTCTGGTTCCTGTGTTTCTGTTACACAGGTATAGGGGCATCTTCAAATACCTCTAATGGACAAAGGTTAATGAGAAAACATACTCGAGATCCCACAGATACACAACCGAACACAGAAATTTAACCAGTCACAAATCCACATTTTTCTTAGGCCTTCCACAGCACTGCAGATGAAGAGTTGTTTCGTATCAGCAGCCTCCTCAGGGAGGCTCCTCAAACAGCCGCACTGCCGAGCCACAGACCATCACCGCTGTCACACCGAGGCTGAGGGATCCTGCAGGCAAACAGCCTCTTCCCTAGGGAAGCCCCATTTCTCCAGAGAGGCCAGCAAGTTGAAAGGGTTCTCACAAACCTTCTGCTTTCCAGGAGGGGCAACAGGTCTGTGCTGCACTCCTCTCCAGATGCACAAAAACTTTCTTATTTAATTAGATTTAAAGGAATTTGGGAATTTTGTTTCAATAGGGACAATTAACCAAGTGACCGAGAGCACTGTATCCTACTGCCCTCGTTCTCACTTCATCATCTTTGTGCCACTCACAAATTTTATCAGAAATAATTTTATATTTACTTCCAGATCACTGCCAAAAATGATGAATAGCATGGGGGCTCTGACTGATCCCTGCAGAGTTACATTAAAAACGTTCCCATTCACTGATGATTCCCTATTGACAACTACTTTTTGAGTTCTGTCAGTTACCCGGTTCTTAATACATTTAATGTGTACTTCAGTGAAAGTATATAGTACTAATATTTTAATCATAATGTCATGCGGAATAAAATCAAACGCCTTACAGAAGTTTAAGTATATTATATCTACACAGTTATCCCCCAAACTTGCAATCTCATCAGATAAATCAGGTTTATTTGACAAGACATATTCTCCAAAAAAGAATGTTGAATGGCATTAATTATATTCCCTACCTTTAATTCTCTAAATCCTCTATCCGTTCCTCTATTCTTTTGCCCAGGATTGATGTCAGGCTAAGCTGCCTGCAGTTACCCAGGATCTTCCTCTTGCACACACTCACTCATTGTGAATTTCCAAGAGGTGTAAGAAGTGAACAGAAGCAGACCAAAGATCTTCTGCATCAACTTCTTTTAGGATTTTTGACTACAATTCATCCAGCCCCGCTCATCAGAAAATGTTTAAACGCTACCTCACTTCACCATATTGTACAGACTGAACGGCCAATGCTGTGAACACGACACATAGCTCTACTTAGCTTTCACCATGTGCAGCAGGATCGGTCCACTGACAAAGACCAACCAGCCAAAGATCTGAGAAGGCAAAGATGAGTTTGGTGGGAAAAGGACAGCACTCTGAGGAGTCTGCTCACACTGAGCAGGTCCCTTCATTTTAAGGTATGACCTCTCTTGCTCCCTACCCCGTCTCCATCAGTCAACCGAACCTGTAGTCAGGCTTACATTTCACACCGAGACTAAACCATCCCACAGCAAAGTTCATGAGTAGTAAAATACTATCAACTTTGGGTAGGAATCTCTACCTCATTCTAGCAGATTATAACCTTGCTGCAGCTATTCATGCTTTACCGCCTCTCAATTAGCAATAGCCATGCAATCTACCCAGGCACGAAGCCTTCAGTGCTATGGAGACTGCTGCTACTTGTACAAAATGCCTCGGCGCACCTCTTCAGGAATGCAAGACATGGCTGTCCTATAAGCTTTGTACCACCCAACTATATCAAATCCAGATCAGTGTCTTTTCCTGTTCACCAAGTCCCCTGCGGCACAGGGCCAAGCTGTCTACAATATCTCCAACAGTGCCCAACTGAGAGCTGTGGTCAGCAGTTTGGGTCTTCAAGCACAGTAGAGCTTTCTACAGCATAGGGAAAGCAGTGCAGGAAACAGCACTTTCCTGGGAGCTGGGCTGAGTCTGGGGCTAACCTCTCAGGAATGAAGGAAATCTTATCTAATACTACATAAAATAATACACAAAATTCACCTACCACAAAAGACCTAGTATTGCATCCCAAAAAGGGACCAGACAGACCAATGCATTTCACTGAAATGCCCTCCTCTGCCCAGGGATAATTTGTCTGATGGTAGGAGGTGGTGTTCCAGATAGCTAGGACGCATACCAGACAGGGAGCTTTATAAATACCATCAGCCTGATGTGCATCCAGAAGGGCATACAGAGCCAGTGTGTTTGCTCCAGTCAATGTTGTTAAAATGGGAGAAAATTATGCATTTAAATAAAACTTTTCTAGCAGGAAGTACAGCAGCAGTTCAGTGAGAAGCATTAAACATGCTTATTCCACTTCACCCATTAACTATTTTTAATTTTTAAGCAAGTTATTACAGCTACTATAATATTATAAATATTATATTACTCATTCAAAAAGATTAAATGGTCTCAAATAAGAGAAGATATTCTTGTTGCTGCTTTAGTAGCTCTTTGTGGTCGGCTACCTGACTTCTCTACCCTTCCTTCATGCTCCTCTAGGACACCATCCTGGATGGCACTGGGTGACCTCAATTCCTCCTCATCCTAAGGGAAAGTAGGAGCATCCAGCATCAAGCAGAATCAAGCTCTAGACATATCCCAGTTAAGTGAAACTACACTGTGGGCCTGTTCTGGCATTACGCCTATGATCTGTATCACATAATCTAGGATGCTGCAAAGTGCTGACCTCTGCCTACAGCTGCGCTGGTCGCTTGAGCTCCAGAAGAGTGACCAAGCGGCGTTCATGGAGGCAATCGCCGGGCCTAGGTCAGAAGCACTCCTTGGGCTGAGCTGATTTGCACCCCGAGCGCCCGTTTCTCTCTGCTGGCTACGGAGGGGTGCCGTCTGCCTGCGGCACGTAGGGCATCCACACCACACCAGCCAGGTAAGTCCCACCGCACAGGACAAACGGCAGGGCTGAAACACTTCATCTGTAATAAAGGCTCTGATCTAACAGTTAACCTGTGCATACTACATGGCAGTTTCTTATAATGTAAACCCTTTAAGGTGAGAAATGATCCTTTTTGGTTTGTGTTTATACAGCACTGAGTAACGGCAGGATCGTAAGTCAGAACCAGGCTCATCAGGAGTCCTTACCACACAAATTAATGATGTACTCATTAGGACCAGCACTGGTAAGGGTGAGCAGGCTCCCCTGCGCAGACCCTGACTGACACTCTTTTCAGGATGTGGCTTACGGCACATTCCCATCCGACTCCTCAGTGAGGGGTAAAAAACCAAAAGTTGATCTAACCATGGGAAGGAAAGTCTTCCTTTGACCCTTCCCTGAAATGGGAACCCATGAGCAGCAAACCACTATCTTTGTCAAAAGGAGCAGGACCCATCCCCGCTGGACTCAGCTAAAGAGAGGACCAGACACCAATCTCTCATAATTAAGAGTGAATATGGCAAGAGTTGTGCTCGGACTGGGACAGGAGCAAGACCACTTTTTCCCTGATCACATTTTCTACTGTAAGAAATGTTTCTCACCAACAACCCGTGATTCATTCAATTAAAACCTTAGTATGTGGCCTTTTGCTGTTATCCAGTCTCCCATCTGGTAAACATGATGTTAGTTTTTCATAGTCCTTATTCGTTTCCCAACAAATAAGCACACCAGCATTCTGAAAACATTCCTACTTTGGAATTTCAGGTATCTGATGCTCTGCTTCCAGGTACTTCTCTCTGCCACCCTGTGTATAGCCATTTTAGAAACGGCACAGACAAAAACAACAGTGTTGTCATTGAACAACGCTCCACTATCCAGGTGATGGAAGTTATCAATCTAGAGTTGAAGGACTTGAACAAAACGAATCGGAAAGAACCCGTGTAAGGCAGAAGAACAAGGAGACAAAACAGCAGCCTTTCAATCAGGAGCCACACACCATATGCTTTAGGAAATAACAAGTTCAATAGTCAGTTGATAAATAGCTTGCCACCAGAAAGTGCATTTGAAATGGCACGTAATTGCCACGTATATAAGCACAGAGTAAGCAAGAGCCATGCTGAACCGCTCCACATGCAGCTTACTGCTGCTGCATGTTTTCCCTGCCTGCTAATACAAATATCACCTCGCAGAGGCAGTCCCTGCTCCCCTAAGGTCATGGGCATGTGGACGGAGTCGCCCCAGGACAGAGGTGCAAGGAAGAGCCTCAGAGCAGCTGCTTGCCCACAAACAGCTGCTCCTGGCGGGTCGATGGAGGGAGGAACACAGATGTAACTGGAGCAATGTTCCTTGGGTTGGGGGCATATTTATCTCAGTTTAAAAGGCTGCATCGTGTGGCTGCAAATTTTTTTCCCCTTAGGATAGCTGGTGCTTTCCCTGATACCCCTTTCATGTTTCTATACCTTAATTTGCAGTGGTCAAAGAACCTGATCCAATGGCACCCGAGCCAACATAGCCCTTACCGTCTTCCCTGGGCTGCCAGGTCCTGCTGGCTCAGCGACCCTGCTCACACAGGTCCAGATCCAGCAAAGCACATGTTCAAGTTTAAACCTGTCAAGAGGTTCATTAGCGTCAATGGGACTATTAAAAGATTTAAAGTCAAGTACAGTCGTAACTGCTTTCCTGAATCAAACCCTAAGTAAAGAGCTTGTCAACATAAATAAAGGCACCAGAGTCAGACCATGAAAGATACCTGCAATTACACAGGTAGGATTTTGTGTCAGCTTTTCAGCACAATTTAGATCCAACCGTTGTAAATGTGCAAGAACTTAAATTCACCCTAGAGCACAAGATTGGCATATCTTCTGAAGAAAACCAAATAGTGAATAAATGCATCCTATAATAATTAAATATTCCATAAAGCTAAAGAGACACTGTCAGGTCCTATTTGGTTTCAAAACACTGGTATTACACAACGCTGTCCAACAGAAACAGCCCAATTCACAAACTAAAGAAACCACCAAAGAGCGAGAGGTCGGTGACACGTACGGCATTCGCTGAGCTCCTACAGCCCACTGTTTTATTTGTTATTACAGATAAGGGCCTTCCTAAAAAGGAGGGAGGGATGATGCTGGCAATGTGGCTTTAAGAGCCTGAGGGAGGGGAAGAGCAAGGCCAGCGATGTGAGCGAGCTCGCAGCACCTGCTCCCAAACCAACGTGATGTAGTCAACCGAATTAACAGGACGGCGCAGAACACATTTTATCCAGCCCTGGCACAAGAGCCAACTATTGAGAGACTCAACATTCCCCGCCGGCTGAGTCTGCGCGCCCATCCCCTGCGTGCGCGGAGGATGCGGTTCTGGGAATATATTGTGGCTCAGCTAAAAGCGGAGCGGGTGGCAGGACATCCATCTTCCTCCGGGAAGGTTGCTGGGCAACTGGCAAGCTTTCGGCTGGGCGCTGACGTCTGCACGCACACGCGTGCCTCCTCCATCGCTCGCAACTAACTTGATTTTGATGGATTAACATAAGATGAAAATCTACTGCGCTTCTCTCTCTCTCTCTCCCCCTCCGACACACGGGGATCATTAAGATACAAAGGAAAATACGATAAAGTGTCAACTTATAATGCGTGCAGAAGACTGTGCAAAGGAAAACGCAGGCACTAATGAGATTAATGCTCTGAAGTGATTCCTTATTCTATGGTAGAGAAAAATATTTAGTTGGTAAACTCTCTTAATAATAATAATAATAATAAAGCAAAACAGATACACGCCCAAATTGTGATTCTCTTGCACACTTGACTATTTCTCCTCCTTCAGAAATGCCATCTATTTTTTCACTGCTCCTTGTCAGATGATATTTTAAGACTATTTCCCTTCACCTTCTGGAGACTCACCACTGGGACACAGAAGTTCCCTCTAATCCCATCCAGCCAGGCATTTATACCACTCTTATTAGCGTGGTATCCGAGTACCCTACTGAGCAGCATTATCATTAATTGTTTCTCAAGTGTCAGCTACAGGCTCAGCTTTACACAGTACAAAGCAAAGATACGATCCCTGCCCCGAGGAGTTTTACATGCTAAACAGATGGTTAATGACAGCGGCATAATGACAGCGTTTGGACTGGTAGAGGATAACATTTATGGAACGGGGAATAAATTAACCGGGATTCATGACAAACTGCACTTGCTTTTCCTGAAGAATGCTGAAAATCTGGTGGTGACTGTTTTTCATGATACCCTGGAAATGTGTACTGGGCTTGTGACCCAAAAAACAGAACCTCGGGTTTTTTGCAAACTAAAAGCTTTATTCTAACTGAAATTTTTTACTGAAAAACTGACCAACCTTCTTCCACCAAACATACACAGGCTGTTTTGTCAGAAAGGGGGAGAATTTTAACTAAACCAAAAATATTTAATGCAAAGAAAAAAACAAACCATAAAATGTTTTAGTTACCTCTGAGTTTAAAAAAGTTCTTTAAAAAAAAAGATGAAAAGGCAAAATGGAAAATGACCTAAGAGCTGAATGGGAATTGGAGATTAAGGCAGCGGCAGACCATGCCAGTGGGGTGAATGCTGTGCTGAGGATACAATAATGCACAAGGCTTTGGGCAGGTACAAACAAGGACCTGGGCAGAACCTGGTAACTTCAAGGACAAGAAACTCAGACCTGCAAGGCAGGCGAAGGAAGCTGATGAGGATAACCACACCGTGCATGCATTATTTATTTCTCCAAGACCAGCATCAGGTGCAGTGCAAGCGGCCCCAGGCAGCAGCAGGGACATTACTGCTGGAACTGGGCTGGAGGGGGACCATGAACACCCACCTCCAGGGCCAGGGCCACCAGCGGGGACAGGTCTGCAGGATGCCAGGCGGCATCTCCCACCGCCCGGCTGACAGCGGTGCATTGGGCTCAACAAACTAATTCTAACTGACTGGGGCGCTTCTCGTGCTCTTAACATCTGGTTGTGGCACGGCTCAAAACAGCGCTTCTGTACTCCTCGCCAGCACACATTATTCGTTTCAATATACATATAAGAGGACTATTGGCTCTCGTTAGCTAAGAGACCACAAATCCGCGGAGCCCGACTTCTGGAGTACCCCATGCACAGCTGATACACGTGGGTGGGAAAAGCAAGGTCAGAGACGATTTGAATTCTTCTAACGCAACAGATTTTAGCCCGTTGTGTTTTATTGCTATCGATACTGGTGTTAGTATCTTCAGTGCCAGAAAGCTGTTCATAATTTGGGTAACACACAGCATTAAATACAGAGTATTTCTATATGATGTCTAGAAATCAATTCTTGATTCTACAATACAACTATTTAAAAATATTTTTTCTACTCCGTTTTGCAGTGTAATGCACAAAATGGTAGATGTTTTTTCCTCTCAGTCTTATTGTGACCTTCTGGTATTGTCCAGGCTGCATGGGAGAGCTCATCCCCACACACCAGCCCTTTGCTGCATTCTAGAAACACACTTCCAGTTTCCTACTCGACAATGACTCACTCTAAATTCCCTTGTGGACTTCACAGACCTTTAGATAAGATGCTGAAGTGGGAACTACGACTGCAAGAAGGCTTCTCTCAGGTGGCGGAAGAGGCAGGTCCCGCCACCTTTCAGTTATGTTCTCCCAGTTCTAGCCCTCCAAGTAACATTTTCAAAAGCTGTTAAAAGGCAAGGTCCTTCTTCCATTCCAACTCAAGTATTTAAGATCTTATAGCTCATTGAAAGCCACAGAAACTCGGTCATTCATGTCATTTCTAAACAGACCTGCATTATTATTTCTATGTGGGCAGCTAGAAGTTTGCACGTGCAAGACAATGTCACATAAAACAAAACAAATCCTCAGCAATTACATTAAGACCAAAAAAGGTATAACCACTGAGCATTTAAGTAAGGAGACAACAAAACCTTCTCCCCATTTACATGAAAACCTTTACACCTCCCACTAACTTCAATGTAAATTCAACTTAGAACAGCTCTGAGACGATCTAAAAATTAATTTGTGAACAGAATAATTGATAAGACTCTTGGGTTCTTATTTCTGTGTGCTCACATAATGGCAATTAAAGCTAAGCACCTTTGAACAGCCTCTAAACAAGCACATGGAAATCTAGGAGAACCTCTGAGTGGGGATTATGCATTAACCTAATGTTCATAATCATGCTCAGAAAGTTTGCTCTTTCAAAGATTGAAACAGAAATGTTAATATTCTCAGGCAAATAAAAAACCTTAAGCTACTGCAAAAGGCAACTTTTGAATCAAGTATATAATAGGTAATAAAACTTCAAAGGATTCATTGCACACTGCAATTAAAAAGCCCAACACAGATTTTTGAATAGCCTTCTCATTTCTAAGGAAACTTTTTTCCTCCAAGTGAATAGATAAACTCAGGTCAGCATCAGATTATTACTTATTTTAGGAATAAACATACTCTTTCATCTGTGCTGCAGTGAAAAGAGCACAGCGTCATAGACCAAAGTGGCAATCAAAGCCAGTTCCACCTCGTCTAGTCTTGTTCTTTAATGGTTCACAGTATCAATCCCCTTCTCAGAAATCTTCAGGTACAAACAGTTAACGCAAAAGAATGAGTGGCTGTACACAAGAGAGTAACAAGAAGACCGTAGGAAAAAATCCTGCCCCCTCCCCAATTCCAGACAATTAACTGGAAATTTTCCATATTTTGGAAGAGGAGAGGCTGTCTGTCTACAGCATGATGATAGACATGAGCCACAGATAGGAGCAGGCTCCAACAATTTCTGCTTAGCCCACCTAGGAGAGGCAAAAAAAAAAAAAGAACATCCCTGTGGAAAGTGAAACTTGTAACTGTGGCTTTACAATGAATCGCCAAACAAAAAGCGAGCAGCAGGCAACTCACTGCCAGATTTGACAAAACACCTAGAACTCTTATCCTCATCACCACAACTGCCGATTACACAGTCCCCGGCACTGTAACAGAAGTCAGTGCGCTCCCATGGACCCAGCCAGGTGAAATCACCCTGTTTGACTGCAGTCCCCAAGTTGCAGTAGCGGAGGACGCATCCTTGGAATGGGAATCCTCCGTGATTGCCTTACCCTAGCAGTGGGAACAACTGCGGCATGAGGGCAGGTCTTGAGCACCAAGCTGGTATCATGTCAGCCTGCAAAAAACCTGCAATGGATGTTCCTTTAAACAATATGCAAAGAAATCATAGTAGGGCAGAGGAATGAGTGGAAATTTTGTAATGAAATAAACCACATAAAATAGAAACTGCATGGTATTTATGGCAGCATGTCACCTGCATCAGCCTAAAGCACTTACTTAAGAGTGGTCCTAGTAACAGCTGAACTAGCTTGAAGTCTTACACCCAAACTACACAATTTAGGCACTCCTTATTTCCATTCAACATAGTTTCAAAAACTGGCTCTTCTGTGGCACAGAACTGAAAAACTGAAAAAAAAAAAAATCCCAAGCACCGCATCAAAAATCACTTCAGCTTCTTTGGTGCCTTTAATTTTCATAGGGAAAAAACAAACTTATTTCCAAATCATTTTGCACTTAGTAAACTCTCAGTATGACAGTATCCACTTATCCTCAGAGAAGTTCAACTTTATCCCTTGTAGCCTGTCCAAAAATATAACAAAATCAAGATGCTCTTGTTTTTTAAAGACTGAAATCTGAGTGTGACCATTTCCTTTCCTTCATTAGCAGAAGAATGCATGCGTGGGACATACAGTGAAAACATAATAATGCCTAGATTTGGGGGAAAACAAAAACCAAAACCAGGACACCAGGAGCAATCAAGAGAACAAAAATTAGAGAACTATGTTACTGAGGCCTGCCAGAGTCTCTTTCAGAGTATCTAACAGAGGTGATGAGGTCAACCTACCACAGATGATCTCAGGATCCTCAGAAGTCATTGAGAGCCTTCAGTAGGACCAGGATTTTATCCCAGTCTCTGATAATTAACATCTTTTCTGCAGATGGCCTGAACAGAGGTTAAAGTTGCTACTCTATCTCCTCAAATGATATTTCAGCTAGGACAAAATCACACAAAAAAAATCTGAAAGCAAAGCCTCCTATGGCCAGGCACAGCAGCCCCAACAGTTCCCAAACGTGCCCCATTCCACTTCTGCTGTGGAGATTGATGGTTTGCAAGTGATCTCAGCTGCTTACCTGGACACACATGGATTTTCAGTGGATTTGTGGTCTGGCTTTACCTATGCACTTCTGGAAGTCCCTGCTTTGCCCCAGATCTGAAGCCACACCAGCTGCAAGGCCAGAGCATGCTGAGTGCCTCACCAGCATGGCCCTGCCTCCAGCTGCGGGCAGCTTCCCGAGGGAAGGGAGAGCCTTGCAGTGACAACAATTCACAGATACCCAGCACATCTGGATTTTGCTCCAAGTGTGCCACAAACTGCTAGGTGATATACAGCCACCTGGAGCTTCATGGTCCCCATCTGCTGAATAAGGGAAATTGCTTCAGGGGACATAAGAAATCCTACAGACGTCAGGATAAAAAGCAACTTCCTAATCTTCTTCTTTTCCTATTGGTAATTATGTCGATGTTGTTGTCACGAAAACAAAAAAAACCACCAAAGCCCCCCATGTTACAGCTTTCTTAAAGGACCATGTTTAAAACCTGAGGAATCTGCTAAGTTTAAAGACGCACAGCAAAAACACCAGGTGTAAACGTGGAAAGCGCATCATGTCAGTAGATACACTGTGTCAACGGATACACACCAGCTGAGGAATTGATATAAGCATATGTTTAAATCTCAGAAGAGAGAGACCTAGACCAAAACAGAACTGGAGGAGAAGCTGTTCCCTCTCTGAAATGGCACTGTGTAGGAAGAAAATGCTTTTTGCAGTGTTAAAACATCTCAACATTCTTCCTTCTTGTTTTTCTTATACTTTCAAAACACAACTTCCATACAGAACAGTGTGAGCAGAACTTAATGTATTAAAACATAAACAGTTTTCACCTCAGGAGCAGCCACAGATCAATATGTGTATGGTGGCACTGAGCTTGCAAAACTTGCTCAAACTCCTGACTACGGGTACCAGCAGTTTGCCTGAGAAAAGGCTATTGAAGCCTTTTATAGCAATTCAAGCTACAGAAGGATGCCCCTCTATACACAATCATCACAGCCTGGCATATCAAAGCACTCCGTAAGTCTTGGTGCTCAGCATCGTTATTTTTTAGCAATTATTGTTCTGATGAGTAACCCTTGGGCAGTGTCCAAGAATAAGGAGAATTTCTCCACGGGATGCCTGGAGCGGTCCTCCTCTGCAAAACGAGGCAATAAAATCAGCGTGTGAATGTGTACTGATATAACGCAGCCCAATTCCATCCCAACTGTGCCCAAAGAGGTCACAGGGTGAAAAAGCAGCCCGGCTAGTCGAGAGCTCTCTGGGAGCTGCCTCTCAGGTATCTCGAGCTACGTGGTGCACTACGTAGGAGACCTAAAAGCAGGCAGCCCACCGTTACAGGTACCTGAGGAGCAGACGGCTTTCACTGAACCAGCCATCCAAGCACAGGAAAAGGGGCTGGTTCTGAAAGCACATTTAGTGGATGAACCAATGCTGAGCCCTAGCTTTGGTGCAGTGACTGGTGAAATTTGAGGGCATCTGTCTACACGGTTGCAAACACTACTAACTAGATACTAACTTGGCACTAACCAGGAGCTAAAAAAATCTTATCATGGTCTACACTGACAACTAAACCACTGTGTGGCTCTGGATTAATGAATATAATACCTGACAAGAGCAATCGGAGATTAATGGCCTGTAACTGCTTGGCTACCTTGCACTCTATAGGGTCAAGTACATAAATGTCAGCAGAGAAATAGTTTGTCTCAACCCAGTGCTAGTACTACAAGGACCCAACGAACTTGGAGATATGAGGGCCAGGCTCTCAGAGCCACTTTCTGTCACTAAGGTTTAGTGCTGGCCAATTCTCATGAGAAGGGTCCCCATGCAAAGGGACTTTAGCTTCCCCGCAGCACATTGCAGAAGGACGTCCTGGCCGGGGCACGTCACACGTGCCACCCTGCAGGACTGTGACTGAGGCGGGAGCTTCAGGGCAGCAAAGGCAGCAGACGTAAGTGAGAGCAGGTCACTCTGCCTCCGGCCAGGGCTGGGATGGAGGCAGCCCGAGATTCAGACAACCACAGGCAGCCCCCTGATCCCATCTGTTCTTTGCTTGCCACATCTTCGTCCAGGAGAGAAATACGGGCCAAAATTTTCTCTTGCTCTTGGTCACTGCATTTAATTGCAAAAAATTCACCACTCTAACATTTGCAGAAATATGCCTTTTGCTCTGCTTTCCAAATCTGGGGTGTTACCAGGGGACTTGGGACCTGACTCCTGAGCAGTGATCAGGCTCACTGGAGCACCTGCGCTCACCTCCAAATAACTGATGTGCGCAGGCTATACAGCTGAAACACTGCAACCTAAAGCTCTACTCCTAAAACCTGGATCCCTACACATATGCCCATACATAGTCCCCAGCTCTGCCTGAATTAGGGTTAGCTGATTATTGAGCCGCTTTATCTTGGGGGGAAAAAGAAACAACAGATAATCTGGAGATTAAACTGGAACCACTCTTCCTGAGAAATTGCTTTCTGGAATGCATAGTGAAGAAAAAAGATGTATGTAACTTATACAACTCTCAGGGGAAAAATGAATACCCCAGTTGCCCTCAAAAGAGTCCAGTAAAAGTGCTGAGTAAATTTGTAAGCACATGACGCTGAGCTTCCTTCGAACCCCTTCAGATAAACCTTTTCCCTACGTCTTTCAGGTAGCAGCAATTACGTTTGTGAGACCGCTGTTCATATGCAACTTCTGGGTGCAGACAGGAGTATATTAATACAACAAAAGGTTGTATTACCCTACACCACGTCTTCAAACAACAGAATAGTTTGAAATAATTTGCAAAACCTCCCTCTTAACCCCTCTGTTCCTCGGTTTCTCAAATGTAATTGTGGAAGGAAGGGCCAGAAGGAAGGGAGAGGGAAGGACGACCCTGCGGTGCCTCGCAGGGCTGGCACCATAATACACACACCACAGACCGTAAGTTGCTCTGATACAATGGGGGCAGGAGCCACAGCAGCCAGGACGTCCTTCCACACTCAGCACATGCTTGGGAAGCGTGTTTTGGCCACAGAGGTCACACAGCTTTCAGAGATGCTCCCGGCACCCGGGGAGGGGATGCTTGGCAGCCCACTGACCCCTCTCAAGCTCCAGGGCTTACCACAGGGCCAGTGGCAGCCACAACTCTCCTGCAGTGGTGCAAGTCCCCACCGGCACCGGATCCTCCCCTCCTCGCTAGGTCCAGCAACATCCCTTAAAGAAGATCTGGAAGGAGCTCCAGACATATGTGTGCTGTAGGTATCAGCCCCTAAAACATTGCTATGGAGCACACTAGAGCAAATATATGGTAGAGTGCATCAAAGGAAGAAACAGGTGGTAAGAAGTGGCAGCCTATAAATGCACCTTTTGACAATTTTTACTTTGCAGTCTCCTCAGCCAACAGTGCTTTAATAAAATATAGTCAAGAAAGCCAGCTTCAGCCCGCCTCCGAGAGCAGTGGACCTCTGGCCACGAGTGGGCATGGGGTAAACGGGAGCTTCTGTTCCCACCACCACCCCCTCCCCCCCTTCTGAATCCTCACCCAACTTCACATACCTTCCCATCGCAGCAAGCTCTTTGGGGCAGAAACTCTTTTATCTGCATGTCTGCAGGATGCACACTGCAGCCAGCCTCTGAGCCTCGTAGTGCTTCAATACCATCAATGCTACAGTGAGGTCCATCATGGCTGGTCGACTCTCAAGTGCGAAATCAGCTCTGTCTAGCCAGAGAAGAGGAAAAAGAGACCAAAACAAAACCCTGAGCGCAGCAGTCACTGCTAACTGTTCTTTCCAGAAACATAATATTGAGGGGATTTCACATATTTCCTGGCAGGGAGATTTCGTGGTGGCTTTTAAAAATGGATGATTAGTGAGATATAAATCCCCATAGCTAAGATCAGCAAGAAATCCTTTCAAACACACATATATACACATTAAAACTTGAGTATTTTACCTTTCCCCAAAAAAGCAATTGCTGCTGTCAAGTACACCCTTCTATTACAGCCACATGCTCTTTTTAAGAATAGCTAATCAGAAAAACATACAGAGGTATTTAATCAGGTTTTTTTTCCTTTAATGACCTAATGTTTTGGTTTGCAACTGCTGCCAACTCACGCTGGGTGGAAATTTAGTACTGTCAGCATTTAATTATTATTTTAACACAGATTTCTCTACCTTCCTACAGTGAAGAAATAGCTAGAAAAAAATGCAGCAATGAGCAGCTTTTTAAGCCATTAGATGCCATCCTCATTATTTAGCTGTATTGGAAACTACCATTTAAGGACACACAGAAGCTCGCTCTGCCATCCCTTCTTAGGGCAGATGCTCCCCAGTTTGCACCTCCACAGCCGACCGGAGGGACAGCGTCCGAGGGACAGCTGTGAGGGACCGCAGACACCTTGCCCTGGAAGCTGCCAGGCTGTGACACGGCTCATGGAAAGATGTGCCAAAGAACTGAAACACAGAGCACCTGGTTTGTGTTGTACCCTGGGCCATAAACAACAAATTGGACTGGTTCTTTTTGTCAGCTTAAAACCTGTTTTCCTAATTTTCCCCTCGCTGTCTGAAACAAACTCAATTCTGCAACCTGTAACAGGCTACAGGGAAAATATGTGTGGTGTTGGTCTGCTGCAGACTGCAAGACAGGTTTATTTGATTCACACAGTGGGGAAAAAAAAAACCAAAGCCGGTCATCTGATTTTAGAAAAAATCCAGAGCTGTGCTGCTCACGGTGAACTCCCAGCACCATGCAAGCGTTGCACTTTGTGGTGCTCTGGAGCTTGGACAGGTGCGTGGAGAGGGCTCTCCCCACACTCCTAGCCAGTCTGGTGAGAGCCTGCTCCCTGCTTTCTCCAAAAGAGCAAGATTTAGGCTTCAGCCCTCACAAAAACCAATGGAGAAATGAGACTGCAGCAAAGCAGGGCTCGTGACAGCGTGTGTTAAATGACGCAAAGCGGGAAGGGCTGTGAGGACGCACGTGGATAACTTTATCTTCCAGAGCGGATGGAGTAGTCAGCCACACACTTATTAAAACAAGTATTAGTCTGTGATAGCAATCTAAGATAAGACTAAGAGGTTTGTCACCCAAGGAAAAAAAAATAGAGGCCAAAAAAAAGATGGTGTTGCTGGACCTGTGCCCATAGAAACCACATTTAACCTTAACAGAGGATCCCACGACACAGGTGACTCCTTATACTTGAGAAACACAAGCACCCTGTTTGGTATATGCTGACCTTTGCATACAGTCACACTCATATTTAAAAGAGAAACATGTATACATAAACAGACAAGAATGGAGGTTAGGAACAGGGAGGTGACAAATCTCATTTCTCTGACGGCAAGGTAGGACTCTCTTGCCACTTGGCAGGAATGAAGCATTGCTCTCCACTACCTGAAAAAAGAGGTCGCGGATGTGGGGTTTAATACCCAGATAGTCGCTATAAAGGGAACCTACCTGTGATAAATAAAGAGGCAGCTATTTCACCTGCTTAATATTAACTCTTCTCACAGTGCGCTTTACAAGTCACATTCCTGGAGCGAAGGGCACATGTTTAAGAAGCCACATACAATTCCAGCTTTGCAGAGTAAAAGAGAGGGAAATAGCCTTGGTCACTGAGAGTATTTGAATGTCACTTTGTTAGGCCGTGCATTGCGTTTGACAGAGCTAGCAAAGGAAATGAGAAGCGATAACTGATAGTGCTGCGATTAGATCAGCCACCTTGGGAAAGGTGCTGAAGCAGAGATATTTCACTAAAATAAGGAGAATCCTGGGAATAGATTTCTGGCAAGTGATCGCAAAGGAGATACAGCCAGAATTAGAAATGGATTTTGCAGGCAGATAAAATGTAATAGATAGAAGGCAGCTCAAAATGATATATCATGAGTGCCTACAGAGTGACTATAAAGTTTGTTTGCAGTTATTTAACATATAGAGATCCTAGAAAGACTTAACTTAAAATACACTTGCTGTGTTATTAACTTTAATGTGCAGAAATAAAACAATGTTGCATTAAAGCTCTCTAGTAAAAAAGGAAGCTGCCTTCTCCCCAGCTATTCACCTCTGGCTTCAGTGGAGTTGCATTACTTTATACCACAAGATAGAAGTGGAACAGGAATCTCTTCTCAGGCTTCTGACTAACAAAGATACATGAGAATGTACGTTTCATTATTTTATCTTGCAGGAAGTTGCTTTAATAATGAAGGATAACTATTGGCAGTGGTAATTAACGCATTATAATAAACTCATTACATGCATTTCTGTAATCTAACCGTTTCCTTCTTCTGCAGCTGTCCTGGTTCTGGCTGGGACAGAGTTAATTTTCTTCCTAGTAGCTGGTATAGTGCTGTGTTTTGCATTTAGCATGAGAATAATGTGATAACACACTGATGCTTTAGTTGTTGCTAAGCAGTGCTTATACTAAGTCAAGGACTTTTCAGCTTCCCATGCTCTGCCAGCAAGGAGGTGCACAAGAAGCCAGGAGGGAGCATAGCCGGGACAGCTGACCCAAACTGGCCAAAGGGCTATTCCATACCATATGATGTCATGCTCAGTATATAAACTGGCGGGAGTTGGCCGGGGGGCAGCGATCGCTGCTCGGGGACTGGCTGGGCATCAGTCAGCGGGTGGTGAGCAGTTGCATCACTTGTTTTTTCCTGGGTTTTGTTCCTCTCTCCTTTTTTGTTGTTTTCCTTTTCATTACAATTCTTTTAATTATTATTATTATAATAATATTTTATTTTGTTTCATTTCAATCACTAAACTGGTCTTATCTCAACCCACGAGTTTTCTCACTTTTACCCTTCCGATTCTCTCCCCATCCCACCGGGGGGGAGGGTGAGCGAGCGGCTGTGGGGTGCTTGGTTGCTGGCTGGGGTTAAATCACAACAGCAGCTCACAGACGAAGCAGTTCTTTAGGCTGCTACTTAGGCATTTTAGGGGAAGAGGGTTAGCTTTATTGGCTATTAAAAAAGGCTTCAGTCATCCTGCTGTCCACGTTTGTCTGTCTCCTCCTTAACAGGTTTAGCCAATTAAATTTAAATTTAAATACAGCTAGCTTCTTGCAGTTCTGTAAAGCACAGTGGCCAAGACAGAGACCTGGTGAGTATGCTAACTCAGGGAAAGGCTGCTACCTGGGTTCAGGCATTAGACATCAGAGTTTATCAGCACAAGACAAACGTGTTGACAACCCACCTTCACTTGCTCCTGTAGTCGCAAGACTTCGAGATCAGTCTATGGGCTTAAGGGTCTGCAAGTCAGTAAAGGCCAATACACTGTGCCCAGGGGGCTGAGTCTGGCCCTCTGCTCCTCGCTTCATTGGCTGGTAAAGTGTTGAATTTTGTGCAAACAAGTAATGGATTGCGTGTTGTGCATAACAAGATATAGATTTCACAGTTACAGCAATATAAATCTATGTTGCAGCATATCTCTGTATAAAGAGGTCTTCTCATCTGCTGGCTCCAAAGAGCCACATGTGCATCACTCATGCTGCCAGAGTGGGAATACTCACATAAATCACCTTTGGTATCAATGGAGAACACACTTGAGAGAGCGAGGATGTCTGGGGAAGAGCCAAATATTAACACTGTTTACCTACCACTGGAATACAAATTAACAACCATTATCACCATCACTATATCAATAACTGCAATGGAGCATCGAATTCTGCATCCATAAAATCAGATGCAACCACCACTGTGTCCCATAGGAGCTCCCCATGAATACATGAAGGTGGACTTTAAACATCAACCATCTACGTGATAAAATACCAAGCTGTTTGCTCAGGCAAAATCTTCACTGAAATCAGCTAGGGCAATCAGAGTCGAAAAGATTTTGGCATGAAAAGGGACAAGCTTCAATTTTTGCCAGCGTTCATGCCCACATTGGCACCAGAAGGAATGACTGGCTAGATTTTCCAAAGTGCCACGGTGCTTACTTCAACACTTGTAGAAGTCAAGGTGCTTCCTCACCTACAGATGTTGCACCTCGGCTGAACCTCTTGTCCCTTGCGTTTGTAAACAAAAGTTTCATTCCCAGCACTAGTACCTGAGAGTCTCCGTCAAAACAAAGCTCTACTTTTGAAATAAAACAAGCTCTTTCTAACAGCCCAGGAGCTGAATCCTGTTGCCTGACTTTGTCGTCGTCATTGTGAATGAGTGAGAGGTGGGAGGGCAGTTTCTGTCTACATTAATCAGTATTTAAGGTGGTTTCCTGCCCATTCATTCATGTGCTGAAAGTGTTTTTGACAGGAAGAAATTCACTGAACGTAAGCAGGCCAGTAGCAGCTGCTCAAGAAATGCCAATAATTCTGCGCATACCCTCCAAATTTCCCCAATGTTCATATGTTATTAGCAGGTGACAGGAACTTAAATAAAGCATCTGAAATTTGAAAGCAGGCCAAATAACTGTATTGGTATAGAGACTTCTATACTGGAATAATTTTTGCTCCAAATACCTTATTTAGGCTGTAGGTTTTTGGGGTCAGAAAGAAAATCTTTTTTCCATGCTATGTCTTTGACAGAGCAGGGTGCTTGGGATCCCTGCTGCTCTGTGGTCCCAGCTCTTACCCCCACACAATTAGCAGTAGCCAATAGTAGTAAGCAAGACTGAACACAAATTCAGAATGAAAATTACTAAGAGAAAAAAAAAATCCTGCTGCAGATTTCAAAGCAATTCCTGAACTGCCCACATCACACCGTGAACAGGCATCCTCATTTGAGCAGAAAGCACTTTGCACAAAAATGCAAGAAGGGAGGAAGCACAGTTTGAATAAACCAAGCGCAGCCCACACGGGGAGCAGGCAGAGTCCACCAGCTTGGGACATAACCCTCTCAGGGAGAAAGGGCAACTGGGCAAGACTGATACTACTCTTATCATCAACACAGCAAAGCCTGTTTCATGCAGCCCCTTGACAAAAGATAACACTGCTTTTCTGGTAAAAAAAAAGCCTTTGCTACTAGCACTGTGAAATTATCCCCTCAATAAGGGTTCGAGGGCTATATAATTGTGCCCAAGCCCCTTCCTCATCTGTAGCATCTCTTCAACACTTTTGTACAACCCTCCAACCTGACGGCACAGGCGCGAACCGCTGGGAAGCCTGATCCTACAGCCACGGTCTTTAACCGCTGTCAGTTATTTATGAGCATGCACAGCCTCGTTACCAGCCCACGAGGAACCAGAGCAAGGCCACCACCTGAGTTCAGGCCGGTCCTCGACGTCCCGGCAGCTGCGCGGGACGAGGAGCGGGCAGAGCCCCTTGGCTCTGCAACCCCCGACAGCCATTGCCAGAGGGTAACTACTGCTTTCTGGAGATAACCCACCTGAGTGACCTGTGGTGAAAGGCTTTGCATCCCATTACCGTGCCTCCGAGCCCTCCACATCTTTCCTTGCTTTCCCCAGGAGTCATCTCTCAACTACTTCAGCTTCAAGTCGCTCAGCTTTTTTTCCTCAAACTGCTGCAATGGCAGCAACACATGCTTTTGATACAACTAGGAAAAAAAGAAATCATTCCACTTGGAAAGCCAAAATATTTTCTGTTTCTAAAGACACCGACTTTCCAACCCAGGCAGGCTGCCTCTGAGGTGCTGCACAGGAGACCACCAGAGTCACAAACAGGGAATGGGAACGTCCTCACCCATCAGAAATGGCACCCTGGCTTACAAAAACCAAAAGGATTTTTAAAACACACTTTACTTTTCACTTTTGATGCTGGGTTTGGATTTTTTTTTTAATTTTTCTTGTCTTGGTACAATTAAGCCGGTCTCATTTCTAGTCAGGCTGTTTCCAGTCGTTGCAGCGGGCCCTAGGACTGTAACGGGGTTGCAGTTGCTCCAGTAATGAGACCTGCTTGTGAACGAGGGTGACCACCCTAACACACATGCCTAATTCCTACATTTTTCCTCATTTTTCCTACATTTTACCTCAGTTTTTCCAGTCTGTGTTTTCTTCCTCCTTGCACAAAGTCACTCCATGGCGAAATATGTCCAGAGTGAGATCTCCCGCTCGGTCGCAACAGAAAGTGACACTGCGATGTTTTCCTTGGACCTTCTTCATCACACCCCAGCCCCGCTCCCGCCAGACGTCGCAGACCAGAGGGGAACCCCCCCGCTGCCCCCCNCACGGGGCCTAATAACCGGGGTACGGCAACCACAGCTACAACGCCGGCATATTTAACCAAAACCCTGTGACTTCCCGGCACTCGTTCGAATTTCCTGAGCAGTAACCTGACTGCAACGCCTCCCCCGGGACCCCGACGGCAGCGGGCAGAGCGCCCAGCTGGAGGTCCCCGGGTAAACCAGGGCTGACGTGGCCACTTCAGCCCCCGGAACAGCGAGGGGCAGAGCTCTGCAGAGAGCAGCCACAGCAGCACCACGCCGCGCAGCGTCAATTAGCGATGCTGCCGTAACCATCCCCAGGACATTAAGGACTGCTGCACCGTTACATGAGACTACTTTGCAACAACAGAAGACAGGGAGAAAAAAAAATTAGACATACCAGTTAAGACATAGTTTATTTATAGCTCAGCTTTTCAAAGTTTACTAATTGTAGTAGAGATTGTTCACGGCTCACGTCTCTAAAGAAGTCAATGTCATTCCCTTTCTCTTCTCAACCCTAAATAATACTTGATAAGATTTTTCTATTCCTCCTTCCAGACTGAAGGGCTTTTGTCCCGCCTTGGCTTCGTGAGACGCCGTCTTCTGGCCCTCCTCCTCCTCGTCCAGCGATTGCTCTGTACCTCCACGCCTTCTCCGCCAGCTCCTGCTGTGGCCTTGGCCTTGGCCTTTTTTTTTTTTCCCCTCCGCCTCACCCTGTGCGTGATCTTATTCACTCACACAGCAATCGCTACCGTGCCGATGAGAAATGTACTCTCCGTCGCCGACTCTCCCCTCCAGCCAAGCCCATCTCTCAGCCTGCCTCGCTGACACCTCTTGGCCGGGCGCCTCGTCGTCAAATCAAACCCAATATAGCTGCAATGGACCTTTTGATCTTTCTTCACTTGCCCAGCCTCTCTATCACTTCTGAACAAACTTCCACCCTCCCTGTTGCTCAGGCCTATAACCTCTTCCAGTTCCCCCATCCTTCACATCTTCACTCTTCTCGTAATACCACCAGACAGACCATCAGCTGGTGTAACTCAGTGTAATTCCACTAACTCCAATGGCATTATACCAATTTACAAGAGATGAGTTTCTGTCCTGGTGCCTCTAAAAGCAAATATATTCTATTTGACAAGTAAAAACCTTCAGCCAGGTCCCTCAACATCTCATGTATTTATTACTGTGATCTCTTGTCCTCTGGTCTCCCAACAGCCACACTCTTTTCAATACACGTAACCTCCTGAAATTCTTACCTGGCCCTTAGTTCTCTGCTGCGCACAACCCAGAAGTTTCTCTTCCACTCTCAAGCCTCCTGTACCTACCCACTGTCCGCTCCTCAGCCATGCTTGCCTTCTTATGCCCTCCGAATATGCCTGAAGTAATTTGGTGTGCTAACAGTATTTAATTAGCAGTAACAAATCATGCACTAATTCAGAGGTTTATTTTATGCTAGGAAAAAAAAAGAAAAAAAAAGAAAAAAAAAAGGGAAGGAGAGTCGCCATGGAAGTTCAACATCCAGCTTCAGATTAGGACACAGTTAAAAAAGCACCTGTTGAACACAACGTGGGCACGCACCTGCAAACTTACGTACTTATAGCACTACGTACTTAGTACAAACTCACGTATCATATAATCACCAAGATTACATGAAGTGTTACGTGTTATTTGTGCCATCCTAATACCAAGCGCTGTGCTATCCCAGGTAAGGCACCTGAAAGTTTCATAACCATTTTAATACCAGTATAAATCTCTGCTTAAAGCAAACATGCCACAGTGTAAAATGATGCAAACGATACCACAGGAACACCCTGTGTCTTCACGCTCTCTAGACCACACCATTAAGTCTTATGCTTAGTGGCTCCAACCTAACCATCCCTGCTATCTCTGGAGGAATGTTTCCATTTTGTAATTAAAAAAAAAACAAAAAACAAAAAAAAAAAAGAACACCGTCGTCCCCCGTCCCCGCCCAAAAAAAACCCACCTGGCATGTTTTGTTCAGTTTACCATCTATTGGAAAAAGAAAAAAGTTCTTTCCAAAAAGCAGAATAGCACCTGCGTTTAGGGTTTCCACACCTAGAGGGATGTGAGAGTATGGGGGCAAGATCAGGCCCTTAATGAGAATGCTCAGAAGTTCACCATATGCACAATGCCAGAATGATAAAATGTTAATGAAGTGAAAGTGTATTAGTGAATTATTAAAATTTCACTCCTCTCTGCAAAGCACAGAGTGAGAAAAACTCAGTGAAGATAATGATAAAAATAGGATCAAAACACTTGGATCCCTTCTCCACCTCCAACAAAAAAGCTTTACAAAATCTGGTGTTAAAATTAACATATTAATTGGGTAGCTTCTACAAATGATCTACTGTAAAACCCAGATCAAAACAAGTTGGAGTTGGGGGTAAAATGAGATTTAATCCAGTTAAATCTGGACGGGTCAGACCTTCAGCTTCCTCCCATCTCTAATAACCGCTTGTAACCCCTCTAATGCATCTGCTCCTTCCCACAGCAAGCCCGGCCAGCAATTAAATTGGCAACGAGAAGATCTTACTGAGGGGAGTAACACCAAGCACGGCTCTGCAAGGATGGGTCGGGCCGGGGAGTTCGCATCTGCTTGCTGTGCCGGAAGCCGACCTCTTCCAGGGAAAAGGCTGGCCTCTCTACAAAACCCAAGAGAAAAAAACAAAAAGCAGCGCCATACCGGGGAGCCGCAGAGCTGCCAGGGGCTGGAGAAGGGAGCCTGGAGAGCCTGAGACGGGAGGCAGGGTCACAGGAGACGCGAGGCCACTGCTCGGTTCAGTGGGGCGGGCACACGTCTTGTGAAGAACTACACTAAAAAGAGCAACAGCTTTGTCGTACAGTATTAAGAAGCAATTTCCAATAAAGCTGCCACTCTGAAACGCTTTCCAGAATCTAGCTTGGATTGCCTTGTACGTAAAGCCCCGTCTGTTAGGAAGTCTGGTATATTTTCCTTGCAACAAAAATAAGTATGCCCAGACATCGTGAGTGGGCTGTATCAGCAAACAGGTGGCAGGTAAGCGCTTTGCAATTAGGCTCCCACCAGGGAACCTCGCACTCAGTCAGAGCAGAGTTCACGGACAGGGTCCCACCACAACCCAGCATGTCGGAGGCGGGCAAAGTGAGAAGCTGGTGGGGGCCAAAACCATCCCAGTCCTTAAATAATACCTACTTTTTATTTGGTTTTAACCTATTTTCAGTAAAAGGTAAAAGCATCCAGTGTTGGAAACTTTATTATATTGGCTAGCATTGATGTAAATTCCTGCTAATGCTGAAAAAAACCACAGTATCAAACAGCTAGGCAGATCCTTCCAGTCAGTGGCACCTACCAACCCTGGCCACAGGTCACAGCCCTGCCACCTGCCCGTCCTGCAGTCAGTGCCGACACAAGAGAAACACCATCGCCAGCAAAGAGACTCTTAGACTACAGACAAGAGAAATAAAAGAGCGACAAGACACAGTCCAGCATAATAGGCAGACGTTTCACCTCCAGCAGACTTAGCCCGTCCAATTTCTGCAGACATTATGGAATAGATGAGCTTTAGGGAGAGTTTTGAAAGAGCATAACGTGTTACTTCTGTTCCTCCCCGAGAGAAGTGGGGAAAAACTGACTCCCAGCAAGCAAGCGGCCACCAGCGCCTGGGCTAACACGACTGTGGTCCTACACAACTTGAACCACCTGGAAGTCGGGTGTCCAGCCGTGGCGAGTTTTAGCTGTTCCCCAGACCCCTCTCACCAGCCACCCCCACAGCGGGGCTATCCCATCGCTTTGTGCTCATCCCCGAGGGGGACAACTGGGGCGCAGGGAGCCTCGCTCCTTCGTGGGCTATGCAGGCAGCCAAGGGGCAAACCTTAAGCTAGACAGCCAGCTTCAGTCCAGATCAAGTACAAGTCTCAAGACTGCGAACGGCACCTAAAGCGTTGCAGTGAAGTTAAGGAGGGTTTGAGTTGCCCTGACGCTTGGCAATTGAACTTCAGGCACCTTAAATGGAGTAAGGTTTCCAAAGCCTAGAAGAGAGTCGCTTCCCAAAAGCTGCCTCACCTTCCAGAGCTTCAGGCCGGTTTCCCAGAATCAGCTGATCGCTTCTGAAAAAACACGGCTGTTATTTTTACATTTAAACGAAATGCTAGTTTGTTGGAGTCTTTTTTTTTTTTTTTTATTATTCTTTTTACAGTTTTACTTTGGCTTGGCCATGAGAGCAGGTAACAAGCCAAATGCGGTTTCATTAGAAATATTTCAAAATTGTGGCCAAAGTCATGCTGCACTGTGTTACGTCTGAAGTCACGAACTGGCAAATTCCAGCATCAGCCAGGACAGTCCTGTTCCAGCCCAGCTTAGGCTTCTGGGCAGCCCTGGCAGCCTCTTCTGCCAGGAATGGCTCCTAACACCAAGAGATCTCCTACGCCAAAAATCACTACTTGAAGCTGCTCAGCATGCCAGGCAGCTTCTTACAAGTTTATGTAACTTTTCCACGTTTCCTCCTCAAAACCCTCTGTGAAAGTTCAGCTCAATGCCATAAACATTCCGTTGTGAGTCGACATCGGAGAAACAAAGTTTATTTCCCTGAACCTCCCTGCTTACTAGAACACAATGACCTAAACCCCAGCCCTCGCCTTTAGCCTGGACCTTCATCCAAAGCTGTGTCTAATCTTACAAGCCTCCCACCTGGCATCCCAGCCACGCCAGGCTGGACGGGGACCAGTAAACGACTGGCATGTTCTGGAACCGCTGCTTATATTCTCACCCCCAACCCCACATCCCAAATACATACGCGCTGCATTGGCGCGTCAGCAGGAGCGCACTCGGGAAAGGCAGACACATTTTCAAAGTTTTAATCCATTAGCAATCGCTAATTAAGGGGCAACTAATTTGACTCCCAGCTCTGCTCCTAATTTGCCTTGCAACTTGGGGCAGTCCACGTGAAATGCTACATTTCAGCTTCCTATGCTCATACAACTTTTGCGGATATGAAAAAATGAATTTCTGTAAAGTGATTTATGATCCATGATGAAAGGCAGTTCAGAAGTGTAAGGACTGCTCCTATTAGTAAAATAACTGGTGCATTTTTTGATCTTCCATTCTAAGGGGGCGAGGGGAGAAAAAAAAAAAAGCCTATCTGAGTATCGTTAATGAGGCTCAAAAGGTATAAATTGCAAATTGGATACTTTTGAAAACGTGGCCCAGAGAGGTTGGTGGGGTGGTTTTTTATAACAGCAAACAATGGCAGGACAACACAAGCATTTAACTTCTTGCATTTCCCTCGGGAATGACTGACATCATAAAACTTTTACAAACTAAAACCATCAGATAAATAGAGCAGCACAGACACAGGGGACGATGAAGGGTAAATCTAGAAAGTACCTAATCCAGCTCATTTCCTTCACTGTGTAAAAACAAGTAACTGACACACTTCCTGCCGTCGAACCTTCCTGCAGATAAGGGCGCTCCCGACAACAGGAAATTCGCTTCTAGAAGCAAGCACACTTTCGCTACCAAGACAAACTTTCTCCATTTGAACTCCACAGCAATTAAAAGCAGCATCTGGCTAATCAGACGTGAGCTGGATTAAACACGCAACTGCCCGACTCCCTGAGCCTTTCCCCGACAGCAGGGAGGGGGCTCCCAGCTCCTGCACCCCGGTGCCAACCCAGCCTGGCAGCCAATGCGGACTCCTCCGGCAGAAGCAGCCGCTGCTCCCTCTGACTTTACCATCCCTTTAGGCTGCTCTATCCACAGCCACATTTTAAAGCCAGGCCCTGGGTTTTTCAGATGGCAAAATCCAAGGGTGTGGGTGGAGATGGCGCTGAGCACCTTCGCCTCAGCGCCCTGCAGGATTTACCTCCTGATCCACGCGACCTGCTTACCAGCCTCTGGTTTTCTTAAGAAATAATAATGCAAAAAAGTGAAATATGCAAGCAAAGAGGCAACAGAGGTCGAACCGGTCATTTAAGGTTTCAGAGTGATGATTTATACAGTGGGCAAAGCGCTCAAGTGCTCTTTCTCGGCTTGGTCACTGCAAAATGAAGATTAAAGTGAGCAACAAAATGAAATGTTTCGGAGAAAACGCAGTGAATAGTCAAAGACATCTCTCCATCGCAAACATCTGAAATCAACGGCTGCTGCCGAAGAAAATAAGCAAAACCACTAAAACCTTCCTTGTGAGTTTGCTGTGAAATACTTCTCTCCTGCCCCAAAAGCAAAATAGCTCTCCTTTCACACACAATAAACTTTCAATAGTCCAGCAAAGTAAAACTTCAATTTACCACAATAATAGTCTGATTTTCTCATGCTGCATTCATCAGTAATGAAGTATATTTTATTCTCATATCTCTGCTTTTGCCCTCAAATAGCACGCTATAACCAAATGGTGATTTTTTTTATTAAAAGCAATTGCACAGGGTTTCCCGTAGCCATCTGCCTCCTGGCTTTTTTTTTTTTTTTCTTTTGCAGGTGAGGCAGAGTTGTGAAATGGCCTTAATATTCAAGTCCAAATCATTACATTTTAATATAACTTTGAAATGAGGAGGAACAGAGGGAGATCTAATCAATCCCAGCTTTCTCTCCCAGGTCCACAGATTCCCACAAAAAGAACCACGGCCTGCTCATTCGATTAAAAAAAAAAAAATCATCCCTCGCTACTATTTTTTTTTAACCCCTTTGGTCCTGGTGCTTTGAGCCTCTCCTCCCCACAGCAGCCACCCCCCAGCAGCAGCGTCCCCCCGGCTGCAGGCCCGGCTGGGGCAGGACGCCCACCCTACGGAGGGCAGCCCAGCGGGCGCAGGGCAGGCGGGCTCCCTCTCGCAAACTCCTCCTTGGGTGGAAAGTGCGGGACAACGTCCAGAGAGGAACGAGGGGCGACGGGCGGCGCAGGGTTTTATTGTAAAATGACCTTGATTTGACAGGCACGTTCTCAGGTTTCAACAGATGCTGTGGGAAAGGCAACAGCAGCCAAGGCAGTCTGCAGGCATTTCTGATGATATGCAGACTTTTTTCTTTTTCTTTTTTTTTTCTTAAATAAATGGGGGGGGGGGGAGTCTTCTCAGTTTCCATGACAACAGTGTCTCTACTTGTCTGTTATTAGATACCATCCGCTTCCTGTGTCTAAATTTTTAAACCAATCAGAAAAGTGTTTATAGATTTTACAGCTCCTGGGACGGTCCCTCTCCTCCAAGAGAGCTACTTTAATGACACGTAAGGCTTAGGGGCCAGGGCTGCAAGGCCTTATATTTTCGGCTGCAAAGTGATCACAGTTTATGTTGTTTACCGGCCGATACGTGGGCTAGGCTGGAGAAAACTGGGGGTTTGCTGCCTGATTTACCGCGCCCATAACAGACGTTGCCACGTTGGGTTTTCTAATACCACACCAAGTCATTTTCATTGTTTGCTCATTTTTGCTTCTGATTCATCCCATGAAACAGCACGAGCCCTCCCCGCGTGAAAACCCATCGTCTAAGAGACGCCGTTATCCCACCGGAGTAACGGTCCGCTCTGACGTAAATGGCTCCACAGTAAAACACCGCCTGCTGCAATTAAAGTTTCAGTAAACTGGGCTGTAAGAGCGGTCGTGCCGTAGCCCCGCAAACAGATTTTCACAGACGTATTTCTGATAATATAAATAATAGCTGACCGCAGCACAGGCGGCAGGTTGAGAAGGAAATCCTTCTCCGGGGTGCAGGGCCACATGCATGTATTGGGAAGAAATTAATTCACCGTAACTCCAGATAAGTTAGGAGTCAGCACCGAAGAGCAGCGAGCAAAGGGGAGCGGATGTGCAAAGAAGACAATCCCTCTCCCGGCGGCTCCGCCGGACCAGCCCTGCCAGGGGATGCCCTTCAGGCGTGCGTGCAGGCACAGACGGAGCCCCTCCAGCAGAGAGCGGCTTCCTCCCGGGCGCGGATCTACCAGCCGGCGGCACGCGGGAACAAAAGGGAGGCGGCGGGGTGGCTGCAGCCGCCGCCTCCCGCCCGCCGCCCCCGGGCGCCC
>WAAD01010883.1:345070-382047 GCA_013389945.1 Fregata magnificens
GCCCTGCCCGGCCCTGCCGGCTTCTGGTGTGGGCTGCCCGCCCTCCTCTCATCCTCGTCCCAGCGCCCGGGAGGGCCGCGGCCCGCGGGGGAACGCCTGCGTGCCTGGGCTGCCGGCCTTGGCCACCGCCTTGCAACTGTGAGCGGCCTTCGTCTCACTGGAGCCGGACCTCTATGTGTTGAAAACGGAGGCATGCGGAACTAAAACTCTTATTTTTGTTATCGTCTCACCGGCCGGGAGCTCCAGGCGAGGGCAGGCACCTCGTCATACTGTATTCTTTACCGTCAAATAACAGAGAAAACTCCCCAAGTCAGGAGAGCTCACGGTACCAAGGGTGCACCCTGTCTCCTCCTCCTCGCTCCTCTATCCCTTTGCAACCGTCATCCCAGCCTCCTCCCGCTGCCTGTCCTGCCTTGCTCCCATGAATGCAGGGGAGAGGGAGCTTCGGGCTGAGCTGGGACCCGTCTGTGCGTGCAAAGGCTGGCAGGGTCTCGGAGGGAGCTGGTGCCATCAGCACTGCCACACGCCCGGGGAACTGTCAGGCCTGTAAAGGGCATTTAATTATTCATTGTAAATTTACCTTTCTCCAGCCAACCCTATAGAGTGACAACTCAAGCTACGTGCCATTGCTGTAGTGATTATCGGAAAAGCCTAGCTTTATCCCTCTAGATTTAGTTTGCCATAATGTGGGAATGACTGGTTCGGGATGGGATGAGAATTTTTTCCCCCAGGGGATACCTCCTTTCCTTGATGCTGAGTCTGGACAGAGGGCAGAACGAGAGCTGTGTCCTACCAACCCTTTTTCCTCCCTCGTCGAACTCCACTACTCAACTGTCCAGGGCTCCCAACGCGCTTTGGTGTGGGAGTGACACAAAGAAACCCAGATTCTGCACCAGCATAGTGCAGCCTTTGGAGATCAACAATATACAAAAAGCAGCAACTCTGAATTTTGATGATAAGATTTGAAAAAAAATGGAATGTTTTTCTGTATCAGATACAGCTTTACTGGCAGAAGGGAATGGAAGCGTTGTTCCTCTGCCCTTTTTTCTTGCTGTCTCAGGGTGGAGTTTGAAAAGCCAGCATGGGTTGAAGTAGCAGCTCGGTCCTTTCATTCGTAAAAATTGCTGGCATGAAACTTCTCCCTGCCCCCACCTTGGTCCTAGCTGTATCCCTGGGCACTGCTCGTCTGTGCAGATGGCCATAACCTCCTGTTGCTTCCCTGACACTCACCCCTTCAATGAATGGATGGGCTCGGTTTATTCCAAAGCGAACATGAAACCCTGGGGTTTTCTGAGCAAAGTTACAGTTTTCCTTTTATAGGTGGTTTTGGTGACATGGAGTCAGAGGCGTTCCCATTCCACAGGATTCCTCCATAAGACACGCAGGTCCCTCGTTCTGTTCGGTTCAAAGTTTTCTACTGACCGCTCTGCAATATGCCTAAGACCGCAGCAGGAGAGATCAGCTCTGCTCCCTGAACGCCTAACGGTGCCCTTACAGCAAAGCACTGACAAAAAAATCAGAAGGCGTGGAATAAACCCAACCCTGGGATCCTTTTCCAGGCTTGTTTCCCAGTTCAGGTGGGTAGCCATTGGCGTGGCAGCCGCTGGAGATGCTCTCAAAGTAGAAACACCTGACTTAGTTTTAATGAAAACACCCCAAGAGTAGCTGAGCATTTGGGCTCAGCTATCAACGCAGCTAGAGCTGGGGACCCCGGCCACCATGTTAATAGCAAGACATCTGTTAATTGTTTTTAAAAATAGGGATGTCTGTTTGCAACATCACCACGTATGGAAATCCCACAGATGGTAACAGTAGTCTCCATGAAGGGCAAAATCCTGGCCCCATTCAAGGAAACCCCAAATCGCATAATCATCGTAGGCACTGCAGGTGCCAACTACCCTTTGCAGGGCTACTCCATATCAACGTTACAAAGAAGGTGTTTTTTCCTGTGCTTACCCATTAACTCCAAGCCAGGCGATTTTCCTAATGAAATCAGTAGTAGCATTTCTTTGTCCTTTGATCAGATCATCTGAATGACTCTGTGCCTGTATCGATGCTAACCACAGCAGTTTTAAACCTCGGCCTAAGTTCCTGCAAAATTTAGCCACAAGTACGTGCATTTCCCCTCTTTGGTTGTTTGCTCCCAGTGATGCAAGCTTCATTATTCTTTCATTTCTTCCTCCTTCCTCCCACTCATGTGTTTGAGGCTTTCTTACATGCTTTGTAGCTCTACTTCCCACCTCCTCTTCATTTAGATCCTTCCTAAAGAAAAGAGTGTTTTAGAAGACCCACATCTGCAACGGAAAAATATTAATAGTGGGAACTTTCTTAGAGATGCATTTTTCCTGTGTCTCCAAGTGCATCTTGTCTCTCTGTATCATTCTTAGCGCTGTTAACTCCCCCATGTAGAGGGCTGCTTTGTTATCTGTATCTGCCGGATGAAATTAATGGAGATGAAATTCTTACCTCTCTCCAAATGGGGGAGGATTTATGGTTTATGCTGTAGAACTTTTTCCCATGTCCACATCAGTCCATTTTGTCTAATTCTCCTTCAAGTTTTTCATTAAGCCGTGTTTTCTTGGAGAGCCTGTAAATCGGGGCTCTCCAGCTGGCAGCTCCTGGGTTATTTCTGGCCTCTCAGCCCAAGAGCTTACAGCCTCCAGAGCAGCCCCGGGGCACAGGCAACTCTATTCCTACCTCAAGAAAAAAATGTCCCTGCCGCCTCTTCTCTGCTGCCGGCACAAGGCGGTGCTTGCTCCAGGGACACAGATGAGAGGCACTTCGCCACAGGGATCCCTCTTGGGAACGGCTCCAGTCCCATGGGGAAGGCAGCTCAAAAGGAGTTTGACTGCGTCTACAAAGTAGCTGTAGGTCCTGCTGTAAAACCCCTCGTGTCTCTTCAAGGACTGGCTGTAGCCTCATGTGATTCTTTACCAAGGAGCAGAGTTAGGAGGTGTTGCAGGAGATGTGCACGGTGCTCCCGTGCGTGCCCTGCTCCACAACTCAGCTGTGTTATGTTGTTACCCATCCCCTTCTTTCACTCCTAAAATTGTTTATCGAGACTGGGATGGCTGGGGAGCTCCCAGACCAGGTATTGTGGGTAATGGGAGACGCATGAAAATGAACGTAACTGTGGTAGGAAATTGGTCACCATGCAGCTGCTCACTCGTCACTTCCAAATGGCATTTTATAGCTGTGCTATTTACCCTTTTTGTTTCTTGAACATGTTTGGTCTCTTCATTTGAACACGAAGATAAAAGTGCCAGTGCTTTAAGCCAGATCACATGTTTTCAAGGGCAGGAATATGTCAGTGACTTTTTTCCACTTACCCATTTGCCATTCGTATCTGACTGTGCAAAAGCAGAAGTCAAAGAAAAAAATATTCATCTAGCTTTTCACATATACTTCACATACCTAGTGCCCCAGGTTTTTGCATGCCTGACCTGAGTTATACTTCAGATTTTCATAGGACAAATACCTATGCAGTTCTACGTCAATTTACTACTGCCTCTCAGGTGTACAGGACGTACAGCCCAGACCCTGCAGCAAAACACTCCCGCTTCCAGTGCTGTACATCCAACCACTCCACCACGTAAGGCTGAGCCCCAGACAAAGTAGTGAAATACAGGGGGATTACGATAATGACATTCCCTCTTTCATGCTTATGAATCAAGTCCCACTCGCATTCCCCATGGACAGCCAGACAGATCTTTTATGGTCACAAAGGGGTACTTAATTATGCACATATATGTGTTCTTGTACTACTTTAATAACAGCGTACGAGTCACTTGAGCAATAGATTTGATTTTATGAACCAAAAGGATAAAACTCAGGTTCTCTGGTGGACAATGAAACTGGATTTTTTCCACTCTTTCTTATTTTATTTTTGTTAATATCACCCTTAGACTTTGAATTACCCTGCAAGTATTAGGGCTCATTAACTTTGTTTTGGCTTGTACTTTGTGTTAATGGGAAGGTTTTTTGTAACAAATATGAATCACTTGAATGCTAAGGCTTAAATGTTTAATAAAAGTCATTAGTAGGATTACGTGCGAGGACCTGTAAGAAAGATGATGGTGGTGTTATGGTTACTGCTGTATCTCTGGCTGTCAGTGGTCTTTCTGACTTACCCTCTGCTTACGCCAAGCCTTGAGCTTTTACCTTTCCATGGATGGGATAATCTGATTCTCGCACACTTACAGCAAGCTCCAGCCTACGTACCTGGTGCATTCTCCAAGCTCACACATGTGCATGAGAACAGAGACCTTCAGCCTTCCTGCACGACCCAAACAACGTTTTTAAAACAGAAGAGCCATTTAACCATTGAAATAAAGCATGTTGGTTACAGAATATTTCACATCTGCTTTATCCTGTAGTCTTGCCAACATCAACTAAATTAAACATCTACATATCTGAGCACTTTCGACCCCTTTTGGAGTCTTGCTCTCAAAAACCTCTGTATAAATGGTCCTCTGTAAATTCTCCAGGGTCTTTCATGTCTTGCTTTCCAGGCGCCCACATTCTTCCCAGGAACATCTCTCCAGCGAGCCTAGGAGGGGCCCAGTCAAAACATCACAGTGAAGGATGCTTGCTTTGTTTCCCAAGCGTTTCCTCAAAAATGTATGCCTGGATCCATCTTCTTTCTCCTGGGTACACGTCTTGACAATCCAGCTATTGAAGTAGCTCAATGTATGTACACAGTAAACACGTCAACACATCACATTCATAAATTATTACAGGCAATGCCAAATCTGCCACAAAGATTTTTCAACTTGAAGCCATAGAGGAGGATCTTCAGTGGCAGAAATGCTGAAAGACTGAAAGCAAAAAATAAGAAGAAGGTTGTGTGTTAACCTCAGGCAACTAGGATCCAAGATGGCACATGCTTTATTGCCAGTGGAAAGAAGACTGATGACTGTTCAGAGGCAGATTTTACAATAACATAAAATTACCAGAAAACATTTATGAAGCTGTTCTGATACTGCCAAACTTAGTCCTACCTGTCTGTCTGAGGGGATCACTGGGAAGCGTGGTAGTCTGCGATGTTTTGTGAAACTAGTTTTCCTTTTCTTTTCAATTCTTTGGTTAAACATCCTGGAATTTACACAGTAGTTGCAGGTGTTACTTTGGTTGCAACCATGCCACTAAGATTCACTCAGTTTTTCCTGCCTATTTTAGGTGTAGCCTGGGGCAAAGGGATGCTCACTCTGCCTCTTCATTCACATCAGCATCTGCTCCCCAGGCCTTTTTCCCCTCTCCCTCGTTCTCCCACTTCTTCCCGTCCTTCTCAGGCTGCCCCTCCAGGCTGCCCTCCCACTTTGCTGCCAAGCACAGGCAGATGCACTTTCCTGCATCTCAGTTCAGGGGGTTTAAGGATTTTGCTCCCTGGTATAGCTCTGCTCCCCCTCTGAAGTGACACTGCTGAGTCACCGTCACACCCTGTGTGAGAGCACAGCAAAAGGTCCAGGTCACTTTTTCAGGCGGTTCAAGCAAATCTACTTTATTTAGCATAGAAATAGATTAAAAATGTAGAGCATCCCAGTTCTTTATGGCTGAGGAGCAATCAGAAAGTGCTGTGATGCTGCTGCAAGTGGCTTCTGCAGCTGCCCTGACAGATCTCCCGGAGCTCTTTGCCAGCTCAGCAAATCTGGCCACCCCATCCCCAAATCCGCCACAGAGGCTTCAGGCTGTCACAATGCCTCAGACCTGGGTAGAGCGGCACATGCATAAAGCCAAAAGAGTGAAAATAAGACCATTAATCTCTTAATCTCCATTACTTTGGGATTTGTCAAAACTTGGGGCTGCACCTGGCGTGACGGCTGTGCCTGGCAGCTTTCCGAGACTCGGCTTGCACGGGTGATGGCAATTTTAGCTCTACCGGTGCCCAAGGCTGTGGAGGAGCAGCTTCGGGTCTGCTCCGATGTTGTGCTAACTTGCTGTGCGCCACTGAGGCTAATTGTTTGTCCTGCAAGCCTGCGTTTTGAAATTCCCATGTAACTTCATCTGGCTTTGCATTTCCCAGTGATGTAGATCTGGCTCCTTCCAGCAACATTTTTAGCAAGGCTCCCAACAGATTATACACCAGCCTTCATCAGGGCAGTCACCAGCCAGCCATTTTAATTATGGCAGAATTTTTCTCCAGCATCTTGGTTATTTCACTGGCTTTCAAGTTCTGAGATGAATGGCATCTGATTCATTAGGTCTCTCTTTTTTTCTCTGCTCCTGGTACTGTCTTGTCTTTCATATGTGTAAAGAGTAAATGGACAGGAGAGAGATCTCTACTACCATCCTATTTGTCCAATATGCCAGTTACACATTCAATACTTCTTAGGCATTTAAAAAAACCCTGATACCTGTACCTAAATGAAGGAAGTAAGTGAAAGTAAACAAGGAAACCTCACAGGTATTAGCCCCCATACCTGATACAAGCAGTAGGACTGGAGTGTTGTACGGCGAGAGGACAAGAGCCTTTTGGCTGTTCTGCCTTAAGAGGGATGGAGAACCCTGGCCACAGATTTCCTCATAATCTCCCTCTTTCTCACTTGCCAAAGTTTGTGCTCTGTTCTATTAATCTCAACTGGGCTGATATTAGTAAAGTGGCTTTGCTGGATCGTGTTTAATTGTTCATCTATTTGGATTAATTTAACATGAGCTTTACTGAGAGAGTCTTTCCTTCTGCAGGCTGAGAGCTTTCTGTTTCTAATAAGCACAACTGCTGTATTATTCCATGGTCACCTCCTTGTCCCCTGAGAAAACAAAACCTCTGCATTTTATTGGGATGAATCAAAGACAGTGATCAAGTTATCTTGTAAACTAGCTTTATGTGCATCTCATTAAATAATGTAAGTCATAATAATGCAGTTAATCAGAAAACAGATTTTTTTCTGCCAATTTTTTGCTTTTCTTGCTTAAATGTTTATGCTGCAAGGGTAGCCCATCTGGTTTAGATTGTAGGATGGAAATCACAAGACTTACCCACCATCCCCTGACTTGTAATTCTGGAAAAGACTGGAAGTAGTTTGGCAACATAATATGTTTCCCTGCCTCCTGTAGAAATAAATCTCCAGCTTCAGAGTAGATTGAAGCAGACAACAGGATAATTTCAAGACATAGACCCAAGCTACAAAATGGGCAGCCGAATCCAGATTTCTAGTAAGTCAATGGTTGGAGTTCACGTTGAGGTTTGGGCTATTACAAATTAAGTAGGGATTAGCTGTGCAATCTACATTCAAGGCCAGGTTTGGACACCGCACCTCATGAAGTTCAGCGACACCTGGACATCTGGGTCTCCAGGCATTTCCCCCTAGAATCAGGGTGTTAATAGCCTGGTTCCTCCAATGGTTCACTGAATACAAATGCAAATGAATGCTGTGTCTGCAGCTACTGCAGAATTATCCATTGCAGGTATTTGCGTGGTGATGGTCTCAGTATCATTAATGTACTACTTCTCAACGTTCATGCAATCAAAAAAACATTACTGTCTCCATTTTACAGGTGAGGCATGAAGGTGCAAAAAGACTAAAAGTCACACATGGAGTCAATACATCTGGGAGTTGAGTCCTCAATGAGTGCTGCAACAACAGAGCCAGCCATTCCCCAGCTGAATTCAATGTGACATGCTGCTACAGCTCTCTGATACCTAAATAGCACTCTCCTTGCAGAGTTCTCAAAGCCCTTTGCAAAGGTGGCTGAATAGCCTTCTTCCCAATTTGCAGGTGGAAAATGGAAAACACAAGCATATCCCTATGAAAGGGTCTTACCCACTGCAATGAATACCTGAGTCAAGAGGAGGACCAGGCTTGTGAAATGCTTTTAGATAGCTGGGTGGGACATTTACCACATTTTAAGGAATGATTAAATACAATTGCTGTTTGTTCATAAACTGTTACAGGATGCTGTGTCTAATCAGAGTGGAAATTCAGAAATTCCCGTCTGTCCTTGTTCAGTCAGCGGCACGAGGGGTAGGAGGTGCCAGGATGACAAAAAGCACTGCATGCTGGCCTGTTTCGGCCACTCTGGATATATCCAGCCACATGGAACCGTGGGCTTTGAAGCTATATCTGGCTGATTTGTATAGAGTGTGGAGCAAGTTGTCATTTAGCCTCTTTCAGATAACTGATGTGGGCCACTGGTTTTCATTACTAAGTGACCATCAAGATGAAGAGAGATTTACTACTTTAAAGGCAATGAGGTAAAAGTGATGCATTCTTCACATGCCAAAGCAGACACGGATAGTTCTTTCAGTAACACCTGGGTTTTTATAAACAGACAGGACTGAAATGGAGCTGGAGATCTGAACCACTGCCTGCTTTAAGAGTTGGCATATCCAGAGGCGGGAGCATCACAGCTTGGATCTCTCTCTACAGTGGGTCAGCTTGGAACATGGGGGCCAATTTCTTCTCTTGTCTTCGATTAACACCTATCTGGAGTGATGCCACGGAGGCCACGCAGCTTCTCCACACTACAGGGATAGCTGTGTCCCTGTGCTGGGGGAAGGAGCACAGCCCCGGCACGGGTGCGAAGGGACTGTGTGGCTGGTGGTGGCTCTCGCACTGTGCGGCTGGGGCTGGCAGGGGGTGGAGGGGTCCCGACTCTGTGCAATCCACCCCTCCGTGTCTGGGCCCAAACGCTGGGAATAACAAAATTTGTCAATGTTTTCCCCCGCAGAGTACAACTCTCAAGAGCAAGTGGGACCGTTGTTTAGACTAGGCAAGATAATGCTATGACAAAATATTTGAAATAATAGAGGAAAATATGAATGCTGGTGGAGATGGGAGGTCACAGCCTGTGGATTCCAGCCAGCAGGTGCTGGCACTTATTTACCCATGAAATTTTGGTTCTGTATCCTATTCTGTCGCTACTGGAAAATGAGGTTATGACCCTCAGACTTGGGAGGCCCAGACTCTGCTGCAGACTCTCTGAGACCTTGGGGTGGATGTTTGGCCTCTTGCTGGTTCAGTCCCTCCCTGTGAAATGGGGGTAAGTTCTTCCCTACTTCGCAGAGCCGCTGCACAGATAAACACGTTAATAAGTGTGAAGCCCTCAGCTACCAAAGCGATGAAGGCCACTTAAGTGTGGTAAATAGAGCAGAAGATACAGCGTTGTGAGGACGCCGGTTAGCTCGCGTGGCTGTGGAGTTCAGCAAGCACCCGCTGCTCACTGGCTCTGACATACAGCGTGGGTCACCACCTTCTCCGATACCAGGATTATAGCCTCAGGTCACCAGAAGCTACACAGTTACCCCAGAACGTCTGATGCCTGGCATCAGCCACTGAAAGGTTTTACCCCCAAACCCTTCCTTCAGCTGTGCTTGGGTTTTGCAGGGGCAGGCATGGAGGTTGCAGGCAGCACCTCCCAACCCGCTGTACAGTGGGGCCCCTCGTGTGCCCACTGAGAAACACTTGTGGAGCTAAATTCAGAGTTTTAATTTACAATTCATTCAGAATACCTGGTTTTATGGTTGTTGTGGGAACTATAACTGGGAATTTCCTGACTTTGGTGCAGACAAAAATCTCTGCACAGGGTAACATGGTCCAGCTGGGAGCAGGGCAGGGCTGTGGAATTGGTGCTAGCATCGGGCAGGGTCAGGGGTTTGGCATAAATCAGGGGGACTGCTGTGTGCCTGCCAAAGCTGGAGATGATCTTTCAGCAAAGATGCACATGATATTTTGCCCAGCAAGCATGCTTTCCAGGCACGCAGTCCTCCACTGCCAGGTGTTACTTCCCCTCTTGCTCCTCCTGCGGGAACACTAGGTCTCAGGAGCTCATCCGCGCCAGGAGGATGGACTACAGCAAGATCTTTTGCTCATGACCGTAACCAAAGATGGAAGAAGCACCACTGGGCAAAACCACCCAGCTATATTTTCCTGGAAATGTCTATTTCTGGAAAATGCAATGCATGCAATAAGAGCGCAGCTCTGTTACTGAAATACAAGGGATTCAGCCTAAAGATCCTTCTGACAAATGCCTGTTAGCTAGTGCAGGCTGGGTTGCTTCAGGTAAAAATCAGAAATGCAGCAAAAACCTTATTCTTCAGAAAGTTGTTTTCTGAGCCCCAGGGCTAGGTCATTTCTAGCAGGGGTAGTTCAGGAGCGTGCGGGCAGTCAGACTCAGGGAGAGCACCCCAGCCGCCCAGCTCTGGAGGTGCTGCTCATGCCATGGTGAGTAATGGCTCTTCGCCGTGTGCATACTGCACTTCACTCCCCTAACGAAGACAGGACATCACTGGGACAAATACTGTTCCTGCACTGTTATACACATGTGCGAGGTACACATGGTGCTGCTGTGGATTTAATTCACTTACGGTGAATTAAAATGTCTGAGCATTGCTACGGATATACTGGCATTGTGCTTGCCAGAGGGAGAAACTGAGCAAATCACTCAAGGATGCACAGAGACGGGAAGTTCAGGTCTCTGAACTTCCCACTAAACTTTCTTCTCTGGACAGTGTTACGGCTCCACAAACACACCTCCTCAGGCCTCCCCATCTGAGAGTTGTCCTCTGCGCGACTTGTTTCCATCAGAATTAGCTGTTTAAAATATTCAGATATACCTCCCACCTTTTTTTCGCTTTTCCTCTGATCATAGAAATGCAGATAACGTCCCTCAGCAGCCAGGCTTATCAGCCAGGAGTGCTTGGGTGAGCTGTAAAAAGCATCACGTTCACTAGTTGTTAGAAAAATCTCCTAATGCTTGCATAGCATTGTTCCGAGGTGTGTAAAGACACAACACATATGTTATGGCTCGTTACAGGAAATGCACCAAAAAGAGCAGTTACATACAGGCACTGCATTTAAAGCCATTTGCTGTGGGATTGTCAAGCAAAAATTAAGAGGGAGATGATTTACTCACGGAGAACAGGGTTTTGCTTTGAAAACAGGCTTGCTGACCTCAGTCTAAACAATTAGGGATCAAGGTCTTATTTCGCTGCAGGAGGGACCTCAGGCTCTTGCCCTCAAAGAGATTTGCAGATTACAGAAAGGCAACGCAGCAGAGGAAGCGATACGCTGACACGACCCACTGCCAGTGACCCGCCAGTGGCTCAGCCGAGCCCGTCACCGCCCCGCTCCCAGCCCGGCTTGTGGGTCTGAGCTGGGCATTTTAGGGCCTGTCCCCAGGTCAGTCCCTGCCCGACGCTCTTCCAGGAGAAATGTTCAGGCTTCGCCCTGGCTCAGGTTGCAAAGCCATGTGGCCCTGGCAGCAAAGGTGGCCCCATGTACATGGCTGCTGTACCATGTCCCCAAGACCTGGAAAGGGGAGGTGGCATCAGGAAAAGATGGTGGCATAGACACAGGAGGGGGAAAACATCTGGGACCTGGGGATGTGACGTCGATCCCATTTCCTCCCTGCTCCAAGTCCTGCCCAGGTAATGAAATGAAGAGGACACAGGGACATCAAAGAATTCTGAACGATGCCACCCGCCACCTCCCAGAGATACTAAAAGCAATCCGGAAGAAAAAACGTTATCTCCTGAGAGGTTAAATCAGCAAGACATTACTGAAAAAGATAAAGGGAGACAACTTTCCTCACGAAGCAGCAACAGGGTCCTCAGAGGGATCAAGCAATCAAAAACACTCTTTTGCCTTTGTTTCTTCAAGTCAGGAATGAACTAGATGCATATGAAATATTTAAAAAAAACCAAACCCTTGCATTACTTAGTATGCTGTGTTACTGCATGGTGAAAAAAGAGCATTGTAACCAATTATATGCTTTAATGAGAAATGGGGCTGTCTCTCCTCACCCCTTTTCCCTGCAGAAGAGGTCGGTGTGCTCAGATCTGCGTTTATTCCCTTGATTGTACACTGGCATTTGCTCTCACAACTGCAGCAGTGCCTTTCGTGGTTCCTCCTCCCTTGCTCCTGGAAGCTGAAAGAAAGTTCATGTTGCAGCTACATGAAGATGTGGCTTCATTGCTTCAAATGAAAATTATAACAAAGATTAATTTATCCCCTCTTTGAAGAATCTTAAAATAATAAGCGGTGAATCTGGCCTCGTTTCTGCCCACGTTTTGTCTCAAGAGACTTAAAAATGTAGTTTGAAGGTCATCAGGCTGGATAGCGTGCTCCCAGAAACCACATTTCAGGGCCTTTTGCTCAGCCAGCGATTCAAGGTTGTCTCAGTTTTCTCAGACTTGCTAAACAAATGGGAGTGTTTCCCACTGAGGCTGTTCTACTTTTAAAGCAAAATAAAATATTTTGAATTTCCAGTACTGCCCACTGTGATAACAACCTATATCAAAGTGTCTGTGGTATTTCTGGAATGCAGGGTGGCTGCATATTTGCGAATCAATGGGTGAAAGACTCTACATTTGTAATGATATGAGAGATCACAGGAGCTGTGATGGAATCACTCTGACCAGTATCTGTTCTGTCACTCATCTTCTAGCAATAATGAATGATGGGTCTAATTCAACAACATTCACATCTAGCTTTTATCTATATAGAAGTCTCAAAAAGTAATATTCCATTGCCCTGCAATGAAACTGGCTATATTTTTTGATGAACTGTGCTCTAAAAATGTGTCTGTACTTGTTATCACTATGCCTCGGTTATGAAAGCCTAATGCCAAAAAAATGAACTTGCTTACTACATTATCAGGACATGCTGGGGTTTTTTTCTGCTTTCACCATCTGCTTGCTTTCATATGCTTTCCATTACTGAGACAGCATATTACCCTGCTAGCAGAATTAGGAGGAATAATTTAGCTCCCAAAACAAACATGATAGTAAATACAATGGGCAACATTCTGCTCTCTCTTCAGTCTGTGTAATCCGCTGAAGTCTGTTCTGTGACACCTAACTGGGTCACATTATTTTCTTAATCCTAAAGTTGCAGCTCCAATTGACTTCAGTGAGGAAATGTGGGTGTAGATGAAGGAAGAATGCAGCTCACATTATGCCTAACATCTAATTTAAAGGAATAAAGGGTTTTCTTCATTGCTGTGGTATGCTACACTTTCAAGCTACTTACTGAAGTAGGTGCAATCTTTTTAAGGCTTATCATCTAACATACACCATGCATCGAAATTGCAAGGAAAGGTCTCACTAGGCTGGTGTGCCTGCTGGGTGAGGGCAGCCAGCAACACCAGCTTCACAGAGCAGCACCAAGCAAGAGGCCCTTTGAAAAGCCAGTTGTAAAGGGGTGTCTGAGGAGGGGCTGTGCTCCTCATGTGGGCTGGTGGGAAGAGAGACCTCCCAGCACAGCGGTCACCAGCTATCGGGGACTGCAGTTGCTTCACCCTCTTATGAAGAAGACCTGGACCCAACATGCTCTGCTGACTGGCATGCCTTGGGAGCCCTGGTCTGGTGCTGGACAGATGGCTGTACTTGGGGTTGGCTTGTGAAGGCAGACAGCAACTAGACTGAAAGCCTGTTTGTGTTGTGTGAGCGCAGAATTTTCCTGTTGATCCAGTAAGGAGGTAGCTCTGTGGAGCAGCCTGAGGAAAGGGAGAGCCAGCCTCACCTGGTGGTACATGAGGGACCAGGAACAGAGAGGAAGGCTATACAGCAGCATTGCCACAGCACTCCATAGCGAATGCTAGGAAAGAACCAACTACATTGTTTGGGGAGCGTAACCTGGCCGCAAAGGTGGCACAGGCAGCTGGTGCAGGGGGGTAGCAGCATTACCCACTTGCACTCAACCCACTTCAATGAGGAATACTGGCCTTTGGGGTTATACTTTCAGGAAGGGAAGAGCTGGTGCCAGAAAAGAGACTTCTTGGGGCTACCACTCCACTGATGTGGCTGTTACTCATATCATGAATTGATGTGAGTGCTTTTGAGAGCATAACCTCATAAACCAAAAGTTTTTCAGGGATCACAAACAAGAGTGCAGGCTTTGTACTAACAAAATATAAAACAAGAGAATACCTTTATATGCTATAACGTGAAAAATACAAGCATGCTAGCAATCTGTAATGACTCGGCCATTCCTGGTTTTCTTACAAAGAAAAATATGGTTCTGCCGTGTATTCTTCTCTCATTCTGCTGGGGAGTCATGCACTCAGCTTCCATGAATGCTATTCAGCGTCAAGATGATGCTATACCCCTTAGTCTCAATCACTTCCACTAGTATCTCCGTAAGGAGATGATTAATCTGAATAAAAAGAAAGTGGCAAAGTGAAGAGGTTCACTCCATTGCATAGGAAGAGCAATGCAGGAGGACTTTGAGGTGAAGCTGAACATCTTCTCTTTATTGCATAATTACAGAGAACAGAGAAGCACCACTTGTCACTGGCTTATGCACTCTCCATTCTGCCACGTTTACTAAAGCTTGTTTTCAGGTTTCACCATAAAAGAAAATGAATGGAACCAGGTTTATCTCTGAAATGAATTGAGCACATGGCTGCCGATTCTTTTCACCCATACAGCACCATTTTGAATGTTCTGAATTAAAGCACTGCTTAACAAAATAAACCATAGTATATAAACATTAATTAATATTCATAGTAAGTGAACTTCCTCCCAGATTTACTTCTGGTGAATAGATCTTGGCTCTAGTCCTTGAAAACCAGCACTGAAAGAGCAGCGCTGAAGCTGTTATAAATTATCATTTGTGATGGCAGTGTCATAGACTAGAAGTCTATCAATGTGAATCATCGTAAATCAGGAAGGAACTTACACAAAATGTGCTGCTGCAATAAACAACAGGCTTCCACAACTGAAAAGCATGACTGACATCAAGTTCTTGATTCAATAAAACATTACTTTCTTCATGACACACAAGCTTCGCTTTCACAATATGGCCCTGCACTGTTTTGCATTAGGATGTTAGAAAGGTTACTTCCCTGAGCTGTTCGACCTGGTCTCCCCCTCAGCTGGAGGAGCTGCAGGCAAATGGAACTTAACAGGAAATTTAGGATATTGATATATAGTGTTATTGTTTTAGCAGGTTTACTTTGACTTCATAACACGAGGAAAACAATTTATCTGGAATATATATGGCTAATAGCTCTAGGAAGCTTGGTTATCTAATGTAGCATCTAGCTTACTTGCAGAAACTGTAATGGATTCTTCTCTGTGACATGGTAAATCATAAAGATTGTGTAAATAGGTAGATCTGAAGACAGAAACACTGCTGAGGATCTACCTGGCAACAGACACCCATTGGAAATCAAATGACCCTTTCAACTGCCAACATGGTATAAATCTTTTGTTGTTGGGTTGCTTCGTTGTTGTTACTTGCAAATGAATTTGATTATTAGAAAAGGGAAGATAATAACCAGGAAATATTTGAGCTCAGCAAGTTGTATATACTTCCCTGTTGACTTCAAAATGTGTATAAACACATACAAATCAAAACAAGTTAGTGGCATCAGTGCCTTCATTATTCAATCCACTTCAGTTCATCTTATGAACTGCAAATTAGTTCTTCACATATTTGTCATGATTAGGTTAGGTTTATGAGTGACTCATAATAGATGGATGGTGGAGTACACAATAGAGGATGAGGAAAAACCAGGGAGGCTGGTGTCTCTGGCATGCCTCAGGCAGGGATGATATGTGGTAAACTTGCTAAGAGAACTCCTTTCCTCCAGAGGGGCAGTGAACATTAGCATAGTATTTGTGCAGCTCAGATATTCCCAATAAAGACTCTGAAATACCTGTTCCTCATACAAGACAAACAGGTTTCCAAAGGAAGACTTTACTGCCTTTTTTTTTTTTTTTTTTTTTTTTAATCTGGAAACCAAGCTTTTAAAAAAGAGAGACAGAGTGATAAAGAGAGAAAAAATGGTTAGCATTGTTATTTTTGTTGGGATCTCACAGTAAACTTCAGTGCAAGAAGAAAAAGAAAGGGTGTAACTGAAACTCTGCATGATTCAGGATGCAGATGAAAGTATGTGCCTCTATTCTCTGTTGGCCTAACGCAGAAGATCAGGTTAAGAAAAGTTAGAGAAGGGGCTACTTAGTCTTTACTAGTACAGATTAGAGGACTTGAAAAGCCTAAGGAGAACGCTATCCTAAAAATGACTCAATTTGCTTGTGTTTCACAAAACCTTGGAAGGTACATGCTGTTCAGGAAAGTTGCAAATAGAGATTATCACGGCAGATTAACGTTGTAGTGCCATGATGCAGTAGTTCATAAAGGGAAGAGAAAAGGCAGCGTGAATGGGAGGCAATCTGTTCAGGCTAAAATAAGTCTGAGGAAAGACAGTAAAGGTTGGTTCTACTGCATGTCTAACAGCCCCCAGGAACAGCATCAGGAAAGGTTATCATTCTCCGTAATGGTCTCTCAGAAATATCACGTCCCATGTCTCAATTGCAGAACAAACACTGCCAGCAATATTACAGCCTAAATACTCGTGGATTGGGAGACTCAGATTTCTTAATCAAAGAGCCACTGAATCAATATGCAGAGCAGCAGTTAAGACCTGGTTTTGGTGAGCAGGGAATGCATCACGCAAGAGCTAATCATAGACAAGAATTTTGCAGTGAGCGGGCATGGACTGGCTCAGTTAAAATTAAATGAAAGAATAAACAAAAATAGACCTGTTACTATTTATTGAACTAACTACCAGGAAACAACTAGTGAAAATAAGTTGACCAAATAACTCAAGGTCTTTGATTGACGAAGGGCTTGACATTTAGATCAAAGAAACCATCAAGTAAGTTGGGGGAAAAAACAACTTCTAGTGAAGCGCTTCAGATCTACCAGGATGAATAATCACTTCAAAATGGCTGTTACTCATAGGGAGATCAGGCATCCCAGATTGCCGGAGCCATCCTGAAATATAGAGATTGTCCTATATATATCCTGGCAAAAATCTCTGAGACACTACAGAGCTCTGGATTTTCCCTGTCCCCCCTCCAGGCAGTGAGAACGACCCTGTTCCCAATGCCAACGTGATGGAAAGACAGGGACAACTTCAGCTCCTTGCCAGGTCACACACCCTAACGTGCGGGACATGCCTTTTACCACAAGACCCCATGTCCCTTTTAAAACAAAACAAAGTTAATCACTCAAAGTCTAAGTAATCAAAACACTTACAAGAAATGGAAAAAAAGACAGATCAGCAATGAAAGCTGACTTGGAGGTCATAGAGTCTAGAAATACGGTGGAAACTGTTGAAAGTGAAACATTGCAAAGGAAATTAAAACAACAAATGGCTCCTCAGCTATATAAATAAAAGAAGAACAAGGAAAAAACAGAATAGCTCTGAAATGGGAGTGATGTGAAGATTAAAGGAAATTTAAGTATGGTTCCAAATCTAAATGAGTACTTTACTTTGGTTTTCTGTAATGACAGCAATACTGAATTTAATGGCAGAAAGCTGGATGGACAATAGGTAGGAAGGTCCTTCCCTGGAATTGTAAGGTAGTGAGTTCAGGCAGGGAAGGAGGGAACAAGAGGAGGTGATGTCCCTCCCCGATTCTGAGCTATTCAGCACAGCAACCAGGACACCAAATGACACTGTCAGGGGGCACTGGCTCCCCAGATAACAGCACTGGTAGCACCTACAGAAAGAAAATGAAAAGTAATCTGGACAATTACATGTCCTTTTGCCTGAGATCAGTTCTGTGCAATTTGTTAGGACGATTTCTGAATAAAATAAAAGTTGAGGACATGAAAGTAAATTGGATAAAATGTAACCTGAGCTTTCCGAATAATATATTCCGCCAGAGAAAGAGAAGAAAAAAATTATAACTATCTGGACTTTGGCAAAGCATTTGCAATAGTGTTATGTGGGAAATTACCATTTAAATCAGCATGTGCAATGAACAGCACAACCGTGCAGCAGGCAGTGATCTGACCAGTGCAACAGGACCACAGGCTTTACTGAAGAAGAAAGGACCGTGCTGAGAGAGGTTTCTGCACAGGAAAGCACTGAAAGTAATGCCCATGGACTGCTCTTGTACAATAACTTCATCAGAGGCATTTACAAAAAAGGAAGTTATATTAATATATAATATTTAAATACATATTTCTATTAATAAAATGTTCTGATGTCACAAATTTAGGAAGTATTGCCAGCACAGCAAAGGGTCGGAGTATCACACAGAAAGACCTAGATGACTTTGAAAAACAGAAATAGGCTGAATTGCTGGAAAAGCAAAGGCTGGTAACAAAACTATTGCAGTAAGATGGAAAGTTGAAAATTAATTAAAGAAAATGAAATCACAGGGTACTCAGCTGCAGGGTGAGTACTTTTAAAAGGTGATCATATGCACTGCTAGACTGTGGTAAATGAACTCAGAAATGTTATTTCTCATCCTCAGAGAAGCGTCTGTGCCATTGCAGCCACTGAGGAGGGTCCCCTGTGGATCTCTGTACTGTTCGGGTAGCGGGTGACACACGAAGAGGAATTCAGACTTGAACAGATGGGGAAGGACTTCTGCCAAGCCCACAGGTCTGCCTGTCCTGCATGGGGAGTCTGGAGGAACGGGGGGCTGCTCTGCTCAGAGAAAGGCAAGGCTGGGAGGAATGAACACAGTAAGGAAGTGAAATATGAAGGAACAGGAACTCATTATATTAAAGTAAATCAGTTGTGCACAGGGCAATGGTGGAAGCGAAGCTATCCAGACTCAGCAGGGCCACGCAACTAGGAGCAAGGAAAAGTCCTCCAGAATGGGACTTGCTGCCGCTGGTCTCGCTGAGCCAAAGCAGACCTCACGTCCCGCAGGGTAAGCGCACAGGGCCATCACAGGGTAGCAGCCCTCTCCAAGAGGGTGTCGGTGCAGATGCAGTGACGCTGGGAAGTGGCATGTGGCACAGAGCTTGCAAGCCCCACAGAGCCCACACTGGATTCCTGCAAAGAGACAGAAATGCCTCTGCAACGCCTGTCCCGCTGTGGACCCTGGCCAGACTGGACACTGGCTGAAATCTCTCATTTCCCTCTCCACCACCCCAGATATGGAAGTTTGGTGTATTTATAATTTATTTTGCTTATTGTGCATACTTTCAGCTATACACTGTCCTGCAGCTTGAATAACATACTGGCAGCTGAACAAGGCACTTCATTTCTTTTGACTGAGGGTTACATCCTCAGGTACTCCAAACCAGCAAAGCTATATTAGCTTGCCTTGGCTAGAGATCTGGCCAAAAATATCTAATGGAGGAGAGAAAATACATGAAAAAACCACAGATATTAAGCAGGGCTTTGTGTTGTAGCTAGCACCAGTGCCCTGGAGGCTCTGGTTCACTGAGGGGTCCTGGCATGGGGAAGGGGGTACCACTTGCCAAAGGAAATGCTTTTTGCAGTGTTAGCTTCCTTCCTGCTTCATGGTGCTCCAAGGCTCAAATCCCCAAATTTTCACAACTGCCCCAAGAAATGGCTGCACAAAGCATAGATGAGTGCCTCTAGTATTGCCAAGGGTATCTGAATACACGAGAGCTGAAGCCAGCTATGCAGGTGAAACAATCCTGGCTTCTGTGTCTGCGCTACTTCAGCAGGACCTGAAATACTTTCATTTTAAGGAGAGTCTATAAATCTAGCTGTACACACATACACATGCATTTATTTAATTTCACTGTTATGAGTAGCTATATGAAACTCCACGAAAATGATTTGCCAGATTCCTACCTCTTCTTTAGCTAGGTTATAACAGCTGTTATATGGATTTATATTTTGGACCTAATACAGTAATTGCAACTTCAATAGTGCATTATCCTTTTCCTCCTGATAGACCTGGCTGAGAGTATCACCCTAAAGCTAACTGTATAGGTATACAGAGACAGATGCTTAATCTAACAAACAGCCACATAATTTCTGATCTTTAAGAAAAGCTCAGTGTAGGATGGATAGTGCAACTCTAATAAAGTGATTGTAAAATGTCTTTTTTTTCAAGGGCTGCAATTTATAAAGTTTTACCACTGTATCCTTAACACGAGAAACCTGACAGTCAGGAGGAGACACACAAAATAGCCTGGCTCGCAGGAAGAGAGGGACAGCTCTTCACCTGCCCGCCTGGGGTGAGGTGTCCTCAGCAGTGGGGAGGGGAAAGCTGTGGCCCTAAGAAAGCCCCAGCATGCACCCGTCCTGGGGCTGGGTGGGATGGTGAAGAGGCAAATCTCCTGGACTAGGAAATGGTGAAACAACTTAGGAAGATCTTAACTGATAACGCAGAATTGTGTTTTTCTTTCTTAAAGCTCTTTTCTTTAGTAACAGCTTTCACTGTTGCCAGCCTACATTTTTGGCCCTTGCTTTACCTAAGTAAAATAAATATATGCCTTCCTTATCCAGTCTTATCCAGTTATGAGACCAACAGCGAGTGCTGTAGCAGCAATGATCCCCCTCCTCACTGGGATGAGAGGTGTGTTTGGGCCGTATCAGGCTGCTCTCTTCATCTGGCAGCCTCTGCTGGGTTAGGAGCTTCTGGGAGTCTGGAGAAACATCTCTCAAGTTGCAAGGTCCTGGCTGCAGGCTATCAACTATGTGGACATTTGTGATGTATATATTAAGATTAATCTGGCTGACATATGAAGAGAAATGCCTGTGTGTCAAAGCACCATAAGAAACAAGAGCAAGGTTTAAAAGAATATCCCATGTTGATTCCTAAGGATGCGACTGGCAGAAATTGAGCTATAAATGCTGGGGAGTGTGTTCCCACAAAGACCAGTTGGCTGCTCTGCAGTAAGGCCCCATCAGAGATGGTTCACCAGCAGAAGTCTTGTACTTTCGTAACAGCAAGATGGGAGCAAGGATATACCACAACTCTTTTGCCATCATCCTCCTTTTGTCTCAACAGGAAAGAGGATTATAATCTTAAAATGGGGAAACAAAGATAAAGGGGAGCAACCTTGCTTTACATCCTTGGAGCAAGGACTGAGCAAGATTTGAGGCCAATGTATTACATCACAGTAATTTCTCAACTCCTAGAGAGTATAAAAGGACTACCCAAATGGGAGTTTGTCATTGCCAGAAAAGATGAAGCCAAGAGACGTGGTGAGAGCTCAAGGCTCAGCATCCCTTGTCCCTGCCTCCCCAGGCACAGACAGAAGAAAGCTCTTGAGTGGGTGGGAATGCATGTGAGAAATGCATGTGTGCATACACGAGCAATCAGAGAGAATGAGCATGAGGGACTGGAAATAGATTTGTTTAAAATAAAAATTACCCTCCCTCTTCATAAGGTCTTACACTGAGTTTTGTTACATTCATTTCCTACAACACAGTGACAAATGTAAGGAGGAGTGTTTGTCAGCCTCTTTGGCAAGCACTGGGGAAGTAGAAGTACCTGAAACTTGGAGGTCACTCCCCTATTGTTAAGATCCCCTTTACATTTTCCAAAGTACCAAATTCTCTGGTCACCAAACACCACTTCGCTTTTGATGAAACACCATTCCCTGTCTCTTACGGTGATGTTTATTTTCCCCTTTTTACATTTCCCGGTCAAAATGTGCCTTTGATTTCACTTGGAAATCAATATTGGTCAAGTTGCAGCCACTCACCAGTGTAACACCCCTTGGCCAGGTTCAGGATACTGGTAACAAATTACCTACTTCTGCGTACTTGTGTCTCGCTATCTGATTAGTTTTGTCTTTCTCCAAAAAGATACTTGTCTTTCACTTTCAAATAGAATTATTTTCTTTGTGAAGGAGCAAAAGTTAAGATGGTATAACATCATTATTCTCATACTGACCTTTGTGTCTTTCTCATGTGACCTTTGGTCTTTCTGCTAAATATCCTGAACTCCCTTTTTTCTACAGTTTATCATGACTCACCCATAACAATAAGTTTGCTTCACTTGGTGGAGTCTTGGGTATGTTAATTTTGGAATGAATTTTCTAGTACAGCTATGATATCATCACTAGTGCTGCTGTGTTTTAGTAATCCCAAATTAGGAAGATACAAGAGAAGAGATTTCTTAACAGAGCTAAGTTTCCCTTACTACACTTGATATAATGAAAAAGGGAAGAATTGAAAATAGGATGGTAAATATATCATTGAAATGTTTTCTGGACCACTGGGAAATTGCTGTCCCTCCTTGACACATGGGTCTGCGCCCATCCCAGGCCCCCAGTAAACATGGACACACCCAAAAGGCAGAGATCTCTCACTGGGTAACCTTAAAAACATATGAGGCAATTCTTGCTTGTTGGTTCAGCACCAGTAAGGTCACATGTCCAGTATGTCTCAAGGAGGACCTGGAATAACCAGGGATATGCCAGATGGGAGGATCAAAAGAGATCAGCTGTCTAGAAATCACAATCTGCAAGTACACGCTGAATGAACCAGGATTGTTTAAACTAAAGAGAAGTCCGAGCTGCAACACAACAGCATCCTTTAAGTACAACCAGGCTGTTGCACAGAGAAAGAAAATAAAGTAATTTCCATGCCCATGATGGATTGGACAGGAAGTAATTGCGGAGAAGTAACGGACGAGAATGTAATTGCAACAGTGACAATTTGAGAGATTTAGGTTAGATATTAGGAAAACCATAAACAGGATAGAGATGCACTAGAAGAGATTCACTGAGGCAGCAGTGGAATCACCATTAAAGAAGGTCTTTAACAACAGGCTAAAACAAACATCCTTCAGGGTGCATAGTCTGACTTTCAGTCAAGCGGAAAACTGATGCCTTGCAGCCACATCTAGCTCTGTTCCATAAGCCATGTCTACCACAGCAGTTTCCACGCAGGTCCCCGCAATCCCAGTGCTCTGTCCCAGTCCTGGTAACTACAGAGAAAACAGTTCTCCACATGTAACTCACTCTCTCAAGGTGGGCAGCATGGGGTTTATTGACTGGCAGATGTAGCAACATAGATGCCAAACCTCCTGGTACAGTGTGCAGAGACCTGTGATGTCCAAGCATCAACTGGCTCATATCAGCATGTATACTGTTACATGTGCCCTCCCTGAGCCATATTATTTATACGAACCATCACATTCTCCTTCAATTTATGCATGTGGGGAGAACTATGAAACACAGTGAGTTCAAAGGGAGCACTGCCATGAGCTTGAACAGCACAAGACATCAAAGAAAGTGCAATCTTTAGTATCCTGGGAGGCTCCTAAACATTATCTCACTTCAGACATGCACAGATGGCCCTTATCTATGCTAAGGAGGAGCACATTTTCTTTCTATCAGCAGCAAGATGCTTCAAGGCTGTTGCTTCACCCCTGGTATCATGGCTCTAGAAGAAGCAGCAAAAAAGACAGGACCAAGCTGCGGTTTCTGTAGAGCTATCACAACGCTGCTCAGTTTCTCTGTGTGTCTCTACTATGGATCTACTTCTGCATTTCCCTGAGGTGTGAAGGTGAAACTTCAGGAATGTAGCCTGGCTCCAGCAATGTAAAGGCTGGCACTGGCTTGCTGGGATTTTGACTGTGCAACACCCCTGGAGGCTCTGTGCCCCAGTTCCCTGGCCTGTAGCTTGCAGCCCACTGGGTAAAAGGCATTAGCTGTGACTGGCTATATTACACTGTGATGGATAGAAGTAGCCCAGCTTCATTTTGAATCCCAGTTTCTGCGTCACTGTGGAGAGTCTTATTGAACTGCCACTTGCTGGGGGAGGAGAGTGCTTTTTAGTAAGATCTCAATTTCTGCCCTGGCTGATGCCAGCAGTAGCCACAGCATGAGGCATGGTGACAACTGTGAAGTCCTTTGTTGGCCCGTGGCTTGTAACAATACATACGTAACTCCCTCAGGCTTTGTGAGGATTAGTTAGCTAATGTTCGTGAAGCTTTGAAGATAAAAAACACCCTGTAAGTGTTAAAGGATTGCTGTCCTGACGTGTCATCAGGTATCAAGGAGTTACTTCTTGCTCTGCAAGGCACAGTTACTTCAGGTGCTCCTACACAGCAAGCTATTTTTTCCCCACTTGTGCTAAACTTAAAACTTGACTGGGGAATTATTTCAGTAAAAGATGCAAGAGTCTTCTTTTCATCCCAGGCTCCCCTCTCTTACACGGACCATGTCCCCACTGCCCCAAGACTGTGTCATGAGGCATGCTCCTGAGAGGTTTAAGCTTTCCGACACACTTTGCTGTAGGAGAAATCACGCTGCCGGGATGCCAAGAAGAGCAGATGCAGGACACATAGCCCTGCCTTCCTCTTTCGCAGAGACAACATGCTGCATTGGTCCAAACATACACCTCCATGGAGCAGCTTCTGGGGAATCAGGATGCAACTGGAACAGCTTTGAAGCTTGGTTTGTAGCTAACTGCTCAGTTCCAGCCATACGCAACACACTAGTAATTTGCCTTCAGTTGTCCCTAGTATCTCTTCTCCAACAGTGACAGAAAACAAGAGAGACTGTCAGGTTTGGAAATCAATTCACCTATAAAGACATATACAAATTTCAGAGAATCATAAGGGTACCTATCTGTAGTACCCCTTCCCAGACAGGTATAGTCACAAAATGTTTGTACCATATAAGCTGCAGCTCAGATGCCAGTGGTCCATTGCACCGCAGCCGGACACAATTCACTGCTTCTGGAATATCACTTGGCTCACCTCTGAGTTGAAGTCCTTCTCTTAAAAAGTAAATTAATCCTCATTCAACCTTTGATGCTTACAGTTGGTTGTAACTCCAAAACAACTGTCACGTCCAAAGTGTATTAGAAACTGGAAACCATATTTGATAAAAGGTAAAGGAAAAAAAGAAAACTTTTCTAAGCTTTCTGGGAGAAGAATGCCAGTGCCTTGACTGGCAGTGCAATGGAGGGCTTTCAAGTACCCCACTCAGTCTTAACACTCAGAGGGCCAGATTTTACAAAGCTAAGCAGGATCTGGAAGCAGGCATCAGGTGGTATATTTGGTGGTATCTCTTGGTACCCAATTTCTATCAATGTCATTGTAAATCAGAAAACTACAGTCCAACCTTGACTTAAACACTTAAGTCCCTTTAGTTTTTCCTTGGTTACTCTGAACCAAAATTGATTATTAGATTTAAAAATAGCAGAAAATGAAACATGGAACATTTTTTCTAAAATACCCTCTGCTCTAGTTGGATGAGCCAGTATTTTCTAAGGGAGAAGCTGGTTCATTAAGGAATAACAATCCTTCCAGTTGGACATGTTTGGAGAACTTTAGAAAAGCTCTACAGCTCCCATCCTCTGGACAGAAGGATGGGGCTTTGCAAAATTCGGGATAATTAATTCTTTCTCAACCTCCCTGGGTATAAGATTTAATATGTGACATAGGCAAATGCATTTCATCATTCAAACAGAAGTCCACAGAAATTTAGGCAAAAATATGAGATGATGTTACAAATATTATAATTCACAAAATGTTGTGTAACTTGGACCTAAAACAAAGCCTGAAGTTCTGAAAGTTTCCTGGTTTGTGTCTTTATCACCCCAAATCTGCTGTTTTATGGAAAGCCAAATATGCTAGTCTCAACATATTGCACGTCCAAAGCCAGAGGTGGCAGCATCACCTCAAATGGCTGCTGGAAAGAGTGCTTCCTACACCACGTGCATATACTCATGCTGGAGGCCTTCTAAAGCTTGTGAAGCACAACTGTTTAAGAATTAGATGAAGCTCCTTTCTGATTTTTCAGCTGATTTTCTTGCTTAGCCTAGAGAAGAGTATCTCTGCTTTTTTAAGGGATCTCTTCAGAGCAGTTGCTGAATTAGGGCTTTAGGCAAAAAATTCTCCCGTCTTTTCTGGAGAGGAGGCTAATGTGTAAGCATAAGGTTTCATAATTTTATCCAGATAAAAGTCTCTTGACCTTCTAGTTCTGGACAAACAAGCCATGATGCAGTGATACTAATTGAAAACTGGAGGCTCCAGCATTTTTTATAAAACTTCCAAAAAATTAAAAGCTTCCTGCTATTAATAATCAGCTATACAAACACCTTCACAAAAAAAGGGAATGGCAGTAGCTACAGAAACAGAGTTAGACAGATGACCACTCACTCTGGCTTATTGTTTATTTCACAAAGGGATTACCATGTGCTCTCAGCCAAAATGACCCAGATAAGGCAAATCTGCATTTTGTAACCATAACTGACTGAGACACAAAGCTAGAAATCCCAGCAGGGCTGTTTCAGCTATAGCAGCATTCCTCTTGCAGTTTCTGTTTTTTATCCCTATGCCATTCACATCTTTTCGGCTCCAAAATGCTCCCTATTTTTAGTACACCATTTGAATTAAAAATGAAACAAAATGGGAAATAGCAGACTGGAAATCACTGTCCCAAAGCACTGTATGCTAACTGCAGACACACTACATGTCTTGGCCCCATTCTCCTTCCACAGAGTTGAATACAAGTTTAACAGATCTTCCCTCCTCGCTCCTGTACTTGTCTGTTGTCCTTGTTTTGCTCAGTGTATACTCAGTTCCTTCCTTTGCTTTTATCTTCTCTCAGTTTCCTATTATTTCCTTTCTCATAACACACTTGCTCTTGGGCTGATTCCTAATGTGCTCCTATGAAGCTCCAATGAAGCTCCTATTGACTAAAATGCTGAGGAGCAGCTAGGGGCAGGAGAGGACTGTGAAGGACTGGAGAGGGACAATGACGTTATATATACGAAAAATTTAAGTGGCACAAATAAAAAGTAAATCTGAAGCATAAAGCTTTTACCCATCCAGAACTGCTTAGAACTTCATAGAAAATAAAGTCCTTGTGAGAGGGCATGAAGATACAATCACTGTCTGTTACTTGCTCTTATTTATAAAGCACAGTCACATTGCCTGGTGGTGCACAGGTGAATAAAAGGGGAAGAGTTTAAATGATAGAAATACAGAATAACATCCTGGAGCAAACAGTTGTTCCATCAGTATAAATGCCTTCAGAATCGGGTCCCTATTCTAAGAGATTAATACTATTACAGTCTGCTCCAAAGACCTCTGAAATCAGCAGAGATCTTTCAGTCTATTTTATCTGGCTTTTGATTAGCCTCTTAGCACAGACTAAAAACATGACAAGGTACAATAGAGCTGAGAGAAACAAGGAACAGGGAAGGAAAGGTTTGCCAGAATATTACAGACAACCCTCATTAATTCAAGAGAATTATGATGTCAAGTCCCAAATAGCTGCAAAATGTTTGAACTAATATGTTCTTTCTAATGCATATTTTATTTTTAAAGTTGAATCATTATGCAGGTGTCACCTGAAAGATCTTCACTGCTTAAATTTGCTACATTAGCCTTAAAGTTACTGCATTATTAGAATCCAAGATTACCAAGGTTAATCTGCAAATGGCTCTGCCCAGGAACACCACAGGTTACATCTCTCCTGGCTATAAAAATCATTGAAGTCCAGACTCAGGTTCACTGGACCATGGGGCCCAAGCCTATCACAGCCACACACTCTGGCAGCTGGTGCATGAAGTATTTTGGCAGGCTGGCTCCCATACCCCTTGTCTCTGCATGCAGGGACCGTTGAGGACATGCAACCAGCATATGTCATGCCCTGAATCTCCAGCATGGCCTCTGACAAGCATCCAGTCCACTTTGGCCTCTCAGTACATGGATAGCCCTTTCCATACAAGCGGGTACCCTGTTGCACAGAGGTGCCCAACTGAGAGGTCAGCTCAGAGCAATTTTTCTGATTAAGGTTCAGAGTACAAGCCATTCCTGTACGTCAGGACTCTACTATTGCCCTAGACAACACAGCTACCCTCAACTTGGCAAAACCCAGCATGGAGAGAAGGCGGCCATCACAATTACAAAAGATGCATTTGAAAGTCCGGGACACACCGTGCCACCCAGTGTTTACAGTTGCCAAACACATAGTGCTTTCAATATAGCTTTGCAAGCTACATTAGCAGCAGCATACACATATCAGTGACCTGTTACAGTCTGCCCAGAGGAGCCTAGTGCTATGTGTATACAAAAAATAAAATGAAAAAATATACTGCTTTGCCCCAGTTCAAAGGGTCTTGGGAATATCCAGGCCACTTCACATACTCTAATACAACCAAGACATTGTGTGGCAGTACTTTCTGGCCTCTTTGCTGCAAGCCAGCACCTATTCTTGCTGCAGGTAGCATCATGTACAGGATCAGAGTACCAGACTACCCAGCTTCTCACCCCAGAGGTGCTCACAGTCACCTTAACCAGAGCTCAGTCCTGAGTGCCCTACTAAAGAGGCAGTATATTAGCAGGAACCCTTATACATTCAACACCTCATAAACAGGCCAGGTGTTTCTAGTTGCCTTGGAAAGCACATTTGGAAGGTGTGGATGAGCTGGGTCAAGCCAGCTGGGTGCTGCTGGCACCTGTCTCTCTCTTAGGACTGGGACTTGTGCACTGGCCAGCTTCTCCACACCAGCCCAGGTTTAGCTGCTTGCAACCATACTGCAATGAACAACCAAACCTGCAGAAATGACAAAGGCCAGTGGGCTGTGGGGAAAGGGTGGGCTCAACTCCAAGCTGATAAGAAAGTGTAAAGGTAGTTAGAGAGACCGTTCATCTGCTTAGCCTTTTCAAGACAAAGCATTTGGTGCATAAATTCCTGCTGGGTTTGGTACTAGGGTATGAAGATCTCTTTTACTGCGGTTAGCATGTGCATGTCACTGCATACACAAAGTGTACGGAATGACCTACTTTGCACGCTCAGTGGTTATTTTCCAAGCCTGAGTATCTTGGTCACATGAAAAAGTCCAGTTATAACAACCTGCACAAGTTGTTTGGGCCATGTGCTGAGGCCATAGCCCCAGTCTGTCAAGCCTGCTACACGTGAACTTCCCCGTGAACTCAGGGCTAGGCTCTTTACTTGAAGAAGCAGCATAGAAGAATATTGCACACAAATAACTCTTCTAATTTTGACAAAGGAATTAAACTGGCATGAGGGTTCAAGGAAGGAAAAAGAGGGTTAGAGGGTGTTCAAGGAGGGGAATGACCAGAGCTCCTCCCCTAAGGGTGGGGGGTTATTGCCAAGTTCCCTTAGTGCAAGTGTCATTGCACAAAGTGCAGTAATGGTGTGAGAAGCGCACTATTTATACAGAAACTAAGCAAAAAACTCTCTTTTGAAATTTTGGCTCTTAAGGACACTTCAGTGCCAAGACAGCCTCTATGCTGTGGGCATGAGTACTTTGCAGTGAGCCCTGCCTTCTGCTCCCTGGGTTTCTGGGGTGGTTCTCTACAACCCTTTCCGGCCTCCTACATGCCCAGTTTTCTTTGCATGGAAAGAAATATGTGAGGGAGGAGGAGGTGTTGGATCTGCAGCTTGTACCTGCACATGGGGCTCACATGGTCCTCAGAGCAGACACAGCCGTAGTTCAGTGGACCAGCCTTGGGAGTGCAGGGTTCACAAGATGCTGGTGCCTTGACTCAGGCTATTTTTAGAGCTACAGAAACACTATAAAGAGTTGAACAAAAACAGTTCAATGCATGATTGCATGGGCTAGTATTTGATACGCAAAACTTGATCTATATTCCTTAACAGACTTGTTCCATGGTCCCTCTAAAACCGCTCCTTACAAAATCACCTGTGCATGAAGCACTTCAGAAACGCTTGCACAGCATCCAGGGAGAGGAGGTGTTGCTGGGCCTATTTCACAGAGCAGCGTGCAGAGGTACGCAAAAGTGAGTGATCCTGTCACAGCGGGGAGTTCAGGGTTGTGTTTACCTATACATAATATTTTGGACCATATCAGAGCAGAAAATATCACAGTTTGCCCAGGGAACTAAATAAAGAAGGAAGCTGCTTTACAGGTTGTTAATGAAGAGAAAGGAGTATGTTTGCTTTAGCATCACCCATTGAGGGCCAGTGCATGGGTACCGCAAGGCAGGCCTCCACAGTTTCAGTCTGTTCAGCCCCAAAAGCATGGGCACAGCTTCTGCAGGGCATCCAGGTCACGCTTCACACGCACAGCATCACTGCCATCACTGTCAGGCTGTGCCTTGGGGTAGCTCTTCCCCATACCTTTCCCTACAGTGCACATTCACAAGTGGGATTAGAAAGAGGAGCTCATGGCAAGCCTTCCCGGGGCAAGGAGAAGGACCTTTCCTGGGGTGCTAGAGCATTGGGGAGCTTTTGTGGGGCTCCCAGGCTGTGCGGCATGTCCTGCAGCTCAGTCCCTACATGGTTACCTCCAGCTTCGCTTCCTGTCCCGCCACAGAACACGGACCCGCAGATGCTGGCATGTGACCCATGGTGCTGCTGGCCAAGGGATGAAATGCACTCAATGCACCAAATCTCAGCCTTGCCCCCAAGGCAAAGACAGGCACAAGAACAAGGGAAAGAAAAGCACAGGACCCTAAGGCCTTAATTAGTGCTGCTCCCCCACGGCACCTTCTGGGGCACTGGCTGAACTTTATTGCTGAGCTTTCAAAGGTGTATAAGTACCAAATCCACTGCTGGGTATTCAGGTTAAACTGGTGTGGTCTGATTTTCATAAGTGGAAGGTATCTGGGACTCCCACTGCAACTCAACACATGGTACCATTTTAAATAAAGAGATAGGTTCTGTGTTTCTGTGCTTTTCAAGATACTCACTCACTCTTCGCCTTTTGTTTTATGCTTGAGACGTCATCTGAATAATAAGAGAATGTATCATCTGTTTCCCTATTCTTTAATGCATTTTGAATAGTATTCTTTCCTGTTCTTGTAAAAGCAATGTTAAAGGGACAAATCTGGCATACAATTGAGGTCAAAGATGTTTCACATAAACAGAGATCAACAGGCATGTTTTTAAGGGCTTTCTTTTTTAATTCTTTCCACTGAAATGTGTTTAAACACAAATAAGTATGTCCTGACAGTATTTTCTAATTGAACACTGAAATATTATTGTATTGAAACATCAAAGCACAAAAGTAACATTGACAGGAAACAGATACAAACAGAAGTGCAATGTTACTAAATGCAAAAATGTAAAAAGTAAACAAACTGGCTACGTAAAAGGGAATTAAGACCTGATCTCAGTTTTCTAAGCTGCAGTGTCACAAGAAAAAGCGAATAGAAGCTCTAAAATGTCTTTTCCAATATGGTTATTTCTCATAGCACAGAAATACAGAGAAGCCTCTATTTTAGCATTCATTAGGTTGAAATTCGGTGCTCCACAGTAGCAACCCATTTTTTGTCTTTTTTAATACATACTCTTCTTTTTGGTTTAGTACCAATATTTTTATTTTTAATTGCATAAACTTTAAGGAATTGCTTCATTTAATGTGTTTTATGCCAAAATGTTGGGGTTTTTTTTTCAATGCAAAACCCACATTATAGTACCTCTGAAGAACATATACCTGCATGAGCAATGGCCACATGGCAGAAATGTGCACTCTCATTAGTCTGACCGGGGGCATGGTCACAAATCACTCAGTTGTCCATATTCAGTTTATCCACAGAATTATTGTTTGAGGTGCTTTGGCCAAGAAATGTAAAGGCCTTCCGGACAATGTCAGGAAAATAACCAAGAGAAATAATGTAGCAGGTGTAAGTAGTTTGCCTGTACCAAGTAAATATTCATCTGCATGTCTGCAGGTGAAATTACCCGTGTGGCTTTTCAGGAGGGTAGAGGGAATCACATCTATTCGCTAGCTTGCAGTCAATTCAGAAATAAGAAGTATGCCTGCTGGGGTCTCCTAACGTACCTTAGCAGAGGTGTAATAAAGCGTTATGTGATCAGACATTGTTACTGACTGACCCGGAGCACAAGTGCTAGTGAGTTTTAAGGGGAGCTGAGCTTGTATGTGCCTGAGGAACTTTTGAAATTCCTACCTATATTTTCGCAGTTGTGCCTAAATCTCATAATTTGCCCCTGGAATTGAATCAAACCACGGAGAGCAATTTGGGCTCATTGTGGTAATGGACAAATTTACGTTGCCTGAGGACAGCAAATGCTCCAGCTGCCCAGAAATTTAGGCAGCATCTCACACTTGCTGTGAGAAGCTGAAGGGTGGATTTTTAAGCTGTAGAGCTTGGCAAACTTTGAAGAGGCTTGAAAATTAGATTGATTGAGCATCATACACAAGACCATTATTCTTATACAACTCTTTCACTGTTCCCAATAAAAAGATTGTTGTAAGTGCAGAAATGTAAAGTGCTTTGACAAGAAAAAGCAACAGCAAGAAGCAGACATTGGCTGACTTCTGTAAACCTGAAAAGAATTAATCTTTTGAAAATAGGAGTCAGATTCTCCACTGTGGGATAAAAAAGGCTCAATTCCACTGTCTTCAACATAATTGTGCTGTCAGAGCCATCTACCACTGTGTCATAGTCACAAGACACACTTGTACTATTATCATGGATTCCTCCTTTTTCTAGCATGGGCAAGGGGACTGCAGGGCTGGATATGGTGGGGAGAGAAGTACAAAACAGAGAGGGGAGAGAAAAAAACCTATAGGGAAAGAAAGAAATGCAATGAAAGACCCCAAGCAACTGCAGTGTCAGCCACTGTCTGGATGCAATTGCTTTGTGTACACAGGGTCATCATGAATTTTAGAGGAGCCACACTGCATACTGAAATGTCTACCCTCAGACCAGCTTTCTCCAGAGCATCAGGATTGCGAAGCCAGTCTTCACAGAAACTCATCTAACACCTCAGTGTCAAAGTACACAGAAGGGAGCCAGATAAGCAGAGGACAAGTTCTCAATCTAGAGGGGACCAGAGATTGCAAGGAAGAGAGAGAGGGATGCAGTGTTGCTCGTTTCATGGGGACTAGTGGGGAAACCAGGCTCAGTTCATAAAACAAGTCGATTTCAGGAATGAATTAGAGGAAAAGAGCTTGGCCCAGCGGGGTTCAGGGACTGTATGCAGGAAGGGCCAAAGCAGGGACGTAGCACCAGGATGAAGGGCACGAAAGGGGCCCAGCTGGAGCCTGGCCCAGGCTCGGCCCTGGGACCCCGGCGGGTTTGTGTGGCGGCTGGGACAGCAGCAGAGGGCACCAGGAGCAGCTGCAGCCACTGCGGCAGAGGCCTTCCCTGCACTCAGATGTGCCCCGCTCTGAACGGACTTTCTTCCTCCCATCCTTGCTGCCCTTCTCAGCTCGTCCGCTCCGTCACCAGCTTTCCATACTCAAAGCCTCACCACAGTGCCCATGTTCCCCTCATCCCCCCTAATTCTACAGCAGCCCTGCCTTTCCCTTTGCTGCCCCTTCTCCCATGGCTTTTCCTTTCCAGCTGCCCTCACCTAACCACGTGTGTTAAGGGGGAGACACTGGTGGGCTGGCAGCACCTGCTGTGCCTGGGGCACCCACACTGACCATGCCATGGGCCTGCCCTGCCAGTTTTGACCACAGGCTTCTTAGAAGCAGGCACTATCATCAGCTGGAGTCCCAGGACATAGCCTAACAACCCATGTTTTGTATAGAGGGCCAGCACCTGGAAGCTGAGTGGTGGGTGCAAGGGAGAGAGGATTTTTCATGGCTCTGTGTGTGGGAGGTGGAAGAGGAGAAGGCAGCCATGAGGCTTGCCACAAGCCTGAAATGGGCAGCAGAGAATATTTTTCAGAGGGACCACGATGTACCTCTTGTTATCAGCCCAACGAAACTGGCAGAGCTGTGGTTTGGATCAACCCGGGGCTCTCACTGGTTGCTGAGGATCTGATAGATGACCCGGTGCGGTTCTGCAGCCAAGGAGGACCAGGGACTGCAGCTTGTCGGCCATCTGTGCCTGCCAGGCTCCAGCCAAAACAGCTCCCTACAGGAACCCACACTGATGCTCGCTCTCATTTTGGCAGGTGAGGAGTGGGGGACGAGGGTGGAGTGGTAGAAAGCTCTGTCTTAAGGAGGATTATTAGTGTTAACGAATTTCTGTTTTCCTGTAAGAGCTGTGACTGATTGCACCAAACTCCTCTTGCAGACAAAATCTGAAGAGTACAGTATAAAAAATGCATGTGTTATGCAGAGCCATACTTGTCTTTTCACTCTCCTACCTGCAGCACATCCTGTGTGCCACCGACTTCATTTAAGCTATATTAGATTGAGGACTTATTTTAAAGAAACGCCCACTATCTGACTGAGAAGCATCAATTCATATGGATACCTACACTCAGCATCAAATATTGAACCCCTCATCTATAGAATTCAATGCCTGAGTAAAGGCAAATTTGGATCTGAATAAAAGCTCCTTGCATATTTATCTGAGTCTAACAATTCTCCATGAAATATTAATGTTCCTGTCTAGCTATCTACTTGCGCATTAAAACTTCACACTAACTTTCCTAACACATATGGCTGGACTTTAGGAGCAGCAACTTGTGAGAAGTTCTCAATGCAGCAAGACATCGAGTGCCTGTGAGCGTTTTTACTCCTTGTATGTAATATCCTACACTTCTCCCAGCCTATGTATGGTTATTTACTTACTCCCTTCTCTCCGCCTTAAACATCTGAGACAAAACAAAGGTGAACAAAGGGGACTGGGTGAAGGGTATCCAACATCCCTCTGGCTCTCAGCTGTGAAACACTGCATGGGCTGTGGGTTGTATTTTTAACAAGCCTTCAGATCCAGGGGATTTCTCCTGGCACATCTCTATGTTGTGAGGAGCATAGTCTGATCACAGGCACTTCAATTCCCTCATTCAAGGAGACTTCCTGGCCACTTCAATGGGAATTTGAGGAAACGCCTCAGGCTTCCCCAGCTGCAGGCTGCAGTGGCATAGCCACATGGAGTTGCTTGTAGCCATATTTGCCATGTCCGAGTCAGACCAGATGACGTAGTCAGAAGATCATTTTGAATTTGTAGATAATTTTAAAATGAAATTGCATTGAATGAAGCATTAGCTTCATCAAAAAGCCAAATTATGCTGGAGTTATCAAACATCACTCAGCTATGAACAAAACTCTGTTATTCCTTCTCTGTGCTTGTTTGCTCTTTTCATGTCCTCTGCATTAATTTCCCTTGGGTTTCCTACCGCTAAGTACTGTCTGATGAGGAGAGTCTTGCATTTGGCCCCTGTTACACATCCTCCAACTGCCCGGTGACAACAGACATAATTAGCCCGAATGGGAGGGAACACCAAAAGATAATCCTGCAAAATGACAGCTGCGAACATCCCGTGTGATAGTCCTCAGCGTTTGCTAATGACTGTTTTCAACACATGCCAAAGAAACACAGTGCAAACATGACTGTGGAGCAGGCATGCGTGCAAGCTGAAGAAAGTAATGCAAAATCGTCTACCAAATGATAAATGGGCAAAGAATCATTATAGATAATTCCTTGCTGACATATACGAGCAGACAGATCCTGGTCCATTTCTGCCCTCAATTACATGGTGCAGTGACCAGGCAATTTAAGGGGGATGGCACCTATGCTAGTGATGGCACCCTGGATCCTCCATATACTATAATTACAGGAGGCAGGGCAAGTTTTCAAACATGCCTAAGCACAGCTTACACCTAGTTCTGTGAACGAAGCATATTAAGCATGCTGATATTTCTTTATTGTTCTAGTTTTATATCTAATAATTCTATCTAATAAATAAATCTAGTAATTATGCTATTATTACTAATAAAGCAAATATAAAGCACTTAGCATTTTGTCACAGAAATGTATAATTTTTCTGAGTTTCACATTCCTTGGAGCACTTACTTACCTTAGTCTACTGAATCATGTCTTTCATCTCCTCAGCCTTTCAGAGGATGTATCAGATTAGAAGAAGCTGTAACTTACCTTTACTGTAAAACCATTGAAGTGGCTCGGGCTTCTTTGGAGATCAGTTTGTTCAGCTACTTGTACTAGCCTTAAGAAAGGGAACAGACTTCTGGAACTAAAAATGTTCTGCATCTTGGAATACACTTATACATAGGTATTTAAAAATGTATGTCTTCATTGTAAGGTAGGACAATGTAAATAACTGTTAAGTTAAAGTCTGTTGATAATGTTTTCTGCTTACTATCATTAGATGAAGTATTCTACAAGCAGCTGGCAGAAGTCTCACAATTGCTAGCCCTTGTTCTTGTGGGGGACTTCAACCTGCTGGAAATACAACACAGCAGAGAAGAAGCAGTCTAGGAGGTTCCTGGAGTGTGTGTAAGATAAGATAACTTCCTGACGCAGCTGGTGAGCGAGCCTACCAGGGGAGGTGCCTTGCTTGACCTGCTGTTTACAAACAGAGAAGGACTGGTGGGAGATGTGGTGGTCGGAGGCCGTCTTGGGCTTAGCGACCATGACATGGTAGAGTTCTCGATTCTAGGTGAAGTCAAGAGGGGGGGCAGCAAAACCGCCACCATGGACTTTCGGAGGGCAGACTTCGGCCTGTTCAGGACACTGGTAGAGAGAGTCTCTTGGGAGGCGGTCCTGAAGGGCAAAGGGGTCCAGGAAGGCTGGGCCCTCTTCAAGAGGGAGGTCTTAAAGGCGCAGGAGCAGGGAGCTTTTGCTGGAGCTCAGGAAAAAAAGGAGAGTTTACCACTCTTGGAAGAAGGGGCAGGCTACTCAAGAAGAGTACAGGGAGCTCGTTAGGTCGTGCAAAGAGGAGATTAGGAAGGCAAAAGCCCAGATAGAGCTCAGTCTGGCCACTGTTGTAAGAGATAATAAAAAATGTTTTTCAAATACATTAACAGCAAAAAGAGAGCCAGGGAGAATCTCAATCTTTATTGGATGTGGGGGGGAACATTGTCACCAAGGGTGAGGAAAAGGCTGAGGTACTTAATGCCTTCTTTTCCTCAGTCTTTAATAGTCAGATCAGTCATCCCCAGGGTATTCAGTTGCCTGAGCTGGAAGACAGGGACCGAGAGCAGAAGAAACCCCCCACAGTCCATAAGGAAGCAGTCAGCGACCTGCTGCACCACCTGGATACTCACAAGTCTATGGGGCCAGATGGGATCCACCCAAGAGTGCTAAGAGAGCCGGCAGAGGAGCTTGCCAAGCGACTCTCCATCATTTATCAGCAGCCCAGGTCAACAGGGGAGGTCCCAGATGATTGTAGGTTTGCCAATGTGATGCCCATCTACAAGAAGGGCCGGAAGGAGGATCCAGTGAACTACAGGCCAGTCAGCCTGACCTCAGTGCCCGGGAAGATCATGGAGCGGCTCATCTTGAGTGTGCTCACCGGGCAGGTGCAAGACAACCAGGGGATCAGGCCCAGCCAGCATGGCTTCATGAAAGGCAGGTCCTGCCTGACCAACCTGATCTCTTTCTATGACCGGGTGACCCGCCTAGTAGATGAGGGCAAGGCTGTGGATGTTGTCTACCTGGACTTTAGTAAGGCCTT
>WAAD01010883.1:382366-404378 GCA_013389945.1 Fregata magnificens
GATCTGCTCGAGGGAAGGAAGGCTCTGCAGAGGGATCTGGATAGGCTGGATCGATGGGCCGAGGCCAACTGTATGAGGTTCAACAAGGCCAAGTGCCGGGTCCTGCACTTTGGTCACAACAACCCCATGCAACGCTACAGGCTTGGGGAAGAGTGACTGGAAGGCTGCCTGGTGGAAAAGGACCTAGGGGTGCTGGCCAACAGCGGCTGAACATGAGCTGGCAGTGTGCTCCGATGGCCAAGAAGGCCAACAGCATCCTGGCTTGTATTAGAAAGAGTGTGGCCAGCAGGGGTAGGGAAGTGATCGTGCCCCTGTACTCGGCACTGCTGAGGCCGCACCTCGAATACTGTGTTCAGTTTTGGGCTCCTCAGTACAAGAAAGACATTGAGGTGCTGGAGCGTGTCCAGAGAAGGGCAACGAAGCTGGTGAAGGGTCTGGAGAACAAGTCTTATGAGGAGCGGCTGAGGGAACTGGGGTTGTTTAGTCTGGAGAAGAGGAGGCTGAGGGGAGACCTTATCGCTCTCTACAACTACCTGAAAGGAGGTTGTGGTGAAGCGGGTCTTGGACTCTTCTCCCAAGTAACAAGCGATAGGACAAGAGGAAACAGCCTCAAGTTGCATCAGGGGAGGTTTAGATTGGGTACTAGGAAAAATTTCTTTACCAAAAGAGTGGTTAAATATTGGAACAGGCTCCCCAGAGAGGTGGTGGAGTCACCATCCCTGGAGGCGTTCAAAAAACATGTAGACGTGGCAATCCAGGGCTTGGTTTAGGAGGCATGTTGGTGTTAGGTTCACGGTTGGACTTGATGATCTTAGAGGTCTTTTCCAACCTTAGTGATTCTATGATTCTATGATTCTATGGTTAATAACAAAATGTCAAAGTAATTCTAAAAGTCAAAACTATGTGGAGAGGGAAGATGTGCTGGATTTAACGTGGGCAACAAGAAAAGAACAGGTCAGACTATTTTGGGGGGCAGCTCAAGTCAGAGGTCTTGCTATATGATGAGGAAAAGGGAATTTGTTACTTGACATGACCCTGCTTTTATGTTTGTTATGTATATTGACCTACAAGATTTACTGTGAGGCTTGCACAGTCTTTAAGTATTAATTTCCTTGCTTTTGAGTCTTGTTTTGTAAAGGCTGTGATAGAAAATTATCTGTAGTCATTTCACAAATGTGGCTTTTGTAAAGATGTCTATTTTCTACATTCTCTGGTTCTTCAGATGTATTTTTCAGATTTTACTTTTCTGATAGATAGCTAGACAAAATAATAAAATAAATGGAGTCACCAAGGTCACCAGATAATTAAAAAAGAGCAAAGGTAGTTGTGGCTGGAACTGGATATTGATGTCCCATTGTAATTATACCTGGAAAGCATCAGAGAGCAAAATTGCACTGTCTGCACAGAATATGAGTTGTTGATACACTCGCAAAGGCGTGGGGCACCGCAGCTGCTGGGTAGCACGCTGGGTGCCAGCAGCACCCCAGCCAGGCCCTCCACTTTGCTCGCAGACAGCATGGGTAGCAAGGACGCACAGTGCTGTGCAATGCACGCTCTGCTTTGCCCTCAGCTCTGCTATGGAGATGGGCTCCCAGTTCTCAAATAAAGGCAATTCCCTTTCCATTGCACTATTTCTCACCTTGAACACTATGTGATTTAGTATCAAAAGCCTATCTATCTATTGGCATCTCTAAAGCACTTATCTCCATGGTGTTATACCTTGGCATTATACATGGAGTAAAATAATTACAGCAAGACTGGCCATGGGCAGCTTGTAATGATGGCAAATATTTTCATTTATGCTACTATTTCTATAGATAGTTTATAAATAAAGAATATGTACTTGCTCAGCTTCCTATGAAAAGGTTTGTTACATTTTTTCCATTTCCATTTGTTTCTCCTGAGTTTCTTCCTTTTTCTCCTCCTGCACTTGAATTTCCTTCATTCCTTCTTTCACACTGCCCCTAAAAGAGATGAGAACAAAGAAGTCAGAACCTTTTAAAAGAACATTTCCACAAGGTTTTCTAAAGAAATTATTGTGCTGGCTAAAAGAATGTGAATTGCATCTGCTGTTCCTTAACTTACAGAGAAAACTTATCTATTTTAATTTGTAGCAAAGCATAGGACTGGATGAGGCTAAATAGATATGTGAGCTCTTTTGTTTGAGCCTATATTGTCTAAGGCTTAGTTCCCTCAGCTAATAAACAGACCTATTTTTACTATGTTACTATTTCTGGTGACAAGATCAAATAAACACCCAAATAGAATTGCATCTCTTTAAAACAATGATTAGAAGGTAGACACGGTTATACCTAAACTCTGATCTAAACCTGAGAAAATGATGAGTTTTCATCCTGAGACAAGTGAGACACAAGACCCCCTGTTTGAGGGACAGCACTCACATCAGAAAGGAGACTCAGACACAGTTAGTTATGCAAAAGGGACAATTCACTGAAATGATAAAAGTCTAGTTAGAAAAAAACTTATTTAAATTGTTTGCAATGAGTTCCTGTTCTCATGCAGCTTATTTCTAAAAAATATGAAGTGTCTTTCCTTCTATTTGTGTACTTTCTATAGACCTTAACTGGAATCAATTTGCCCCTTAGAATGAGGTATAGATCCATCCTTTTACAATATGATTTAATAATCCCCCCAACCTTGCCAGGGTTCTCAAAAGGCCTTTATTAATCTTCAGCAGATAAATAAGTGTAATGTAAATAACAGTTTACATTGTTATTTACAACCGAGTAACAACCAAAACTGCCAGCCATCTTCCTTCTCCAGGAAAAAACAAAATTCATCAGTGAGATCAATGGGTAAAAAGAGGAAACTTGTAATTTACCCTGAATTCAACAAATCAGAAAAGGATTCTTAACAAATCATTGCACATCTTTGTACACATTGGTAGAAAAGTTTGCTGGGGAGCCTCCTCAGCTTGGGGGCACCAGACGGGGCCACGGAGAGGAGGGCCCTGGGGGACATCGGGGGGCTGGCAGCAAGGAGCAGACCTAGAGCTGTGGGAACACAGAGGGCAGCAGGTTTCCCCAGGAAGCTCGGGGAGCTTGCTTGCTCAGCCTAAAAAGCCACTGAAAATGACGGGATGAGAAAGCCAAGCCTGAGGGAAGGATGTACCCTGCAGGGAGACGGGGGCAGGAAGGAGACTGGTTGCCAAATCTTGTGCTCCATTTTGGGCCAGAAAGCTGAGTTTATCTATTGAAAAAGGTTATCCTGTTTTAGTTTAATATTATAGCATATGAATAAGTCAAAGCTGGACAGTGCTGGTGTCTTTTCACATGCTCACTTTGAAGAAAGGGAGGGATGTCCCTGGCTCAGGGTTGCATCATGGGTAAGCGCTAGTTCCCAAAGTGCTGCTCTGCATGGAGAGGAGCGACTCAGGCTTGTGGTGGAGGAAGAACAGAAATGCAAAGCAGAGACAACTGGATAAAATTTACTTTTCTAATTTTTTTCTTTATCCTTCACGTTGTTACATTCTTAATGCATGCAGCATTCAGAAACAATTCCATTTTTAACAGGGAAATTTCAGATTCTCAGCCAGATACAAACCAAGGACAGGTCTTTGTCTTTGATGTATTACACAGCAAGCATTATTCTTTTTGTAATCATGACAGATGGTAAAGGATTTCCAGGGATCCAGAGATCAGCTCAGTCTATTAAAATTCTGCCCTACGAATGAGATAACGCACCACATGCCACTTCCCAGAGCCCAACAGCTAGATACACTTGTAGCTGGCAGCATCTTGGCAAATACTGCTCAATGTCTTAAGCAAAAAGGGGGTAGAAGAAAGTTTCTGAATAGCAGGTGCCAAGCTCTGCTTTCAGAAAGCCGGGGGCACAGGGGAAAGCAGTCCGTGGGTCTCCATTGGCTCAGCAGCGCAGCAAACAAGAGCAGCATCGCATCCCCCTCACTTCCATCCGGTTCCAGGGAGCATTTGAGTGCTATCAAGGCAGTCAGACATCTATCTCCTTCACTAAGCACCTCACTTTAAACAGCGAGATTTTTTAAATGTTGAGCAGCCACAGCTCCCACTGAGATCATTGAGGGTTGTAGCAACTTCACATGTGCGAAAGATTGGGGAATTTTAATTTCCACATTTAAATATCAACTTTGGTGTCTAACTTCAGGTATCCAACACTTACAATGGGAGCCAAAGCAAACAAGCATGTCTGCTCCTGACTAATACTTTTTGGAAAGCTGAGCACAACAGAAAATAATCCTGGGAATGAAGGCTTCTTTCAGTAAAATTGTTTTCACATAAAGATTACTGGAACAAAGCAATATTTCTTTTTTAATTTTAGTATTTCATAATGTATTTACTTATACAAAATAATAGTAATTTCTAATGCAGGACCATGCGTTCAGAAAAAATAATGGAGTAAAATGGAGTTTTCTCCAGCGCGTCTTTTCATATCCTCACTTCTGCTTCTGATTAGGTTGGAAGCACAGTGCTGGGATGGAGTAATGAACATCTACCCAGTAATTTATGTGACAGGAAATTGAACAACCAGCTCCTCGACCATTATTTCTGTGAATTTCCCAAGCTGTACATGCATCAAACAGTAACAGAAAAACATAAATTCTGTTAAGCAAAAGGTCTCATTTTTCTACAGGCTTTATGGGAAAAACCCTCAGAATTAACCTGTTGACAGAAAACCTGTAAGACCAAATGTTTACTCATTTGATGATGAATTACCATGGTGGCCTAAATTGTCTGAAAGTGTTGATTTAGATGCCCCATAATATGGGATCCTAAAATCTATAAAATGGCATTGGTTTCAGAAAAAAGCCATACATTTGCTACCCAAACCTCAGACCTTTTACCAATTGTTTTAAATTGGGACTCCAAACTGCTTGACACTGAAAACAACTCAGTATTTTTACCCAAATGTTAGCTGGTGGACTTGGAAATGGAGAAAGGGGAGGTTCCCTGTGAGGAATATTACTCTGACAAGTCCACCACCAGACACTAAAGTACCATTTTCCAGATGTGCTACAGATATAGGATTTGATTTTACTTCTCCAAAATTAATACCACTAAGAGTTTATAGGATTAGTTTTGAAAAACTGCAGAGAATGACTAACTGTGAACTGGCCAGCCAGAAATTTATAATCTGATAAAATATATTTGAACAAGAAAAAACTCTGCCGTTTCTTAGTAACCAAAACTTCAGTGAAGTTTAATGCTTAGGTGTGTTTAAATTGTCTGAAATATACTACATCAAAACCCTCAGCAGCAGCAAAGAACAAGGTGCCTGTGTCCATTGAGTAATACAACTATAAAATTCAAATCTATTTTTTCACTTTGACTGCCAATTTTGTGGCACTTCATTTAAGCCTGAATCTCCAAAGAATCAATTCAAATTAGCTTTATAATTTTCCCCAAAGAATCTGCTTTAAAATAAATTGAATTGGAACATAAGACTTAGTAAATGAGTATAAAATTCAAGTGAGCTTCTCTGAAGGAAAACCTCTTTTAATCAGAAGACAAATAAAGCTCAGGTGCAATAATATATGACAGCTCTAAAAATAGTTTGTCCTTGCTGGTGGTTTAACATTGGACAAACCATACTTTGTGTAGTTGCAATGTCTAAGGGTTTCATGCCATGTTACTGGGAACACAAGTTGTTATATAAGACTGTGTTTTAAGGCAGACATAAGAATCCTTTTTTTTTTCCAAGAACTGTCATTTCATCAAATCTTAGTGATGCTGTGGCAGAGCACCAGTGCTTTTTGACTTGTTTTCTTAGAGTTGTGGTTCAGAGTGAGATTTATGCAGTTTTCCGTCACTGACAGTAGCATTATTTGTTACAACTTTGGATGTTTTCCGGCACAAGTGTTAAAGTTTATCCTCCCTAAGCAGATGATAGGAAGTCGAGGGACCGCATACCTGTGACCACTGGCAGTGGGCACAGGCTCCCAGGGACAGTGCAAGGAGGTGGGACAGTTGCAGCAGTCATCTGCCAATTAGGCTCAGCCTTCTCCCTGAGGAGGAGGAGAAGAGCATGTCTGGCACCAGGCTGGAAATGAAAGCACAAAAGCTTAACTAGCAGCCAGTGGAGTTGTCAGGGAAAAGCCGAGGATGCTCACCTAAGGTGATATTAACAGATTTTAACCAATGATGGGCTGTTCAGCAGAGCACCGAGCCCAGATGTCAACATCCCTTCTGAGTCCCATCCCCATCATTGATTTTCACTATGTCTCCTTGGCAATTCATTTATCTTTCCTTTATGGTTCTGAACAGCAAATGCTGAGAAAGTGCTAGGTTTAATTTTCATGTCAGATATACATAAAAATCACTTTGCATTCTACTTATACGCAGCTACATTCAAGGTGGAAAGCTGAAATTGACATAATATTAATTCCAGCCACAGCTTCATGCTGCGCTGGTGTCAGACGTCCCCAGTAATCTGCCTAAAGAAGGACAATGAGGGGTCGGGGATGTTCTCCTGTGGACTCCTGTGGCTCTTGCCCCACTGTAGTCTTCAGAAAGTTCACTCAAAATCCAGCTGAGGGAGGTGTCTCCTGTTGCCTCACCACGGCAGCAGAAATCCGTGTCTCAGCCTGTGCAGCTCTAATCACAAGCATGTTAATAAAGTGTTCAAAGAACAAAAAAAATCATGTGTTCACTTTGTCTGATGCCATGCATTTACAGAGGCACCAAGAAGTGACTCATGTTGTCACCTTCCTTTTTCTGTAAAAGCAAGTGAAATCAGCAAATCAGACTACCTCCAATTTATTTTTAAAAAAATGCAAGGAACAGATAAGCAATTGTTCAGAGATGGCTGAGGCAGGTCTGTGCCTGAACGCAGCAGCTCCTGCCACTCGCTCTGTCCTTAGCTGTTGCGTGGACTGAGAAGAATTACCCTTTGTGCCACTGATGTACCAGCGATTTGAACATTTCCTACCACCATCCACTGCAAAATTGTTAAGCATGGAAGATCACAGAATCACAGAATGGTTGGGGTTGGAAGGGACCTCTGGAGATCATCTTGTCCAAGATGGCATCTACATCCAATGTGCTGCCAAGTCTTGGTGTTTTGGGAGGAGCCGATGAGGGAACGGCAGCATTACCTCAGGAGTCCTAAAAACGTGAAGATAGGGACTTGAATTTTTCTGCCCCAGAGGCGTGGCGTTGTTTCGGGTTGCACAGCGGGACTGCGGGACTGCCCAGCACTGCACACGGCCAGCCGGTGTGGGAGGCTGTCTCCAGCCAGGAGGTGAACAAACCCTCGGGGCTGCCCCTGAGGCAAGAAAACAAAAATACCCCAAGAACTTACAGACCTCCACTTTGCATCAGGACAGACCGTACAACACCTCCAACGCAGCTCTTCTACATTTCTTCTGAACTTGAAAGAAACCACCTCACAAGCTGTTGAGGCGGCATGGGCTGGTGGCTCCCTGTGGGCCACGGGGTCTCCCTGGGGTGGCAGGGCAGGGCCTGGCAGCCAGGGCCCGTCCCACACCCCAGCCAGGAGCAGGGCACCGGGGCAGCCCCAGCCCCGGNTTCTCAGGGCCATGACGCGAATTCTAATATTCTTATGTTTTACCCTCTCATACAGACAGATACAGTACTAAAGAGCAAAAGCCCCTCTGCCATATCTGACAATCTTCATTAATATTATTTCTGGCTTCTGCTTGAAAAATATATTGCTAATAACCACATGGGCAATGAGATGCTCAAGATGCCCAACAGAGAACAAACAACAGGAGTACAAACACTCCATAGATACAGTCAGAGAAGTCTTCATTCAGGACACCTCATTATTCACTTAATTATTCATTTTGTTTATTTACAGTAGAGATACTACACATAATATGGTGTAAATCCCCAGCATCCTCAAACACCAGATGCTGGTTTTTCTCTCCAGTCCCAAAAGGAAAAACCAAAGCATCACTGTGAGAATTAACAAAAAAGCCCAATTAAATTCCTTGCCAGAATGTTAATTTCCCAAAGATAAAAGCAGCAAATTAATAATACGCTTCTAGTCACCTCCCTTATCACTTTTGCACACATTTGAAATGACAATAATCTGTGTTTAAAATGGACATTATCAGGTAGACAGGCAAATTTTAAAACTGATTTTTAAAAAGCAAATATATAATGCTTCACCATTTTCTCGTCTCAAATACAGGTCATAGGGAAGAACTGCTAAGGGCGTTGCTCTACTGAATGACAAGTTATGCACAAATGTTGGTATAAAGACACGGGAGATGAGAAGTCTTCACACAGAATACAGAGGACCGCAGCAGGTGCTGGGAGGATCTCAGAGGTCGTTCTTTCATCTCCCTGCCCCATGGCAGAATGGACTATACCTAAGCTTTTCTTGGCAGGTATATGTTCAGCCTGTTCTTAGAGCCCCCATTAATGAGCATTTGACAACTGCTCCAGGCAACAGATCCCTGCCAGTCACTCCCTGATCATAAAGAGTTTTTCCTGCTTTAAAGCAAATCTCACTTGCTGCAGTTTAATCACATTACTTTTTGTACTATCAATGGACATGAAGAAAAGGATTTTTTTTTTCATATCTGCAAGTCTTGTGCATTTGAATAATGTTACCACATCCTCGCTCAGTTTTCACTTCTTCCTGGGATTTTTCCCAATTGCTCTGACACCGCCCCCTGTTTTGGGGGGACAAGGGCGATGCCATACACACTTGTGTCAAAGGGAGCTTTGCCATTTACTGCAGCAGAAGCTGACCTGAGCCCCAGCCACCTTTGAACCCTGCTCTTGCCTGCCATTTCCCTTGTGCCAGGGAAGCCCTAGCAGTGTGTGATAAAATGGGCTGAAGGCTTCACACTGCCACTCCATGCTCACAGTAAAAACTAAATTTTTCAAGCCCAAACCAATCATGTATCTTTCAGATATATTTTAAATCAATTTAGAAGAATTATTATTAAATGCACATTTCTTAAAAGGTTTTGACAAGGCATTGCTCTTTTTTTGTATCAGGGTCCTACAAAATCATAAAGCCTCACATTAAATACAGTTCTGTTTCATGTGTGGGACCAAATCAGTGCTTTCACTATCAATGAGCAACACATCTTAAGTTGCAACCAGACGGCACTTGAGCAATTATGCACATATATTATCTGGCGCAGGGAGAAGAAACATCAAACATAGCTTGCCAACCTACTGTTGCCCATGTGATTTTTATGATAATACCAGAGACTGTTTCACAGAGGTGAAATATTTAGGTTTTCTATTGATTGATTCAGGAAGGGGCATTACTGGTTTTTGCAAAATATGCAAAAAAATGCAGTATTCACATAGCTGGAGATAAGTAAAATTGGTCAGAAAACAGTGGAGTAAGGACGTTATCTCAGCAGGAAGAAAGATGAACGAAGTATGTACCCTGTTCTTAGAAGCAGAGACCCTTTTTGACGTGTTTGGGGAGTACTTTGCCTACTGGCATACTGTGCAAGGACAGATGCTGCTGCAGTAAATATTCCTGAAATAGTGATTAAGAGTATTTAAAGGAAATAAAAGATTTTATACTGGATTACATGCAGTTTCCAGCATGAAGGCTTTAAAAGTCATAAAAATACAAAGTTTAAGATAACCCTAGCCCTATATTGCAGGTAAGTGAACATCACATATATTTTGTAATATACAGTAACAGTGTAACTGTAGAGTTAGATGAACTGCTGTGCTCTGAAAAGTGACTACAAAATTATATTGTGGTGTTTCTTGTTTATTGGACACCAATGTAACTGAATTACTGTTTCCATGCACTATCATCAGAATTCAAGATTCTGCTGACAAAATAAAATCTTCACTGACACCTCTGATTCCACTGATTATGGATGGGATATTGAAAAATGTCCAGGGGTATTTCTCTGGTGTGGAGCACAATACAGAGACATCCACTGTTAGCAATAGATGAACTAGCTCAGATATTGAAAACAGCTTCAGCTACTTTTCACTGACATAAATTAGCTCATGCGTATCTTTATGTCCTGCGTCAAGCCCTAAGGTACTCAGCAATGTGTTGTACGTTAACTTCAGTGAGGCAAGCCACTAATTTTCATGGACACTTTTGAAAATCCCGCTTTTACATTCACTGGTGCCTGTGTAGTCCTGCCAGTGTTGGATTTGCATTGGGTGAAATGGATTACAAATCAGCAGACACAATTAATATTGCTATTACAGTCATGCCTATGGAATAAAAATATTGCAAACAAAAAAATTTTATGTTACTATAACTGCTTTTGTATGAAAACCACACTTTCATTTGTCTATCTATCATCTCCCTCAGTATTTTAAGTGCATTTCTAGTGTCATTTTCCGAGGTATTCTCAATTCTGCTGAGATGCTCTGGTTAGCCTGATGTGACACTGACAGGCTTCATCTAGTTTGTTTCTGGACACTTTTCAGTTGTATTCTTCAAAGCAGTGTCCTTCGTAAGTCTCTATCAGCATTTCTGCTATACAGTCAACAGGGCTGTTTAAAGACAGTAACATATTTAAACCTTCTCTTTGTATATAACAACTTTATCAACAGAAGTCTAAATTTTGTTTAAACTAGTGTGAACTAAATTAATGCTGTTGAAAAGTAAATAGAAAAGAAAGTAGAAAGGAATTTGAAGTCATTCATGTTAGAGTGTGAAGATTCAGACTACCTCTGGAAAACACCGAAATACAATCTGTTTAACATTTGTCTTGGCTTCACATTCTCCTTCAGAAGAATTTTTAGGTAGGCTTCCCAGGGATATACGTTCAAAGGGTCCTTGCATTAATTGAGATTTTATCTCCTGGAAATCTCCACTTTTTCATGTAATAACAGGATGTCACGTCCATAACCACTGTGTAACAGAAAGAGTGAAGAAAACCTCTAAAGTGAGAGATGGAAGATAGGTACTTCAATTATTGCCATTCACTTGGGAAAATGTAATATTTCCTGGAATCTGAGATAGATACTTTGTACAAGCTCTCAGAGAAGCCCACAACTTCAAACTTATACAAAGCTACATAAAAATAACCATGCCTATGATCTTAATTTGTTCATTTTATACCATTTTAGGAATATAAATGGATGTATAAACTACATTTACACCCTTTCTAACATCCCTTCGCAGTGTGAGAATGGCCTAAATATAAATAAGAATTGCAGATAATGCATGAGATAATACAATACCCAGTCAATAAGAAATCACAGGATGGTACTATACTTATGTCAATCGACACATTTTTAAAAATCAGATCTTGTTAACTAAGCTTGATAAGTAATATGATAAATAACTTTCCTAGGAAATTACAAGTCTGGTGTATTAATGTTCTGATATGACAGCCTCTGTGAGGCATATGACTCAGTACTAAACAACATTTGGATTTTGAAATTACTGTATAAAAGCAACGCAGCATATACTAAAGGGATTTGGGTGTCCAAAAATACCCTCATTTATGAGTTTATGAGGAATCTTTTCTGAATTATTTTCTAGAAGACTCATTTTGTGATTTTTTTATTAACATGTTATTCTTTAATGATTGTGTTAGTTTGTAGATTAATGAACACTTGCAAATAATTAAGTGGACAGCTCTTTTTTTACCACATTTAAACACTTGATGCAATACACAAACCACATCGGGCACATCTTTGTGAAATACAGGGATATGTCATCGAGAAAAAATAATTTTCTTCTTTTCAGCCCAAATAGATACAGGTTTTGAAGGAAAATAGAACTGAAGGACTTTCCACCTCTTCTTCTGTGTGCAAGTCCATCTTTGGATCTTTCCATCTTTGATACCAAGGTCCCTGTTAAGAGCTATAGCTTTACTGAAAGCACGATAAAAGTCATTTAAAAGAAAGTAGGTGTAAGGGAGAGCAAAGCGGCCACTGAAGATTTTCCTCTGTTGTCAGAAGGCTGTGGAACACTATTAATTAGCAGTTAAAATCTAATCTCATTTGTATGCTTCCTAGAAAAAAGGAGCATGCTGTAAAAGAACAGTGAATGACATATCTGTATAAAAGATCATAAGTATGCTTTGAAAGCCTTTGACTGTTTACATTTTCTTCTGACAGTCTAGGTTTTGTTTTTCCAACAATGGTTGGAAGGGTCCAAGCCATTTCAAGTTTAGCTTAGCCTGTGTTTAGCAGTTCTTGTAAAAGTCAATGATTTTTTTCCCCTTGTAAGTCTTTAAGACTAGCAGTCTGCCCTCCAACTTTCTTAATCCAGTGACTATGGATGCTGGGGCAGTATGAGGGGACCGAACCACAGGTAGCATCCAGACTTGTGTGCTCTTCCTAAATAGTGTTTCCCATGGGCACAGTTGGAGACAGGCTATTGAACTAGATGGACCATGGACCTGACCCCATAGGGCATTTCTAAAGTTCTTATGATTTCTGTAGGACAAAGGTGCCTGAACTTCTTTATGTCCCTTGGCCTATGTACACAATTTCTAAATTTTTTTGTTCCATACTATAGTTAGAGAGCTGCCATAGAGAACAGAGAACTGCAATGATGAATCACTGCAATGGAGAACTGGTACGAATCAGAGAGCTACAAATATTTTCTTTATGATCCTACTGTTCTTTTTGCCATGACTGGCTCTCAACTAGAGATCCAACATGATTTCTCACCCTTGACTTGCAGTCCTCAGTTCTATATGTCTAAGAATTGGTCTTTTCCTGATCTAAATTTTAATACGTCATACCAACTTGTAGATTGTGACAGTTTTCACAATTAGGAGCAAAATATTATAATCATGGCAACAATGTAAACATAGTTTCTGAACAGTCTTTGTCAAAGGCACGTAATAAGTTTCAGTGTTAAATGATTTTTTAATAAATCTGGATGACTCACTTTTCTTAAGCTCCAGTAAATTGAGGTGATTTGCTAAGTTTAGAAACCTGCAGCTGTCTCATGGATCACTGTGAACAGAGAAAATCTCTCTATGAAGTAGTCTCTGTCTGATCATAATACACCCAGGTTGTGGCACTGCATAAAGATTTGAACGCTACTTGCCTAATAAGGCAGATCAAGCACAGGAGAGCATTGCAGAGGGTTCTCAGCAGATGCTGAGGATGGCTGTTCCACCATTCGGAGCAGCACAGCTGTATCAGCACAGCAGAACACAGGACCCAAACCTTGCTTCTAGGCAGCATTTTGCATGATATTGCCCTGCAGTGTATAAATACACTGGTGGCCAAGCACCTGTCTGAGGATCTACCGCATGTTCTCAGTGAACTGTGGGAGTGAGGCTGCCATTATATGTGTCTGATTTTTTAAATTCTTCTTTTTCCTATTTATTCATATAAAGTGTCTGATTTAAAAAACCTAAAAATGCAGGCTGATCCTTGCAGGATCTTCAAAGCTATGTATGTAGTTAGTGCATGAACTATTAGATTCCAGTAGAAGCTAGCACTTAGCTGCCTCAACCGTTTTGCAGATTACAACAGCCATCTTCCTATTTAATTAGGTGCTTAAATATTGCAAATAATCTGACTTCTCATTTTTATTTCTTATTTATGATCTATATATGTGTTTTTATTTATGATAGTAAAGTTATATAATGTATGAATGACCGTCATGGCAAAAATAAAGAGAAATCTAACTGCTTCCTAACACACATGGTGTGAATTTTGAGGTTGTCCTGTACAGGGTCAGGAGTTGGACTCGATGATCCTTGCGGGTCCCTTCCAACTCAGGATATTCTACGATTCTATGATCATTTCTGAATTAACTGTACATCCATGTCACTACTGAATCTTCCAATCATTATTATGAAAGCTATAGAACATAAAATGGGAAACACTATTGTGCTGCTATATAAAGCCACAGTTATTTCCACAACTTCAGTAGTGAGCAGAGTACTGATCATCTCAAAAAGACTGTAGTAGGACTGAAAAAAAACACAGAGAAAAGAGCAAGTGTGATTCAAGACAGAATCAATTCTATAGCATGGGACATAATAGAAGGAAGTTGTAAACCTCTGGCTGCTGGACACACAGAGTGTGCTGGGGATGCATCGCTCTTCTACACCCCTACTGCTATATGGTTAATCATCACTACTGCCAACTGTCAGAGACTGGACATTGGAAGAGGTGGATCTTAGGTCTGTCCTGTACAACAGTTACAATTTTCTGACATTTAACTTAAGTTTCAGGACTCTGCTTTTCATCTTTTATGTGGTGAAATTCTGTCTCTGTCCAGACAGAGCTTTTGGGCTTCATCGTCTGCACTATTCTGCAATTGTCCCTGTAGGTCTGACTTCAGGGCAGTATTAAAATCTCCAGTAAAATGTGTTCATTTCACAAAGCTGACTATGAAAAAAACAAACAGAAACCCCCCCAAACAATTAATTAAATGTATTAATTCAGATCAAGATCCTCTCAGAAAAAAGAAAGCTTAAAACATGTTGCTAATATATTTGCTAGCTTATCAGGCAGTGACCTATCTTCCAAATGGGAACTAGGACAATCTAGGATAGTTGGGGTCCTTCTTCGGGGCTGCTCTCTTTGGGCATAGCATATCAGTTCTGGAATAGGGCTTCCCTCTTCCAAAACAATGCTGTCAAAAGTCATAATTTCATGTAATCATCTTCCGAGGCCTTTTGAGACAGTTAAATGTGTCTGCGTGCTGCTTCCCCAACAGAGTAGGTAAGCAGAACTTCAAATGAGTTATTTGTACTCTTTTATCACTAGAATTTCATATTACTAACTCTCAAGATTGCCCTTAGCCAGGAATAGGAATGCTAACAAATATATGACACTTGCAAAATTAGTACAATGTTTGACTATGACATGATTCCATAGCATCTGTTACATCTCAATATGTCACTGAATATTTCACAATTATTTAACATCTATCACAGCTTTCTTCTCCAAGAAGGATTAAGTATTTCAAAGTTCTTTCCTTTCTAGCGTAAATGTTCTGCAGCTACTAGGGTTTTCTCAGTAGACCTATCTCAGGTCTTTCAACGCAGCAACTCATCCTAAGATGTACTATTGTAGGTGTCTTATTTTTCATAGCTATTTTGTAAGCCATCTTTATCTACATTCCAGTGACAAGTGGTGTCCCTCAGGGGTCTGTACTGGGACCGGTGCTGTTTAATATTTTCATCAACGACATAGACAGCAAGATCGTGTGCACCCTCAGCAAGTCTGCAGATGACAACAAGCTGAGTGGTGCAGTTGACATGCCAGAAGGACGGGATGCCATCCAGCGAGACCTGGACAAGCTGGAGAGGTGGGCCTGTGTGAACCTCATGAGGTTCAACAAGGCCAAATGCAAGGTCCTGCACCTAGGTCAGGGCAACCCTCAATACCAATACAGGCTGGGGGATGAAGGGATTGAGAGCAGCCCTGCCGAGAAGGACTTGGGAATACTGATGGATAAAAGGCTGGACATGAGCGAGCAGTGTGCGCTTGCAGCCCAGAAGGCCAGCTGTATCCTGGGCTGCATCAAAAGAAGCGTCGCCAGCAGGTCAAGGGAGGTGATTCTGCCCCTCTACTCTGCTCTGGTGAGACCTCACCTGGAGTACTGCATCCAGCTCTGGAGCCCTAAATACAGGAAGGACATGGAACTGTTGGAGCGAGTCCAGAGGAGGGCCACAGAAATGATCCGAGGGCTGGAGCACCTCTCCTATGAGGGCAGGCTGAGAGAGTTGGGGTTGTTCAGCCTGGAGAAAAGAAGGCTGTGGGGACACCTTATTGCAGCCTTTCAGTACTTAAAGGGGGACTATAGGAAAGATGGGGACAATCTTTTTAGCAAGGGGTAATGGCTTTAAACTAAAGGAGGGTAGATTTAGACTAGATATTAGGAAGAAATTTTTTACAATGAGGGTGGTGAAGCACTGGAATGGGTTGGCCAGAGAGTTAGTGGAGGCCCCATCCCTAGAAACATTCAAGGTCAGGTTGGATGGGGCTCTGAGCAACCTGATCTAGTTAAAGGTGTCCCTGCTCACTGCACGGGGGTTGGACTAGATGACCTCTAAAGGTCCCTTCCAACCCAAAGCATTCTATGGTTCTATGATTCTACGTTCTTCAACATTTTCTTGTATTTAGTAGAGTCAATGGTAAAAGACACAAAATTTTCACCTTACATACTAAATTTATTTAAATTAGAATGTCTCTAACAGAATCTAAATGCAAACTTGACTGGAGTGCACATAGAAGCACTCCTCCTTGGTGTCAGTGAGAGATTTCATCTGACTAAGGCTGAGATTTTCACCATAGCATAGGTATTAAAGCAATTTTAAACACCAGACTCCCTGGCTAACTCTACATTAGCAAATACTTCAGCGCAAAAGCAGTAGTTTAGTATTATGATGCCTTGGTGCTGAGTCACTAGATGAAATGTTCTCACCACACATTTTGTTCAAAGTTGTCTGAATAGAACCCATGCCACAGAACTGTAGCTTTCTTGTCCACAGGATCCTCCACCCTAGGAAACTCCATGCCATCCTTTTGTCTGTCTCATGCAGAAGACAGTAGCATGTCACTACCCTGTCTCCTTACGGTCTCAAATTGAAAAGCAGCTTTATTTCTGTTCCTGCTCATTTCTGGCTGACACCATGATGCTGATTGCCAAACTCTGCCCCCACTCAAAGTTTAATCAACATCCAAAGGTCCCGCTGAAGGGACTAACAAAGGCCTGGAGCCATGGATACAAATCCAAGAAGACACTGTGATGGCAGTGACACTGACTTTTCTTTCAAATGAAAAACCAGATATGGAGAATGGGATGCCTTGGTGCTGTGACTGTTTTGCTGATAGTCAGCTGGACTGCTTGATATATGCTGGAGGACTTGGGGAACTTCGTGGTGGTGCAAGCTAGTCATCATTCAGACTCGTGTCTCCATTAGGTATTGAAGCATGTTTCACGCGTGCCTAGAGCGGTCTTCTAGTTTACTTTCCTCCAAAATGAATCTTGATTTGCACGCACCATAATGACTCTGCAAAGTGAACCAATACACAGAAGGTGAGGAAGATCAGGGGGTTCACTTCAGAACCACACTATGTTTTGAGCCAAAATGTTAATGCATGTGCAACCTCTGGGCTCTTTTAAAATTCATCACTAATTTTTTTCTTGCAAATAAGAGGCTCAGATGTGGATCCTTAAAGAACTATGATTAAAAAACCCACTTGTTATTCCTGTTTCTTATGGACAATGGTGCAATGTATTTTCTCAAATTGTTATTGGCAATCTCTACACAAAAATTTATACAAGTGGGTCTGACCCTTTTTACTTTTGGGCAGCCTTCCCAAAGAAGAGTGTTAAGGAATCAAAGTAGGGATGCAGCTGTAATTCATACTAATTTTAAGACTGCATTTCATTGCCAGAGAAGTGTAAAGCTGATATGTTATAGTAAATGAGAGTCATGCCAAAGCTTTTCATTGAACTGTGACATTTTGTGTGTGAGCTAGTTACTGGGTTTGACTTGTCGGCCACCACCCACCCAGCTGATTAAAGATAGAAGACACAGTAACACTGCCACAAACCTAATGTACTATATTTACACTAAGTTTTATTTTGGGAACCTTATAGGGACATATTGCATATTCTATGATGTACTGCACATATTTATTTTTGGATTCTTCTGATTACTGAATAAATGGATGAAATAATCACTATTTGATACACCAGGAAAAAAGTAAACAAAATATTTCAGTGAGGAAAATCTTGATATTGGGCTTAATCGTCTGAATTCTTTTTCAGTCAAAGCTCTCCCAGATTTCAGTATACTACACTGTGCAGGCTACCAGGAATGTCATGTTGCCCAAAGACCATAGTTTAACAACCGCTCATTCAATCAATAAAATGATAGAATCATAGAATGGTTTGGGTTGGAAGGGACCTTTAAAGATCATCTAGTCCGAGCCCCCTGCCATGGGCAGGGACATCTTTTACTAGATCAGGTTGCTCAAAGCCCCATCCAACCTGACCTTGAACTCTTCCAATGATGGGGCATCCACAACTTCTCTGGGCAACTTGTTTCAGTGTCTCAGTACCCTCATTGTAAAAAATTTCTTCCTAATGTCCAATCTAAATCTACCCTCGTTCAGTTTAAAGCCATTACCCCTTGTCCTGTCACTACAGGCCTTGGTAAAAAGTCTAAATCATCCAAATCCTTTAAAAAGAAATTACAGATTGCTAAATTTCAACAGCTATAGTGAATTACAGAAGCCTCAGGGGAACAAAGCAAATATACCTTGACAGTGTTTATGGTTATTTATTTGCTATAAAATTGCAGCTATAAGCTAAGTGTATAAAGGATCCATTTGCAAATAATTTAAACAGATGATTCCTCACTTGAAAACTTGAGAAAAGTAAATATTCTTTTTACGGGTATTTTAAACAAGGAAATCCTGCTTGTTAAGTAACTAACTGAGGTGTCAGAAAACAACAAAAAGTCTACACAATAGGAAAGCAAATATGCTTATAAACTTGGAAAAGATAGTGTAACATTCTGGTAAGTAAAGTAAATCCTGAAGATCCACCTCTGTGCTGTTCCATAGGGTACATGAATAATTATTTGTTAAAGAGCTATGGCTCTTTAGCTACTGCAACTCATTTTTTCAGTGCTGGAGGTTCAGCCACAATTCAGTTCCCAGGGTTCTGCCAACGATGGTAGCCGTCAAACAAAAGAAAACTTCTTATCTGGGCTCATATCATTGATGTCCTTACACCCTTGGAAATGTTGCAGATAAGAATGTAACCTGCTAATGAGTGTATAGTCCCATTTTATGTCACTCTAGAGTTGACATGAGTTGTCAGAGTTGCAGCTTGCAAGCTAAGGCTGATCATAGCTCTTAGCTCTGCCGATCCTTTCATGTTGACCTTTCATGTTGAGCTGTTACCTCAGCAATAGAAAACATACAAAAAGAAGAGCACGTGGCCTCTTTCATCCAATAGCTGGGTAGCTATTGCTTTTATCATTTCCCAAACCATTACTGAGAATAGGCCACCACCTAACCCACCTTATAAAAGTCATTCCTAATTTTGTCCATTTGTAGTGATAGCTGAAGTGTTTCTGCAGTTTGCTAGCCAAAACCCAGATAAGCACTAGCTAGTAATTAATTTTTATTCAACTATTCAGTAGGAAAAGTGTCACCAGGGCCTACTCAGTTCCACTCAGCTGCGGTCATCTGCAGTTTCTTTCTGTCAGTTCCCATGAGAGGAGAACGAGAACACTTATGATCCTTTAATACAATTCTGTTCTTTTCTAAAAAAATTTCCAACATGGTAAAATAATTTCACTGGCCTCTCCTGTAGTTTATGTTCTCAGTAATTCAAGTTCATAGCAACTTTTCAAGTCCTTGAGAAAATGATTGAGAGCATATGGAAATAAAGGAGATAGATAGAGAGCACTTTCCTCTCTAGAGTTCCTTGCCATATATACAAGACATATATTTCTTAAAATGAAAAGTATACAAACAAAAGCTTCTGTTATAATATTAACACAAGACTATACTTGTACAATATAGCAGATATATTGTCAGATATTTAGACAACAAACCACTGATGGACTGGAAATATAAACAAGATGCTATAGACTTTTTAACTGCTCCTTATGAATGAAATAATTATTTTTTAAATAAGTAGAATAATAAATAATAAAATAGTATATCATAATAAAATAATACTGCATGGATTCAGTGTTTAGGAAGGGTACAGGGTCTGGACACCATAAAAACTAAAGTTTACTGCCCAAAAAAATACAATGTAAGTAATATCACAGCAAACCATCATACATTTTTTCATGAATGTGTCTAGACCTATATCGACTATCCCTGTGGGACAATAATTCAATCCTGCATCTCAGAAGAGGCTGTGATGATATTGCTAATTAACATCCACGGTGATGATTCTCTTGTGAAAACATTCATCTACTGGGAAATGGCATTTCTAAGGCAAAACCTGCAATCTATTAGCATGTCTTGCCATCACCTTTCAAAGGTAACACCAGTTTGCTCCCACTGATTAGCACATAAAGCATGCTGTTTGAGGTATGGCTCATTTAATCTAATAGATATCTCGTTCTTATATATAGAGTCAGATATATCTGCTGATATATGCAGTGTCTCCAACTTCCTCCCATTATTCATATATTATCTGCCTTGGAATTAAAAAACCCAAAGATTTCACTTTACCTGTACCTAGTGAGATACATAGATGTAATGGGAACAGAAAACATAGACATCATTTTATAAATATTTCACCTGTAAATTGTACTCTGGAATGCCTGACTAAAATTTGAAAGAAATTGGACAGTCTCTTGACTTAAGAGTAGAATTGATACTCTCTTTGTCTTGCTGATCATTATTATTCATTAGTATTAAGTACGTGCTACAGTCTCTAAGCTCACTTGAGGAGGGGATTGCTTCTGGACAGTTTCAAAAGAAATCTCTAATGCAAGCAATTTAACAACTGGCAGGTAAACAGAAATGAAGCAATAGAGAGGACCATATGATCAGAGACAGTGCCCATAATGAAATCTCTATTATCTGTTGCTGTTAATATGGACACACAAAGGCAATAGGAAGTAAGTGATCACAGATAAAATAAATGGAATAAGAAACATTTATCTCGCTATAGCACAGCTTGGATGGATGTATATAAAGTTACAGCAGGCAAGAACGGCTCCCAGTTACTGGATAAGAGAGAGAGAGAGAAGGGAAGATAGCTTTGCAGACAATGACAGATTCTACCTTATACTTCCCCTCAACTCTTGCAAAATTCTCTGATCTTGCTAAAGTATATATATCCAAATTCTTCCCTAAAAGTCAGCTGAAGGTTTGAATACACAGAATTTTCAGCCTGTGAGACTGAGGTCCATGATGTACACTTTAAAGATTTATTCTTAACTCCATTTAAAAATCTGTTTAAAAAAAAAAAAGCAGCTAAGTATTTATGCTTACTTTACTTTCTTAGATACACAGTTCTTGATAATTATTCAGAATTAAATCATGTAGCTAATTAACCTAATTAGCTAAGCTAATGTTAAATTAAAAATAATGTGTAATATATAAAAAAGAACAATATACGAAAGTGAAACAATAAAGGAAAGACAAATATACTACTGATTGTTAAAAACCAAGCATTATCTGCCATAAATGTAATCAGTTTCTGTACGTGTGAGATATTTTGGTCTGTCAACAAAAGGCTGTTGAAAAAGTAACAAATAAATTTCACAGTAACTGGAAATCAGAGTTGATCCTTTTTCATCTGTTAAGTCAAAAGAAGTAGTACAGAGTTGCAGTTCTTAACTAGGGTGATTTGGAATCAATTGAGATTTCAACTATTTTAAGGATTCTACACACACATACACATGTAAATTAAGACACCAAACTTGTCAACAGTAAATCTTCAAAGGCTGTTCTTCAGAGCTACACTTACAGTCAAAGTTCTTAAAATGCTGGCTGAAAAAATGAAGTTTCATTGATTTTTAAATATCTTGAGATCTGAAGTTTTCACTTTGTCTTTCCACCAGAGAATATTCTTTAGACCAAGTACACTGGTGATACTTCATCTTGTCCGTACTTCACTGCAGATTCAAACTCTTTGAAGCTGATGCGGCCATCAGAATCCTGATCGACTTCTCTGTAAGAGAAAAGAGATTTGGTATTTAAAACCCGAAAGACATTATGTAAAACAGACATTATACTTAGCTGTAGATATCCAACACCATTATTGATTTTGAAGAGCTCAAGAGTCCTACCACTTGAATTCCATACAAAGAATTGATGAACTAAAAAATGCTTTTTGTGTAGTACATCTCATATGAGGATCTCAAAGCTTTTTAAAAAGAAGAACAAGTATTCTTATGTGTATTCAACAGGAGGTAAAATTTAATTACAATATGACTTGTGCAAATTTAGCACTTTTACAACAAATTTAGTTCTTACACCTCACCCCGAATTCCCCAAATTCAATGGGGCAGAGATCCTCAAAGTTCCATAACACAACATGCAACCCAAGACCTCTAGGTCTTAAGATACTGCAAACTTACATTTAAAATTTCCCAAATTGCCCCATGACCTTCCACATGCTG
>WAAD01010884.1:12962-60629 GCA_013389945.1 Fregata magnificens
GGCGGCCGCCTGCCCCCGGGGGGCGCGTCGTGTCGGGCTTGTGGCCCCGGTGAGGCGGGAAGAGGAGGAGGCTCGCAGGCTGGCGTGGGAGGGCGCCGGCCCTTTCGGAGCAGCCGGGGCTGCCTCGGGGCCCCGGAGCAGATGCGAAAATACCAAAACATCTGATGCCTCATAAATCCCGTCGCTCTTCGAAGCGCCGCTGGCCGCTCCACGTTCCTGAAACCGATTTTGAAAATGTCTAGCTTCAGATAACGTGCTTTTCACAAAGGCCTGAATTATTTTTTTGCAACTTCTGCATTTTGTGCGTGACTTTTCTTTCTCCGTTCCTCTTTCTGTTGGTTACTGTAAAGATTTTACCTAGCTCTTCTCTGTCCTTACGTGGAAAAGGACACGGTAGTGATGGTGAAGTACCGTTAGATGAACAAAATGGGCAAAGTAGAAAGCACGTATTTCGCTTTATATTCTCTTCGTATTGTTCTTTACTTGTACTAAAAGTACAGTATTTTCAGGCAGAAATTTAACTTCCCGTTTGATTTTAATTTTTGCGTGCAAAGACAGTTTTTTTAAGTTGGTGAACCAAAACAGGGCTTTTTATTCAGAACTCTTACAGAGTTTTAAGTAAGACTTTGGGCTAGGCAGGCTGCTTTTGTTGGTCTGCTAAAATTTGTTGCTATTTCCGTGTACTCTCTGTGATTTCAGAGGACGCAATTGCAAAGAATGAGAGGAAAAATAACTGGGGGGTAGGAAAAGGAAAGATACTGAGACCTGGATAAAGAGACGTGACCTACAGTCCTAGTCGGAATTCAGTAAAACTGAAGAGAGAACCTAGAAGGAGGCAAAAAAAAAAAAAAAGAGCAGGTAGGCTATCTTCCATCTTCAGGTGCAGACAGATCTCTACGTTAGACATTCCTCTGATTGTTTAAGGATTAGTATTATGGTCCTTGTATTACCTACAAGACCAGAGATGAGGCCTCCCCTCTACAAACACAGAGAAAGAGAAAGCCTTGTCCCAAAAATCTGAGAGTGTAATCACTATGGAGGAAGGGGGGGGCTAGTGACAGGGATATGTGAAGTAACTTGTCACACAGTAAGCGGCAGAGACAAGGAATAGCGCTCCTTTGAACAGGGCAAACTATACTTGATACTTCAAGTGATTTCCAGACTTAGATCTTTCAAGTTCCCAGAGGAAATAATAGGGCTGTGGAAACCCCAAGTTTATCCTCCTAACTGACCTTAAATTCAACAAAGCGCACAGACAATATAAAGAATGCTGGATCACATGGAAACTGTTGGTTTCGGGACTTACGCACTCAGCTGGAGATACGTGAGCCCTGATCTTTAACCTCAGAGAAGACATCTGGGACATCAAAGCATTCCACTTTTTTTGAGCTGATCATAACTTAATTCAGGCAACAAGTATGGTCTCTCTCTTGAATCACCAAAGCTCATTCATCCCTGGAAACTTTCATCTTTTTAAGTTTTCATCACTTTCTAGAAGGGAATACTGAAAAACTGAGATCTGAAGGGCTAACTAATCCTCTAATGACTCAGCTAAAGCTGGGAAGATTCAGTGGGAGGAGGAGAAGATCGCTGTGGCGTGGGGACAGCTTCAGCAAACAGAGCAGGCAGATTGGGACATAAGTAAGACAAAACTAGACTGAAATATCACCTCTTCTTTTGTTTTGGAAACATCAACCAAAAATAAGAGATGCTGACCAAGGTTACATGTAGCCTCTTATCAACAACCTTGCTCTGGAAGTCCTCCTAAATTTTCGAGCTGCAAAACCACTCTGTTTCTTTGCTCTTCAAAATAGATGTGAGACTGCAGGGAGGCATTTTACTCTCATCTGTATCCTGTTTACGGATCTTGTAGCTCTGGCTTCTCTCTGCCTATGTTTGCTTTTTCCTTACTGAAAAAAAAAAAAAAAAGCTCTAGATGCCTGATTAAGAATCAACCAGAAAAGGACAGTCACTGAAAATAAGCCTGAGGAAGTGTAGCTGCCTCCAGCAAGAGACTCTGCTACTCAGTTAAGGAAAGATGGTGTAGGTGGGACTTAAAGGCAACAGGATAAGAACCATGCAAGTGTTTAGGAACAGAAGGGGAGTGCTACATATGGAGGTCATAGATAAAACAAAGTACCACATTGCTGGGATTGCAAGTTCCATGACAATTTAAGAAACAGACTGTCAATGTGCCTTTAAAAAGATGCTATAAAAAGGGGAATAAATGAAGACATTTATGTATCTGTGCATTTTTTCTCCCATGTTTGTGTCTAAGCGTGCCTCTGAGTGCAAACAAACATGCAGCCCGAGAACAGATCTGCTACAAGGTGATTCATAAAGTGATTTAACTAGTTGCCTGGTGTGTAACCTGTGATATGCACTTTGAGGGTCCGTGGATAACTACTAAAGGAATCCATGAAAGAGGATGTAGAAAAGCTAGCCAGTTATTAAACTTAATGCAAGAGAGACTCAAAGGAGTCTGTAGTTCCAAAAAAGGATGAAAACCAATGCATTAGTGGAAGTAATAATTTTTCTTTTCTCGGCTATTTATTAAAAGACAACTCTTCAGTTCCTCTTGATAGATTTAGGTTAGCTTGAGAAGAAATTCATCCCTCTCTCCTTTAAAAAATAATACTGCTTCAGAAGAAAAAATCCCAAATGTAGTATTAAACAGCTAGTATGATTTTTCTGAAACATTATCTCTAGGAAATTTGAAATTAAATATATATGTTGATGCAACATAGCAGTTTTAAAATATACAAAACCTTGTGTCTCTGTAACATGATTACATCTTAAATACTCAAAAGTAAAAAAAAAGAAATTACGAAGCAGTCATAACAGCTTTAAGTCACATATATTGCACTTGCAGTGTGGAATCCATTTTGCTCTTTCCCCGCCTCCCCCAACCATGCAGCTCTTGCTGGAAAAAATGGACTTAGGTACAGTGAAATCTTTTTGTATTTATAATATTGTAAAGATTTCTAGTTAATCTTGTTAATCAATTAAAGCAACTGCTGCAGATCAATTGTGTAAGCTCAGAACAGCAATGAAGAACCTATATATAAATAACTTCCATTATACTGTCTCATAAATATAGTATGTAGTAGAGTAGCAAAGCTGTAGCAGTTGCATACTGTATCTAGGCAAAAAGCTGTTGTAGTCGAATGTTATTATGTGGGACATCCGTTTTCTTAAATGTCTGAAAACTTGTCTTCAGTGTGATCTCACCTCTTAGAGATGTCTTGCTGCTGAAGTTTCGCTGCACTGGTGTGAGTCGTGCTTGGGTTCATTAGTGTCATTTAAACATCCTATACCTCTGTGCAACAGGAAGGGTAGACAGAGAGATTCACATTTTATTAAAAAAATGAGTGAATGTATTTGCCCAAAGTTTCCAGTAAAAACCCACCTGCTAGAATGAATCCTAATTACTCATGAAATAGTTTTATTGACAAAGATTTAGATTCTCATCCCAGCAGTGTTTCTATGAGGACGCTGCTAGCTTCCACTTAAGCAAGGTTACTTTTAGGACCGAGGGGGCCTTTGGGAGTTATTTGAATACCTAAGAGAAACCCATCCTCGATTTATATCAATATTCCAAAGATTTTTGTAATGCTTTTGCATTCTCTGACAGCCAGAAAAGGGTTTGCGTGATTCTGTTTCTAGGAACTCTGTTGGCATGACATTTTGGGTGGGAAAAGATGAGTTGCACTAAGACGCTCTTATTTCCATGTCACAGACGTTACCCCACCGTTGAAGTACGTGCTGAGACCTTAAACGGGTCAACACATGTGCCTGTACCATCTGACAGCGCTTTTCTTAAAGCCTTGCTTTTTGAACTGAGACTCATAGATGACCATATTTTTGTGGAGCATCGAGATACCTGTACTCGAATCAATCATTCGTCGGTATATTCAGTTCGCACCGAAGGAGGGGATCTCTGGCCCGTGCTTGCTTTTCGGAAGAGTGGCCTGATATATGCGTGTCTTCCACTAGTTGAGGAGACCTTGGAGCCACGGCCACCCCTCCTCACCGTTAGCGGGCTCTCGCAGGGACTGGCTCTTTTGTTAGGCATTGTGGACTACATCTCTCCAAGTCGGAGAAATGAAGCTGAGATGAGTGCGAAAATAGGCCAGCTTCGAAATTTGCTTATACAGGCATGTCCGCTTGGCACCCCCTTAAACACAAACATACGCAGCTTAAACAGCTCGTTTGATGACATTCAGGAAATGCCTACAGATGAGAATCAACCGGCTTGGAGATCCAACACATATAAAGGCAAACCTCAGGTTAATGTCTGTATCACTGAAAAAGTCAAGTGTATGCAGTATGACAAAAGAGATGTTGTGGACGTGTGGCAAGTTTATGGAGCTGTAAATTGCAAGGTGAGAGCTTTTTTGTGTGCAAGACTGGCCAAAGTATTTTTCATGCAAACACACTGGGAAAGTAAATACTCATGGCATTTTACTTTGGTATGTGATCAGTGAATTTCTAATACTGTAATATTTCGAAGTGTAACAAACTATTACATATCGGACTGATGCGTTAGCAGTGGTTTTTATTTGATCTTTACTGTTTTTTTCCTGCATGCTTCATGCACTTTTTCAGTAACTATTAATGGGACTTAAATTTCCAACAGTAGCTACATTGCCTGTATTTTCCCAAATTTTTCTTGTTTTAAATGAAATAGGGAGAAATAATTTAATACAGTCTTTGCCTATAGAGACTAAGAAATGGTTTATTTCCAGCTATCTAATAAGCAATGTGTAAAATAATTATTAGAAACAGAATTCCTGAATGAGTCTTCTACAAATGTCTTTACGTGGGCATTTTTGATTAATTTTCCTACCAAATGAAAGTTTAATCTTCTATCCTACTTTATTCTATTACAACAACATTTTCAATCCACAAATGCGATTTGTTTGGCTGACGTAAGAACTGTTGATAGAGAATCTGGTGAAAGAAACTGGTTGTGTCATTATTTTGAATGTTTTTGTATGTGACAATGGTTTTCATTGTTTAATACTAAAAACTGGCGAATATTGACTAAATAGATCAATAGCAATTATGCAATACATTAAAATTTGTGTTTTCTATAGTTGATGTATTTGACATTCTTTGTCCTGAATTATGCTTAGGAAGCACGCTATATTATCACAGGACACTGTATTTGTAACTGCCAGTGTTCTAAGAGGAGGAAGACCTAATAAAGTGGATCATGGTAATTTAATTATTTGCAAGAGGTGGGACACTCATCTCCGAAGGAAGCCAACCTAAGTACTGCGCTTCCGAAGACTGGGTTATTTCCCACCAGCCATGCTGGTAGGGATTATGTGGGTGAACAGCTTCCTGCTCTCAGAGGGACAAGTTTCTAGGTCATCTTGCAGAGTGGATGGCCTTACATAAGAAGAAAGCCCTGGTGTAATCGTGCACTGCTGAGCTGGCAGACGGAGGGACGAGACAATGGATGCGCTGCACATGGTTGCCGTGAGAAAGCTGACATGGGACCACAATGGCCGTTAATAGCACACTTGAATCCATTAAGCGGATGTTGTAAAAGTAACTGAATTAATTAGACTATCGCCAAGTGCGTTTATGTAACATTCATAATGATGTAGCTATACAGTAAGTCCTTGGCTTGCTTATCTGCTGTTTTCTTGCTCAAGAGTACTTGTCAATTAAGGGACATTTAGCTAAGACTGCATCACTAGCACTACTGTGGGAAAGGCTACAGAAATGGGAAAGGGACTTTGTTTTGAAAGTATTTGTCAGTACTAATGTTTGAAGCCAGCTGAAAATTTTCAGTTTGGGTTTGGTTTTTTTTTGTTTTTTTTTTAAATGCTTGTATTCAATTTTTGAACATCTAATTCTGACTTGAGGGAGATATTTTAGAGTAACTTCTTGACTTCGTTTTTTCAAGTGTGACATAGAGGGATCGGCACCAAACGTAACCCTCAGTTTGAATCTCCCGACTAATGGTCCTCCGCTCCAAGATATCGTGGTCCATCATTGTGTGACTTCCATTGACCCTGCCATGCTGATGTCCAGTAGTGCCGAGCCACTGGATGATTCTGTGTATAACGGACCTTACAAATTTCCTTTCATTCCTCCTTCAGATTCATTCAACTTGTGTTACTACACTTCCCAGGTAATAACGTCCCTGACCCTCATTATTTTCCAGTCTTCAAACGGGAATAAAAATACCTGTGGTGTTGAACGTGTCTGAGTTTCAGTCTGATTCAGGCGGGTAAAATGCTTTTTATATAATAGACTGCTTGGGAGGCACTTCAGGACTTGAGTCATCTGAGTCATGTTCAGGAGGTGCCAGTACCTTTGACTGCTTGGCGTGGCTGCTCTTACTTTAATTGAACCACTTAGATGCCTGAATTGGACAAAATGAATCCAGGCTGAGATGTCAGGTGCATACACCACAGATCTCTGTATCACAAGCAGCCTGAAGAGTTTGTCATATCGTGTTCAAAACCAGTCAGCAATTAATGGGTTTTTATTTTTTAAAGTACTTTAGCAATTAAAACAGTATATAACTGATCCTATGATGATGGTGTTAATTTATCTTGAGAACGAATATAGTTTTTTCCAGGTTCCTGTTCCACCAATTTTGGGCTGCTATCAACTCATTGAAGAGGGATCACTGTTAAAAATAACAGTTAATTTAAAGCTTCATGAAAGCATAAAGAATTCCTTTGAGTACTGCGAAGCTCGTATACCTTTTTTCAACAGGTAAGAATAAAAAAATCCTAAATAAATGTCTTTCATTTCTCTGTGATCTTCCTGAAATGAACCTGTCAGGAGTCAATAGAACAGATTATGCTCCATCAAAGTACTACCAGTGGACACCGACCTTGCAAAGGTCGGGAAGTCTCCTTGGAATTATTGTAATTTTCAGAATACAGAATTATACCAGAATATTTGGTAACGTTCTGAATACTTCTGTTGCACATCCTGTTTCCCTGTGGTATTTTTTCACATGAAACACTGCCACAATCCTCCAGGTGGATTAAGCCTCGAGATCGCTTCCAACCCAGGGTTACCCGTTCCTTAAGACTGCTAATCCTAGCTACAGATCAGCTTATCAAAAATATAGTTATTTAAAATTAAAACGATAGTTTTCATTTAAGCCTCTCTGACAACTGCCATGACAACGCTGTCACATAATTATCATGAAAATTTAAAGATGAAATGACGCAAAGTTGCTGATGCTGATCATAGTGTTAGTAAAACACTATCAGTGAACTAAAGACAGTAAAATATCAACAGCTCTTTTATGATTGCTAGGTTGAGACTGTGGTGATTTCCTCCTGGTCTGTAATTTCTTTTCGTAAATTAGCGGTGTGCTCAGATAGGTATGATTTGTCTGTATGCACATAAATAATGTCTTTCAGCATTTTGTTGCTTTCTTTAATAAAGTGGGTGTTAACAAATACTGAATTATACTAATTCCAATGGTTTTATTTCTCCTCTGTCATACTGTAGGGGCCCAATCGCTCAATTAGAGTACAAAGTTAGTTATGGCCAACTGGATTTGTTACGAGAGAAGAGCCTACTGGTTTGGGTCATCGGTAAGCAGAATTCCCCTGTGCGCTCTTACTTCCTCCCCCGGTCAGTTTCGTATAGTGTAGGCACAGCTGTATAATTTATTATAGATACTGTTTCTGGCTTTAGGACAGAAGTTCCCTAAGTCTTTGGAAGTTTCTCTGACTGGAACCGTGTCTTTTGGCACTGCAGGCAAAGAGCACCCAACTGATTATGTTTGCACTGGGAACACTGCTTATGTAAAAGTAAGTCGCAGGCTCTGTGAAAAGAGGCCTCGGTGGTCATTTTTTTATTATCTTAAATTGGCTATGAAGATACATTGATTTTAAATCAGACCTAATTATTAGCCTCTTTGTTCTCAGCATGGAGTTTTCTGTTTTCTTGCTTATAGGATTTGACATCCTGTCATTTTGGAGTACGCTTGCACACCAAGAGCATGTAACACAGATTGCCAGTATTTGCACAGCAAGCATGACAATATGCATCTGATCACGTTTTCCCTCTCTTTCCATAGCTGTATTTTAGGATCCCAGACTTCACACTTACTGGATGTTATGTAGACCAGCATTCTATTCAGATCTTTGTACCAGGAAAACCCAAAATTACTGCATGTGAGTTGCTAAAAATGTCATTTATTTAACTGAAACTGCGTATTGAAGTTAGGAACTGGATGTCAATGACTAAAATTACGTAGCTAAAGATGGACAAAGCTTTTTCCTGGTTTGCTTGGGACATCCCAGAAATTTTGTTCTCTGCTTTGGTGGGGTTTTTTGTTTTGTTTTGGTTTGGTTTTTTGTGATGCTTAAAGCGTCGCTGGAGTAGGGACTGGCATCTCCCTTTCAGATGAAAGCTCTTATTACTCAGTTACAAAGTCAGTCTCTTTCTTGGGCTCTGTCCCCTTCTCCCTGTGACGTTTTACTATGCTCTGCATAATGGCAAAACTTTTGGGGGGGGAGGGGGGGGTAAAGAATGCCCCTCCATAGTCTGGCCTCTTGTTTAGGACACTTTAGTCAGAGACGTGATATGTGGATTGGTACGGAACTCAGCTCCTGCATGCAAGGGGAGACTATTGCTGTCGGTGTCATCACACCAATCCCTTAGTGGATGTGGCTCTACATTGATTCTGTGGAGCAGAAACCAAATCTGCTTATTCTTGAGTTAACATGTGACTACTTCCAAGTCTGCACCAAAAATATGCTAATTGGGAACGCAGTAGGCACTCATTCAATCTGAGCAGTACTGTCTAGCGGAAGCATTTTTATTTACTGTTCTCTATCTGTTGCAACTTCTGTCAGTCATGCTAGGAGAAGTCTGTAAATGCCTTTTGAAAACTGTGACCTACACTGTTAATTTTGTGACAGGTCACATTCAGTCCTAAATTGTAATACAAAAAAGCAACATATTCATACTGTGTGTTTTATATCGAGTATGCAATTTATATTCATTGAACAAAATCCAAGCCATCCACCTGCTTTTGACTTAACCTCTGTTTGAATTTTAAGCTTATGACTGATACATTAGTAAAGGTAATTGAAGCTGAGACTTTAAATGTCTCATTATCAGAAACGATTTTCAAATAATAGTAAGAGTCTTACAGTTTAAAGAGGCCATTATACCTTTTCTGTAAACTAGTAAGGATGGATTAGTAGTCTCTTAACTTGGATGAAGGAATGTCTGATTGTAAGGCACACTGTAATGCTTTTTTTTTCTTGCCTGGTTTTCTTTTTTTTTTTTTTTTTTTTTTTTTTTTTTTTTAGCACGGGAACTGGTGTCTTCTGATTACTACATCTGGAATTCCAAAGCACCAGCACCTATGGTGTACAAAACCTTATTTGACTAATTTGCTTGTGAATTATTTTTGTATTTAAACAAAACAGACAGCTAATGAGAGTAATGTCATTTTACAGTGAAAATAAATATTCTCCAGCACTTGTACTTTGTACGTTTGCTTAAAAATTTCTGTTGAAGAAAAACAAAAGAAGTCACTTCTTAAAAACATCAGTTGGTTTTAAATTGTTTAGTCCTGGGTAACAGCTTAGAGAAGACAATTTGGAATGTACTTGCTGTGGCCATTTTTACTTTCCCTTCTAACATTAACTGGTACCAAATAAGTACCTAGTGATACAGATACAGACTGGTACCATTGGGTGTCTTCTGGGAGGACTCTCAGTTACTTCACTGGTTTTGTAAACCAAAGAGCTCACGGGACGTGAAAGCTTTCAGTGTCTTGTTTCTGTCACGAAGTCACAAGAATCTGATTAGACCCCAGATTAACAGGACAGTTAAAAGCAAGAGTTCTGTTATTTTCACGAGATGCATACAGAATACATATGAGTCAATAATTTACAAGAGTTTCAAGAGGGGGAGTATGGCATGAGCAGCACTTCTAAAAGTGGAGACAATACAGGGGTCTTTATTGCCCCTGTCAGCGGAAGTGGTGAGTTCCCTTTCATGCCTGTGAATTGCATTGCTCTGAAAGCTAGCATTAGTGAGGATCCAGAGGTGTGAACCTGGTTTTCCAAATCACAAGACTAGCTCTGAGCAGGCAAAACCAGCTAAGTTTGCTGGAGGTTCCAAAAAACATCACCGAGCCATTTTCCCTGGAAAAATAGGTGTAAAAGAAAAGGACTCATTTTACAGAGGCAGACCTCTAATTTTGAGAAGAAAATTGGTTATCTGCAGGAACACAGGAAATGGACTTTAAGAAAGTTATCAGGAAATGAGCAAATTCTGAAAGGCTGGTGAAAAACTGAGAGAACCTGGAGAGCCGCACAAAAGAGGAGAAGAATGCCGTCTAATAACTGAGCATGCCGGCTGCTCCTGCCGTACCTCTTGTTTAACTGTACGCTGTGTGATAAATAAGATTAGTGATTATATAAGAAGAAAAATTTTAAGCTATGATTTAAAAAATGCTTAGATTGAGATAGTAATCTAATTGGTTGGTTAAATGTTCTAAAGGGTGGATTAATTCATGTGAAACATGCCGTTCAGCTGAAACTGCTATGCAGACTTATAAACCAGAGCTGTGCTATGACCCATTTCACACAGGTGATGTGTCCATTTTGATTAGCAGGCAAAAGGTGAATTAATGATTTTGCCCAGAATCCAGCCACTACCTGTTACAGTCATCTGCATGCCTGGATACCACAATGTGAGGGGGGAGAGGGGGTCTCTCTCTTGGAAGGGTTTCGATCACGTTCTGTATGCCGGGCACCCACCACAGGATTTCAGTGTGTGGCATTTGCTTTCCACCTACCCACGAGAAAGATGGGAGCTGTCTATTCTGCGCAGCAGCACCGTGGAGGAACAGCTTTTCTTCTTTGCAGCGTTTCCCCAAGAAATGCTATGAAACAGTGGGACTGTCAAAATTCACAGGACATTAGAAGGGAATCCCCTTGCACTTAATAGCAGGGGGTCCTTCCCAAATCATGTTCCTTTTTGTTGCCCTATTGTCCATGCCTCTAACTCTCTCAAGGTTAGGAGAGCTGCCGTGGTCAGGAATGGAGGGCTGCTGCTTTAGATTACTTTGCGCACAGCTATCAGTGCAGGTTTGGATGGAGGGAGGAGGTGGGTGATGTTTCTCTTCTAGCCCTGAGCAGTTTTCTACAACTTCATGCAAGCCATCACCTGTTTTGATTTATTATAAGGGTTTGCTCCGTAAACCTCTGGATTATAACTCCAGCATGCTCTTGCTGCAGTGCTCTGCTGCCGCTCAGGGACAGCTCTGTAGTAAAAGAAGTGGGGAAAGGAGGCTGTGTCTGCCTTTTTTTAAAAGAGTGGCTAACGTCTCTCTGGCAGGCTTGAGTATGCAGCATGCCCTGTTCTTTGGAAAGCACCCATGAACAAGTCGGAGAGCAGAACAGATCAGGTTAAATTGGCACACACCTTAATCCAACAGTCTTGTGCAACAAGTGTGAGACACCCATGCTGGTGGAGAAAGAGTGAGATGAAGCCTTTCTCCTGGCCTGATGGCTATGCTTGTCTTTTGGGAAGGGCCCATTCTCATGGATGCTTCATAAATCTTAGTAAGCTAGTAAAGTAAGCTTAGTAGTAAACTTAGTAAGCTTAGTAAACTAGATGGCTAGCAACTCAGGTCTGTCACGACTGAGGTACCTTTAGGCATGACCTGTAGAACACAAGGCATGGATAGAAACGAGTGATGTGTGTAGAGGTTCAGGGTGCGTCCTGGGCTGGGCAGCAAATAGGGACACTGGGGGGATGACACTGGAAGCCAGAGTTCAATGGCTAAACCCTTCTGTGCACCTCTGTGTGTTCCCTGGTAGTTCCCCAGACAACTTCACTGTTTCTTTATGTGCTCTGACCATTTTCCTATTTTAAGAGGGAGAAAAAACACTTCAAAAACTAAATCATGAAGATATGATTGAGAGCTCACATGAGCCTGAGGACTCCATGGCAGAGGTGGTCTCTAACAGTAGTTCTGGTGGGCTCTAAAGGTGATTAAGCCCTGTGTCAGTGGTATTCCTTTAGCTCTTTAAAAAAATCAACCTGTTTTTAATACAACAGTTTCTTTAAAAATACTCTGTGTTAAAGGAAAAAAATAAGAATTCTCTTTTGCTACAGAGTGCTGTTTCTTCTATAAGAGTGCTTGCTGCTTGAAGTGCTTGTATTTATAATTTTGTTACAGGTATCAACTGTATGAGATCTATGCAGATAGCTTTGCAGAGGGACTTTCAAAAGAGGTGGCCAAAGAACTTCTCCAGACTTAGTACTGCATTTCAGAGGGCTAGAAGAAAACTAACATGCAAACTCTTGAAAAGAATAACCAGAAGGACTTAAATAAATACTGGCTTGTCGACCCGACATTTTTCCCAAACAAAATAAAGGGTAGAAATAAGAAGTTAATATAGAACTCACTTCATTAATAAAATGAACTTGCTTCATTTCATTAAAAGTTTCAGGTAATGTAACTAGTGCCAATTAACGCGAATTTAAAGCAAATATCTACTGTCAAACTTTTTAGATGGGACTGCACATTTAGTTGGTAAAGAGAATTGATGTAACAGACCTCTAAGAAAATAATCCGAAGTCCACGTATAACCCATTAAACAGTAAAACCCGGCTGACATTTCTAAATGCAGTGGCAATGGGGAACCGTCATCAAACATGTTTTGGATCCCGACTGTGTTTGTTAGTTAACACTTTGTGAAAGGTGTGGAAGGAAATGGGGAATTTACATTGATGAAGTTCGCAGTGGGCGCAATGGCTGAGAAGCAGTAATTACTGAAGGTGCTGAAGCCCTCATTCAAACCCTGATGGTTTCAATGTCCCAGGGGAAAAAAAAAAAAAAAGTTAAAAAAATAAAAGTAGATGCTCCAGCACAAGCAGGTGCAAAGGTGTGGATCTGAGAACAGACACCATCGATGCAGGGTGAGAGGAAAAGGCGGCCAAGGAGTGTCAAAAAGACTGAGTATGTGGCTTAGGTGTGCATTGCTGTGGCCAGAAGGACCAGTGTAATCACTGAATGCACAAGGAGCAAAAATGCAGGAGTGCCTGGCACTGGTGCGATTCTCACCAACCCACATGGCCCCCGTTTCTAGAAAAATGTCCAGACTGAAGCTTCTGAGAGGTCCTGAGCTTCTCGCCAAAATCTCCCTTGTTCTTCACCCCCACCCCCTCGCTACCCCCGGTGTAACCTGCCTCCCCCTCCAAGTGTTGTGTCCAAAGGGTTGTAGCGAGGTGCCACGGTGAGGAAGGGGATCTCTTCAGGTGTCTTACGTGCCATCCTCCCACTCCAAATCTTGAATTGTACCAGAAGCAAGACAGGACCAGGAAGCCCACCTTGCCTTGACTGGTAACCACTGCTGGAGAACAGCTTCCCAGGCCCCCCAGGGAACACCCTCCCACCACAGTCGCCTCGACCATATCTCCTGAGCTTGCCAGTCATATTGGGAGACAGAGTCAAAAGCATCACCAGTGTCCATGTGCGAGACAGCAAGTGTCCCCCCCCTCAAATTCACTGGGCCTGTTCCGCTCACCACAGAAGGCAATTAGTCCACCTAACAGGGTTCGATGTTGTCAAATCTGTGCTGGCTGTTACTTATCACTACTCAGTAATTTGGTGTTTTTCTAGTTTTCTGGAAGCCCTTTCCTCCCACCAGGGTCCCAAGGTATTTGTTGACAGCTCCAAGATGGAATATGCCAGTTCCTCAAGTACTTTGGGGTAAATCCTGTTACTTCAGATAATTTGTAAGCAGCTACTTTTTCTACATAATTTAGCCCTTCCCTCCTCTGCATTTTTATCCTGTTTTTACCAGTGTGAACTACTTTGGCCATTTGTTAGCAAATAAACATTGAAACAACAAAGCATTAAACATTCAACGGCAGTTGTCCTCTATTTATTCACGCTGTCCTAGAAATGTGCCACACTTTGTCCTATTTGTACAAGCCCTGCTGAGTTTTAAGCCGTAACAGAGCTTGCAAGTTAAGCCCATGTTTGTCCTTCGCTACTTTTGCTGTCTGCTTCACCACCACCACCACCTTGTTCTCTCATCCTTTACACGATGGCAACCCGCTCCCCTGGGCAGCCTTGCCTCTTTGACTTATTGCCCATAGACTTCCACTTACCAACTTTATGAGCACACTGAAGTTTGGTCCTATTCCCCCTCCTTCCCATGGCTGGAGTTCTCCAAGCTTTATTTTACTGTCACCATCTCCCACATTGCCTCCCACTGTCCCATCGTCCGTTGGCTCCTCAGTCCTCAGACTGGAATGTGAACCTGGACCACATTGTATCTGCAGCAAGAATTTACCGAATACTCAGCACGGACAAAATACAAGGTATTGCCAACAGCATCTTTCAGGGTGGAGAAAACCAAGCCCACCCGAAGCCGCGTCCATCCTGAGAGCACCATGGCAGGAAAACCCTGCAGCCCTCAATCCCGAAGGAGCTGTTAGATGAGAGTTTTGTGGATCCCAGTTTGGGAAGCGCAAGCTTCCTTGGAAGAGCTGCTATAGCACCGTATGGCTGTCAGTGGGACGCCCACAGGGGCACCTTGGGGTTGTTCCTAAACTCCCTTCCCTTCATGCCACCCCAAGTTATTCAGGTGCAGGGAACAGAGAACAGAGTTTTAACTCTCAGTCTGACTCCCACTGACATCAATACTAAAAATTCCTGGGGCACGAGTAGGACCCTGTACAGGCCCAGCGTAGGCCACTTGGGTAGGTGCATCTCCTCAATTATCTAAAATTTTCCTTCATTATTTCCACAAATCTCATTTTGCCCTTCAATGCACCAATCTGCCAATTTTTGCAGGAATAAGGTGATGATTCATGCAGGGGAGCAGGATCTCAGAGAAAACAGGCTCTGTTCTCCTAAAAATGTTACCCTAAGAATTCTCTCTCTTGCAAGCGGACTGGCAATAAAGCCACTGGCTGTCTCCACTCACACCCAGATCCAAAGGACCGAAGGTTCATTGCTTCCTGCAGCCCTTCCAGGAGACAGAACAAGTAGCAGTGTGTCCCCAAGAGTCTTTCAGGAGAAACCAGCATCCTTGGAACTTGAGTGCTGGTCCATAAGGAGCGCTTCACGTGCAGGATGTCTGGAAGGACAGCAGTCCCATCAGTCCATCCCAAGTCAATGGGGCCAGAAAGGAGCTGGAAAACAGAGGAGGTGTGTTTCTCCCAGGGGAAGGGATGGCCCACTGTGCCCCGAACCTCACCTCTCCGTCCACAAAGGGGCTGCAGGGCTCTCCCAAAAGGCTTCCCATCCAAGATGCACCCATACACACAGATGCCTCATCCTCAACAAATCAAGCCAAATGCTGATGGAGAGGTCTCAGCCCTCATGGGTTTTTTTTTTCAGGGACTCACAACACACAATGCAACTAAAAATCGGGTATTTTAAGGCAAAGGCCTGCCCACTTTTCCTCTTCTTGCTTCCACGGAGCCTCCGAGAAACCTGGTTGAGCTCTAGATAATTTTTTGAAAGCCCGATGCCATCTGTAGTGACACGTAACAACAGAGAACTAAACCCAACCCATTTTCTTCCCAATGAGATCAGCTGGTCGCTTTCGATTTTCTCTAGAAACCTATCTCTTCAAGATCTTTTTTTTTTTTCTTTCTTTTTTTTTTTTTTAAGTCAAAGTCTGTTTCCCGTTTGGTAGGTGACCTGTTTAATGTTTTCCCTGTGTCTGGGAACTCCTTAGTGTAATTAGCGACCTTTGAACTCCACAACTAATCCTGAGCTATTTTGTATTCCTTACTCATCTTTAAGGCTGGACCTTTCTTTTCTTTTGAGTCCGCTGCCACAATTAAAGAAGAAACAGCTGCATTTCAAAGGGATTCCAATTCCAGAAGCTTAATCGTGATTGACATGTTCTTATTCTAAGCTATAAGAAACTCTAAGAGTCCTTTCTTGGGTTAAAACTTCAATCATTTTCTAAAAAATTATCTCAATATGGATTTTATTCATTTTCTTTGATAACCATTCTTTGCGATTTTTTTAACTTGAAAGATGCTTTGAGTTTGTGATGAATATGAACTGCGCCCACCGAAAGAATGAATGGTGTCAGGCGCAGGCTAGATGCAGAAGTGGCTAAATGCCATCTATTGTCAAAATCTGATTATGAAACCTGACGTCCGCCATGCAGCTTGACATCCTTCCATATGCCCAAAAGGTAGGATAGGTGGAAGCGCTTGCAAACGAACGCCAGGAAGGCTGGGGAGGGAGACAGCAAGAAAGCATTCTCCAGAAATCTACGTTTTTTTAACCTGTTTTTCCCAATTTTTATAGCGCAGATTAAAAAGCCATTGCCTTACAGCCCTGGAAGAGCCCTTCTTCTCTCTTCAAAAAATGAATTCTCCATGAAAAGTCACAGCAAAAAGCGACTGCCATAAACCAGGGATAATTCGTATGGTTTAAAATCGTGGCCACAACCGCACAACAAACCCTGAAAAAGGCTGCGGTGCTTAAATCTCTTCCGAGGGCTGATCCTAGAAAACGATGGCAGCCTGTTGAGTCCTGTTATTTAATTTTCTCCATCTCACATTCGAATTCAGTGTGACCTCCGAAAGACGGGCTTAAAAAGAAAAAAAAAAGCCTGAAAATCTGTTTGTGCGCGTGGGTTTGCACAGATCCACACGCACGGTGGGCACACCGATCCGCGGACATCGCTTGCAGCCGCCAGTATAAACCTGTATGAATTGATCCCAAAGAGCCCCGGGTAAGGCAGCCGGCAAGACCCGGTGTTTCTAAGACAAAGGTCAAATAAAAAAAGGATGTTAATAAACAGCCCTCCGGTTTAAAGGGACTTTTTTTTAAGGATTACATCTTAAATTCCAACAAATCAGATTTAGGAGTTACTGAAAGTGAAATTGATCCATCCCTCAGCCAAACTTTGCAATACTTTCCTGTTCTGACATCATTTAGATAGTTAGCTGTATTATCAGATTAAAAACCATTGTACAGGGCCGCTGAAAGGAAAAGGAGCCAAAAAGCTAAACACTGCCTGAATTCTGAACCTTTTAACCTGGCTGAAGTACGTTGGTCCCTGTTATGCAAATACCTTCAATCCTCTGCTAAGTTCAGTGGAAATAATTTTCTTGAATGACAGGTTTATTCAGCAAGGATTCAGTTGGCGATTAATCCCCCTTTGATCTAAGGTATTTCACTTAACTACCAGTTACCTCGTCCTGACAAAGTGCAACCGAGATTAGGGAGATCACTAGAACACGACCAGGGTGTGCGTTTATTCTCCCCAACCGTTCAAAGCGAAGGGCCAAGAATGCAATCTATTTTCAGTATTTGAAGATGGAAAGTCCTGTCTCCTAAGTTAGAAAGTCAATTGAATACCAAATGGTGTTTGGTCCTGACGGAACGGGACAAACGGCTGAGACATCATCTTCAAAACCAAGATATTCCCACTAACTGTGATTTTTGCTACGACCTACCCCAGACCTTGTTTTGCAGCCAGGTTCTTCCTCGCTCTTACAAAGCTGCTGCTTTATTTCAGATTAGCGCATGGTGCGTGTAAAAGATATCTGCTTTTGAAAAAGCAGATAAGGCATGACATTTTCCAGTTTTAATCTGTTCAATATTACTCCTTGGGATTCATCTTTGCTTATTGCTAAAAATCCCTTTTCTACTTCTCCAGCGAGTACAGGCGTGGTGCAATATTTTTGTGCCAAAACCTGCTCACGAAGGAAAATACATCGTGACAGATTACAGAAGTCATTCACTAAAAAAAAAGATTTAAGGCAACTGATCTGTGGCTGCCTGACATCTGAAGTAATATATTTTTTTCTTTGCTTATTCATTCGCCAATATGTTGTCTTTTTGCTGAATTATGACATCATTTTGTAGAAGCGCAAGCTGCAAAAATGCTGCAGCGACCCAGACGGCACCACGGGAGCGTGGTCCTGATCCGGGGCTTAGCTAGGTCAGCCCGTGAGAAGCTGATTACGGGATTGGGCATAAAGCTGTATTTTCTTATTGCAAGTGGAAAGGCGGAACAATATCATTTGTGGGATTTTTTTTTGGTTAAAGTGGCTGCCAGGGTTTTCACTTTGGGGTTGTTTGTAGGTAAATATGCCTGAGAGAGGGGAGAAAAATGATTTTATTCCACTTCTAGGACTTTACCCATCCTGAGACATTAGGAAGTTGCTTAAACAAATTCCTTGCCCGTAGGATCTGTGAAAATCAACCTCCTAAAGCTGAACCGTGTACATATGTCTTTGCAGAATCAGGGCTGGTTTTGGGCATTTCTACATTCCACAGGCAACCTTTAAACCATCCTTCAGATACGTTGCTGATTTTTTCATTCCCTTATGTAAAATACTTTGATTTTTTTAAAAAGCTGCTCTGCAGGATGAGTACTTGCACGCGAAGGGGCTGTAGCCTGTGCTGGGGTCCCCCCACCCTGGCTGCGTCCCCTCCTCATTCACTCCTATTTCCAATGAAAATTTCCGAAGCGTTTCCTTGCGGGACTCCTTGCCCACAAGAGCCGCAACCCCCCCCCAAAGGCTCATCGCAGGCCCCCATCACACTTGATCAGGTCAATAATACACAAACTAAGAAGGATTTGCACTCGAGACAGTAACAGCTTCTTAAAAGCCATTACAGTGTAGTGGGTTTAAGAAAGAAATCCCTTTTAAGAAATGCCAAAATCTGGAGTAACGTGATAGTCTGTAAGGCTTTAGGGTCTTTCTGGTAAATATAATGTTACATGTACTTACGATTCGGTAAAAATAAAAAGGGAGGATTTTAAAATATCTTCTGTATTTACTATATTGACTATATGAACTCCACAATGAGCCAGTGAAGGAAAGAAATTAAGCTTTGAAAATAAGCCCAAACTGTTGTCTGCCTAACGTTATAGCATAACAAATACGACACAGTGACCACAAGCAATCAAAGCAAAGCCCTGCAAGCCCCATGCTGGTCTCTGTACTGCCTCGTTGGTGATAGATAATTGATGACTCGATTTAGCTAATGACTACATTAAATTATTTAGAAAGATTGGGTTGTATTTATACGGGATACAGAAAATGCCTCAACTGCATCACTTGCGTTTGAAGCAAAAAGAAAAATGTGGAGGGGGTGTTCTTTCTCTGCAGTGGTTGTGTGTGTCTGTGTTCCTGTGTATGCAACATATACATGTAAATATATAGTGTAAATAAGATGAGAAATATCTTAAGACAAAATATCTGAACGGCATTTGTCAGTTTCGTTGGCTGTTTTTCCCAAATAAAGTGCTAATAAACTTTCATCAAATATATAGTATAGGATGATATTTTATTCTGATTACATTAAAAGCTATTTCCTAATTAATCATAGCAATCTGTTGCTTAATTTCTTAAGAAATAAGGGTTTGCTCACAAAACGGAAGGCATCCCCAACATCCCTAGTGTGCAGAGAATTTCTCTTTTCAGCCCTCAGCAGCATTTCTAGAGGACAAATACCTTAAACCACTGCACAGAGCTCTGTTTTAAATGTAACGTACAGTAGGTCAACCTCCTAATTTCAACAAAGGGCAGGGATATATTAATAAGGGAAGAACTTTATTTACTTCAGCAACATAGCAGTTTTTATGGGCAAGGCTCGTATCCTTCAAAGGCCTTTTCTGCCCCCCGGTGGTGACACTAAACCAGCGCTTCAGCTGCAGAAACCAGCCTTGCAGGAAGGGATGACTTCTTATTTGTCATTTATTTAGGGTGCTTATATACATCGTGTGGGTTATCCAGCAGGTCACTGGTTCACTGGTGCAACTGGTTTGTGGCATCCTTATATTGTGTGGGCATTGCAAACTCCTTTCCTCTGCTACCTTGGATTTGGCCATCCTGTCTTCACCCTTTTTATTTTATTCTTTCATTTATTGCTCCTCTAGGTAGATGTTTCCTCGGAGTCTGACTAGGGGGTAGCTTAATTTTGGGGATGGGAGAGGGTTGGGAACGACTTTGTTACTGAAGCTTGGCCTTTGCAAATATTTAGGCTCTTTCTCAGCTTAATGCCGCAGCAGCTCCCGTCCCCTCTGAGCCCAGAGCAGACCTGTCTTGCCACAGCAGCTCCCTGGGATGGTCCAGGTGAGCAGAGGTACGTCATGCTGGGAAAACCGCTGATGACTACAACAAGCTGTGCAAATCTTTGAAATGGACTCAGGATTATAGTCTCAAATTGCTATGAGATCGCTTTGCCACTTGCAGGACTTCTCCAACGTTTCTTCCAGTTTTGAGATGCCACACCTGCAAGACTTGGGAGCACAATATTATGCACCTTTCACCCTTAAACCTCATTCAAAATGCAATGATTTTGTTTCCATTTATCTACTTACTGGCAGAAAAAGTGTGTTCATACTTAACCCTGAGCTTAACTGAAAGCCAGTAGAAACAAGGTCAGACTCCAGTTGGTATCGTTATATTTATTGATACTGGTGGGTGAGCTGAGATTGCAGACTAAGCAATTAGAAAAATAAGGCTTTGCATTACTAAAACAGACACATTTGGCCTCAAGTCACAGGAAGAACAAGCAGCATGAAATGACATCAATCCATTCCTACAAAATCACTTTTCAAATCGCTGCACTCCCATTCCTTGCTCTACTGCATCAATTATGCTTCTCAATCTCATTTGTGTTTGTCCAAGGAGCAGGCTGGAGAATAACCGGTGCCAGATGAAGGGAGTTTTATTGTCCGACCAATTTGAGAAGAGAATTGGGGGCTATCACCGGGGGAATAAATCATCTCTAGACATTTCTTCACCTTCTCAACAGGTGCGTGTATCTGTTTCTGCAGCCGAAGGGAGCCGCTTTCCTACATGAAACCGTAGATCCTCAGGCAAGCTCCTGGTGGCACTTCTAATTCAATTAACTTACTCACTGGAACTACCGGAGAAACTAAATATGACGAGAACAAGAGGAGAGGCTGGGCCAAATTAATAGGACGAGATCCTTTTACAGGCTGGCCAGCAATCCTGATCAGCAGCCCTGAAAAGCAAATTGGAACAAGCAAATTGCTGTTGAAAAATTCTTTCAGCACTTGGCTGTTGCTACTCAGCCGGTCATTGCCAGGAGTCAGAGGTTGAAAAATCCCGGGATGGTGCTGACAATGGAGGCATTATTATGACAAACATTTACATTTTATTTATTGAAGTGTTGGAGGTAGATTAGTCTCATCGTCAACTGCTCTGGAGGGACTGTACCATTCTGAGGGCAGACTAGCGGAAACAAGCATTTTAGTGTGTGTGTGGGGAAAAAAATCATATTTCCCACTTCCAGTCTAATGAAAGGAAACTCAGGTTTTGAAGATCACACTCAGGAGAAAGCTTTTGTCCCCCAGGACTCCTTCTTTTTAGGAAAAGTGCAGCACAGGGGATTTTTTCCTGATTCCAAATCAAGTTGTCTTGAAAATAATGTCATTTTATGCATATGGCTGACTTGACATGTGCTTTATGCAAAAGTCCTGCTGCTTTCCTTCACGGACACCAGGGTACACAGCAAAAAACCTGTTCAAAGTGTCCAATCAAAGCTTTATACAGATGCAAACTAGTGTGTGGGTATTGTTTAAGTGGTTGTGTAATTGAATATAGTGATCACATATGCACGGGATATTTGTTAGCTTGTAAAAAGAATAATTGCATGTTCATAGCTGCAATTTCCACCGAACCTTTTGACTTTAAATAAGTAGTGGAGAAGGAGAGGGAGGGGAAGCTGAGCTGGGGGAGCGGAGACAAGTAGCAAATCATATGCACATCATGAAACATCCTTCTTCTGACTTACGTCCTGGATTTTATTTTATAGACAATAAAGCACTGATGCATCTGTAGAATAAAATGCTGGGAGAAAGAAAAGGGAAACATGCCCAGTTAGAGCCCAAGTGAATGGTTTCAACTGGAAGAATGACTACAGCGATTAAGCCCAGTAGTTCCTCTCTCTCGTGGCAGTGCTGGCTCCGATGCAGCGGGTACCACGCCAGGGCTCGTGTTTCTGGGGAGGGCTCTGACCTCAGATGTCCAAGTGGGGGGCACCATCTTGGGGTGTCTGACCTAAAAAGCTTGGGGCCTGCTGCTATAGAGGAACAATATCCATTGCCACCCTCCTCCTTGGCTCTTGTGTGATGGGGCACACAGCAGAGAGCAGGTCTGGTGCTGATGTTTTTCGCAGTAATGACCTCAAATGCAGCTCTGTCCTTGTCAATTATTTGGGAAAGCTAAGCCCCAAATCCTTTTACTCTCTCCTGCCGCTCGTGCCTGCTGGCCCAGAGACAAGAGCCAAGGGAGCGCTTGTTCACGGGACCTTTTTTTTCAATTTTTCTGTGGTTTCCTTCTCTTCTCCTTGACATCTGGGGGCAGAGTGGAACGAAAGATGAGAGAGAGGGCAGCAGCCAGTCCCTGATCCTTGGGCCAGGAGAGTGCTGGCCCCAGTCCCAGGCTCAGCACAGACCCCAGGGGTAGGATTTTTGTGTTGAGTGCTCTTGGCCAGCGAGGCTGCTGGTGACCTGCATGCCCAAGCCCTGCCTTTCTCTAGAAAGCTGTGAGCCTCCAGTGCTCTTCTTCCCCGACAGCAGAAGGCACACTTGCCCAGCCTGCCCTGGCGTGCGGTCATGGTACCAGGCAGGGGCTGTGGCAACAGAGTCATAAAGGGCAAAAGCATTTTGGGGCTGATATTTTGCCTGTAGATCCCAAAGGGGGGCACTCCACAGGCCACAACATCTCTCCTGCCCCACACTCCAGAAGCAGCAGGAGAGTAAGTCCCAAAGCAATCCAACAAGGTGCATCTTGCAGCAAACATATGCATGTTTACTCTGGCTCTTCCTAGGCAGCAAAGGCTAGAACAAGCCATACCAGCTCTAACCTATGCTGGAGGTTTGATGCCACGTTCAGCCAGCCCTAAGATCTGGGATGATGGCCAAGGTCCATCTTGATCTCCAAAGCTGCAACAGACTGAACTGCAATGAGATCCCACCGGTCAGCAAAGTTACTGCCGCAAGACTTGCATGCCTACAAGGAGGTGTTGCTTTGTTTTCCTTCTGATGGCTCAAACCTGGCATAAAACCTCCTTTCTGTGACTGCCCTCCAGTGTTCCCTCTTCCCCTCTTGTGTCTGGGAGATGGCGCAGCCCCAAAACAAGGACCATCTTTGCTTTGTGTCTTGTACAATGCTACCAGCAAGTTTCACAAAAGCACAACCTAAACAACTTGCTCAAGCAAAAATCCGTAGGTGCTCCCGTCAGTGTCCAGCTAAATCGCATTCTGCAGTGAAACTTCGAGCACCATTATGCACTAAGGAAGGATGGAGAGGAAAGGTGTCCACTGGTTTTCTTTTGCAAAAGTGTGATCATGTAAGGAAGGAACTGTTCCACGCATTTTAGATGAGATTTGCAAGAAATCTTTATTTATCCCTGGAGAATGGCTGTAGGATCCCTTTACACACCCTTGTAAGGCTAAAGCAACCCTAGCAGCGTGAATAGTTGGACTACTGACACCTGGTCCAAAGAGTAAGGTCACTGTATTAAATTCTTTGCACCCTTTTAATTCCAGTGACTTTATTTAAAGCATTCAATATTTTCTATCATTTTTATTTCAACTTATTTTTAGCCTTTTTTTCACTGTCAAATGTATTGAAGCTGACATAATTATCACTCTGACTTCCCCAAAGGCATGTATTTACCTACTTGTTAAAAGGCTTTTTCCATGGTGCCATGCTGTTGCTGTGACAAGATGACTTTAAAGGCACAGTAGGTAAAATAATATTGTATATTGCACAGCAACCCCAACAACGAAATGTTAATTTAACCAATAAAGTAATCACATCATAATTATAATAATCACTATTCCTTATCTCTTAACGGGACTAAAAGTGGAATTCAGATTTGCCATGTAGTGCTTGTCAGCTCTGAAATTGCTACACAAATCACTCAGAGCAGTGAAGTTTTTAGCCCCACCACCTCTAACTTAAGGAAAGCGAGGAAAGGATTCTCTGGAGGAGACCGATGTGGTCTCATAGCCACCAACTTCTTCCTCCAGCTCCCTCCTGCTCCAGCTTCCCATCCTGCTATGATTTTCCTTGTCAATGAATGGGACATTTGGGTGGATATTTGAGATTTTTCCATCTTAGTCCTTCTCCAACTGCTGTTAATGCACCCCTCTGCTCCATAATACTAGGAGTCACGCAAAAAAGCCATCTCTAAAGCAACCAAATTCAAGGCATTAACCCTGAGGAGCAGGTGAAGGGCAACGCCATCACCCACGGAGCAAGGGGACCTCTCAGTTTGGCCAAGTCCAGCTGGTGTCACAGGTTGGACCTACACTTCCCCATGTTCTGTGCTCAGCTGCGCTAGGGCATGGTCATCCACACCGGGCCAAATTTGGGGAGCATGTGGCTCCCGTCTTTTTTACATGTTTTCATCTTCCTTCCATCAAAATCAAGGTTCAAAAACGGCAGCGCTCAGGCAGGTCTCACTTTGGTAGCAAGTCATCCAGGGGGTGTGCTGGGACATACTCTTTGATCAGGTAATTTGCAATCAGCCATAGGATTTAGCTATCATTCTTTTGTGCTTCTAAACCTCTCTGCTGGCTTTGAAAGTCTCATCCTGAAGCTCATTCCCAGTGTCACATAAATAAATGGATGCCAAATTCTCTTTTAGACTCAGAAATGAGTTACTGAAAATACAGTAAATCTGTAGCGATGATGGACATTTAGGAAGGCAGAGAGCTTACAGTGGGAAAGAAAGGGAAAGAGAGAGATGGAGAGTCTTTTTGTGTTTGTAGGCATGGCAAAGACATATGACAATGCTGCAGAAACTGTGCTTGCCCTTTTGCTGAGCCGCAAGTTAGAAAAACTGGTTCAGTGTAGCTTGAGGGAGGATGATCTAAAGCTGTACAAGGGAATTAGCATGTCTTAATCCGTGGCTGCTCCCCAAAATGGCAAGGCAGAAGCCATCTCAAGGTGGTTATCTCAGCTCCAGTGAGGAAGAGTCTGGCATTGCAGATCTCACTGCTTGGACCAGCAGTGAAAGGGCAATTGGCCCCAGCCTGTGCCCAGGGTCCCACACGTGGTATGAGACCCACAAGCAGACTCAAGACATCCAGGGACTGAGCTGCGCTTGGGACCCATGTCCAGCTCAAGGGAAAGGAGCTGCCCTTACAACCCCCTTCCATGGCAGAGAGGGATGATCCAGCAAGCTGAGCTCTAGCTCAGCCCGCAGCAAGGGCAAGCTCAAAAACCTGTTCTAGGGAAGGGCCACAAACCCTCCTGAGATGTGGGACAAGACTTTAGTGCAGATAGACCTGTGCAGGCTGGACAGGAGGCAGCTGCAGGCAGAAGACCCCATAGATCTGTCAACACAGCGGTAAGCCTGGACTATTATCTGCTCCTACTCCAGGACGTGGCTTCCAGACCAAAGATGCCCAAGACCCTGCCGGCCAGGAGCCCCTGCAGTACAGGGGCGGCTGTTGGCCCCCTGAGCGGATGGATCTGTAGGTGATCCCAGGAAGGTGTTGACATCCTCTACAGAGGGGCTTTATGAGGGTAATTATGTTACAGGCTGAGTGGCGTTGAGATACTCCAGTACCATGAGCCCGTGTGAGGTCTGAAAACAGATTTTTCCCTTCTCACATTTTATGGGGTGTGGAAATAAAGCCAATCCATATCCCAGCCCAAATCCCCCAGCCAGATGCCAGTCTGGCTTCTGACCGTGATCCTCCAGCTAATATTAACTTGTCACAGAGGCAACAGCAGAAATGAAAAATGTGAAGAGAGGGCCTGGGTCCGCACTAGTGTAGGTTTTGAATTTTGCTCCAGAATTTTTGACGTGAAAATTGATCTATGACTTTGCAACATACCTTAGGAGTCACCATAAAAAATCAGCATACCTAACACTTGCTACAGGCAGGTTTTCAAGATACCATAGTCTTTTCCCTTGCCTTAAAAAGCCATGGAAACAGCAGTATTTCAGGTAGCACGGTGCAGTAAACCTTGGTAAACACTAGACTGCAGTCCTTAAACTGCACTGACCAAACCACCCCGCAAGAAATTAAGCAGCTCTTGGTGAGGCCAGTGGACACTGTAAGCCAGGGCTCAGGTTGTCCTTTTGCACTACTAGCCAATATGAATCCAGCAAGATATTTCCTATATTTCCCATTGCTACTCCCAAAGCTGATCCTTCTTCTTTCTTCTCCTCCGGGGATATTGCAGGGGCTGGACACCAGAAAATTACCCGCAGCGAATCCATCCTTTGCTCCAGCTAATGAGGAAATGTACCAGTAACTCTTTCCTCTGTGTTAAAAGAGAGGGGGTTTAAGCCGTCTCCACATGCCTTCTCGTCACCCCAGCACTCCCAAGAGCATTTAACACCAAATCCGCAACATGCATGGCATTTCCCAGGTCTCAGTGGTGAGAAACCTTCATTGTCACCGGCAAATGCCACATTGTACATTCTGGGGACTAATGGTGAGAAAATGTAACTGTGCCTCTTTTTAATTTTCTCATCAGGTTAGAGGCATGTACATCGTAGGGGTTAATTGTCAGAAACTTTAATTGTTACCCTATGACTCCTGCTTCCCTTGTGTGCTAGTGGCATGCAGTCGGGGCTAATAGTGAGAAAATTTGACTGTAGCTCTACCACACTCTCTTCATTAGGCTAATGGAACATTTTCCTCTCATTTTCTCCCTAGGGTAGCTGTAGGAGTGCTACCTTATAATTGTTGCTCTTACTGTAATTGGCAGTAGTAGGAGGATGTATAATCTCATTGTCTTTCCTGTGCGGTGGTAGATTTATTTATGACCTATTGACAATTCCCAGCCAGCAGCTGTAGCGCAGTGAGTATTGCATTAGCCTTTCCCCCCAGCAAAGGGAAGACTACACAAAGGCTGTTATTAACTAGAAAGAACATGAACCCAAGATGTCCCACAGGACCAAATATTAACATCACTAACTGCAAACAAAGGCGCTGCTGACCCCGAAGATATATTGGCATCTTATTCCCAGGAATAAGATCAACCTTTGTGGATTTGCATGGTTTCTGGCATGCCTCATCTCACTGGTAAAACACAAACAGTCAAATTCATCTCCAGAGTTGCTTCAGCAAATTAACACCAAAGATGGACCAGGCTGTCTTCATGCAGATGCCACACTACCTTGCACCGTAGGTTGGTGAGAAAATGAGGTCTTGATTCGGCAGAGTGCGTAATTGAGGGGGGATATTCCAGCCCCACTTGGCAAAGCACATAAAGACATGCTTAATTTTCAGTTCCTGCTTTGGGATTTTGCTGAACAGGGACCTAAACTGGTTTGACATGAATAAACCTGATCCTTCTTCCCAAACATGACTGTTAGGATCCAGAACCAGCCTGTAGGTCACAGGTGCTGTTGCCAGGTTGCTGAAAGATGCAGCTTCCCCGTGGATGACACCCTGCAAGTGGCTATTTCCATCCGAGGCTGTCAGCAATCTTATTTATGTCTCCGCATCCTTCCTATCTAGGAGTCGCTGCTCCTCTTGTCCCCAGCTCACAGACCAGAGTTTTCAAAGCAGCAGCCTCAGACCTTTAAAAAAGCTGAGCTCTGTGCAAGCCATGAAGATCTCCAGGCTGAAGGAGAATCATCCTGCAACAGCCTGTGGACAGGCGCTTATCCAACGGGCACAACAGAGCCAAGATCAGGCCCTGTGCCATGGTGTTATACTGTGTTATAGTAGCCACCGTGTTATACTGCTGCTCCAAGACCACCTACGGTGGAGAAAATAAATAATGGTAAGTAGTGCTGTAAGTCAGCGCAGGATCAGAACCTGAAGGACACTAATGTAGATCCATCCATTATCTGTTTTTCAGTGGGTGATGTGATGTTCTTTTTTCACCTCTCATCCTCAAGGCCAAGGCAATCAAAGCAACATCTGGAAAATCCCTGTGTCTCCAAAATAGGGAGCACAGGAAAAGGAAATCTCTCTCCTCCACGCTGCTAGCTTTTTTTATTTATTTTTCCATCTCCTCCCTGCTTTTCAAAAAAGCAAAGAGAACAAGTAATAAAAAAAAGAGGGAAGTAAAGGAAAAAATACTGACCCAGATTCACTGGCAGAGCAAAAACAAAAGAAAGAGGGAGGGAAACAACATATTTGCATCCTGATTCTGCGTTCATGCTTATGACAAGGGTCTTGCTCACCTTCGTGCTGCTCAGCCAGGTCTATCTGTGCTCTTGGCTCTTCTCAGCCAGGAAAAGCAGGTTTAGATCTGGTCAAGGGCATTTCTTAGCAGGCAGGATTTTCCTTCATGGAGGCATTTGCCAGCTACGCCTGGGAACATGACCCAGGTAATGAGCTTTGCCATTCGCCACATCATGCGCGGGAGCTGTTTTGGGAGCTGAACCAGCTTTCCTCTGCTGCTGAAATGCTTTGAACTCAGAGGGCTTGTCTCAGGGACGCCTCTAACAATGAGAGCCATAACACCCCCCCTGACATATTTAGCACAGTTCGTGGTGGAAGCTCTCCCAAGAAAGGCTGGGATTTTCAAAGGGAACCTCATATCTTCGGGTAGGATAGGAGAGCCTGCCCATCCAGAGGCAGAGATGCTGGAGACAGGGTTGCCCATGCTCGGCTGGAGCCTGGCGTTAATGTGGTGGGACACCAAAGCATGTAGATGCTCTGCAGGAGGAAGAGCCTGGGTTATCCCACGAGAGCAGGAGCCACGGTGGCCCTGGGGAGTTGTAACTTGAAAACAAAGATTTCAGAGAGAAACAGGCACATTGCCCATCCAGGAGCAGATGGACACAGAGCCTGTGGTGTTTGCAAACCCCTTCTTGAGCCTTGCATACCCCAACACAGGGACCATCCTGCCATATTTCTTAAAACCCACCACTGATCCCACTCCTCGCTCTTTGTCCATGCCCAGGTCCCGAAGCTTGCTGTTTGTCCTGCCCACTGCTGTAACAGGGTCCAGTCCTCCCAGTCTGTGCCTCACTGGGTGCCAGTGGAAGTTCTGCTTGCACGAGAGGGAAACCCAGCCCTTATCAGCACAGGATCAGCCCCTACCAATGGCAGCACACACGTATCGATAGGATGGATTTTCGGTCTCAGAAGAGTGGTTTTGCTTATCTTTCACTGCACACAGATGAGCTTATTAAAGCCAAGTAGGTCAGGCACATGATATAACAGTATGATCTATGTAAAAGGCACTGGGAGGTGTTCATTGTGCTGAGACACTCCACTCCTGACAGATTTATTCCTCTTCATATGAAAAGACTTGACCAGATTCAAATCTTCCCAACAAAGCCAGTAGCAAGCTCCCCACTAACTTCAGTGAGACCAAGATTTCAGCATCGTTCACTGGTTTGTACAGGGAATATTTTAACAAGTCCCCAAAAGGAATTACTCTTTCTGGAAAGTATGAAAAAAAGAAGAAATAGGATTTTTTTTTTAAAGCCTGTAAATAAAAGCTAGAGCTCATTGATGACTTCAGAAGGAGGATGAGTTTATTTCCCCAAGCTGTAACAGTTCATGTCATCATTGAACAGAATCGCTGTTGCTCTACCAGACCCAGCCTAGCAAACCTGAGATGAGCCACATGATCCTGTGTTTCAGACTCACACCTGGGAAAAAAAAATCTAACACTTTTACAGGCTCCTGAATCCAGGAAAAATGATTTTGCAGTACAGAAGACTCGTCTGCATTGCAGCTGGGCCTTGTTCTTCCCCACGCAGCTGCAGGGACTTGAGCGGCCACATCTGCCCCCTCATCCAGCTGAAAACTAACCAGGTTCATTCTCAACTGCATCCTCTCCCTGACCTGGCTGGCCACAGCACAGATGCTGATACACGCCTGCAGGCTGGATACGGCCCAGGACTTCATTTCACGTCCTCGACAGAAGATTATTCTTATTTAGGTATTAGCTAACTCTGACTTCTCACTGGTGGGCAGCTGGAACTGGTACCCCCTTCAACTGGTGTTAGATCCAGCAGAAGATGTCTGCCTCTGGCTGGCGGAGATAATCTCTCTCTCGTGTGCTCCCCAGCGACACGCACCATCCAACGTTATCAAATCCAGCTGGTTTGCGTGACTGGCTCTTGCTCAATCAGCAGCTTATTTGGAAAAGTCAGTCTGTTAATTGAGAAAAGTTTAATGAATTTTTGGTGTATGAAAAAAAAAGTATGATTACTTTATATTACCAATGTGTTCATTTGAAAAATTCATTACATTTATGTATTGTGTTTTCATGTAAATACCTCTGCCAAATGTATTAGCAAAGAATACAATATTATGGTTCATGGTTCATGTGGTATCTGAAAGGAATAATTGTATAACTAATCAGTGAAAACAAAGTAAATGTTCCTCTTGAGCTTGTACAATAAAAAACTGAATTAAAACTATTCAGGCTCAAAAATGCAAATATGTCATGTTTCCCATCAGCAAGAAAATAAAAAAATTAATATTTAGAAACCTTATAGGAGATCCAGGGTCTCTGGGATTTTCTGACAGTATCATCGCAAGGCACCGGTCCAGTCTTTGTTCAGACCACTTCTCCGTAACACCGTCCTACAGCCCCACTAAACAGTTCAGGGCTGGTTTGGGTAGTTTATTTTTTGGGGATGATTTTTAAGTGCAACTTTGTCAAATGATCTCTCCAGTGTCAGGGCAGAACGGGAGCAAGGCGATACAGGGAAACAACCCCGGGGGTCTCTCGGAGAACAACCTGCTGTTGAAGTGCACAATATATTCAAAGCAGATAACTAATGCTGGCGTTTGTAATTCAGAGTCAATCATAGGGGAGGAGAGCTGGGTGAGGTGACTCCAGCCCAAGCTGAAGTCACCGTGACCAGGCCTGAAATGGGGCAGAGCTAAGGGACCCCAAATTTGCCCTCTGCTCTGGGCACTGCTGCATCTCAGCCCAGCTCTGATGGCATCTCCCAGGAGCAGTGGGACTCGGTGACTCTCTCCTCTCCATGTGACAGCAAGTCATGTCAGAAATGGTATGGCACCAGGACAGGACAGTCTGTCCCATTACCTCACCCCAGACCCAGGAGGGAGAGGGGAAGCAGAGGGAAGGGCTTGGCAAGGATTTAAACTCCCCGCTAAGAGCACAGCAGCCGGTGGCAACGGCCATTCGCTGGGGAAGAGTCAGTGCGGCTCCCATCCAACCCCTCAGGGTTACCTGTAAAATACAGATAGGAAGCAACCAGCAATACCTCTGGGTAGGAATATCAACGAATTAAAGTAATTTCCCAGTTATTTCCCATTCATATATCTCTTTTCATGTATATATGTAGCTCAGACTGGAAACATGAGACAGCTTTTCTCGTTGATCTCGCGGGGATCCCTGTCCTTACACAGGCTTCTCTGAAAAGCCACAGATCAGAGCTGTACCAAGATGGTTTTTTTTCAAAGCAGAGAGGCTGGATGGGCAGCACAGTCCATGTAATTGGTACAGCAGGGCCACAGCCTCTGTGTTTTCCAGATGGCAGGGAGATGTGGCAAGCAGGTCAGAACAGGGGAACAAATCAAGGGGAGTCCTCCTGACCCTGGGCACTCCCAAAAAGTAGGGGAAAAGGAAGTTTTGCTCAGACTACAGAGAACTCTGTGTGGTCACTGATGCTGTGTCTCTGATGGACCCCAGGACCTCAGACAATGGACAGTGTGGAGCCTCTTGGGTGGGATCTGCATGTCCTGACAGCAAGGAAAAAAAAATCAAAGCATGAAGCAATAGAAAAAAAAAAATCCACTTTCAGCACCACTTTGTGACTTTCTGATTTTCACAGCCAAGTGCCAATACCTTTCTCATCACTCAGGTACTAGCAGGGCTGAAGGGCTTCACCTAGGCTGCCAGCGAAGAGGCAGCCTCTTTCATCAAAACCACAAAAAGCAGAGGTGGAGGAGATCCAGTACAGCCAGGCCAACTGCCAAGGCCACAGGGTACGAGATGGAGAGCATCCAAAGCTGCTCACCTAGGGAGGATGCGTAGGCAGAGCTGCCTGTTCCCAAGATAAAGAAAGTCATCCAGGATGCCCTATGTGGGGTGACATGAATGCCATCCTTCTTCATCGAGTGGGGACCCCAAACCCCCACCCCTCGGTCCAGCAGCTGGGGTGTCCCTTTCCCCAGAACCAGGCTCATCCCTGCAGAAAAGTTAATATCCACAGTGCTAAATTATTAACTGCCTCAGGGCATGCATGGTGCTCTCAGCCAAAGCCGGGTAAAAGCACTCGCGCAGGCTTTTAAAGCATTTTGGGGGCTATTGGAATAGCCTCGATCATTACAGATGCAGTGGCTGAAATGTATTAGCTGGTGCCTTCTTGGTGGGGCAAGTTCAGTGCCCTCTGCCAGCCTGTGCCCTGTGCAGGCAGGACAAGCCACAAGGCCACCTCGGCTCCTCTGGGTTGCTGTGTGCAGAAATGGCCTTGTTCAAGTGTGCACTAGCTCTCTCTAACCACAAGAGTGTGCCTGGACCACAGTTTTGGGAAACAGCATTTTGCTAAGATGATGTTAAAACCTCTCCTCCTCATCTGCAAGAGAAGGGCCCTGGCTCTACCCTCCTACCCACATGAGATCCCTCAAAACATTGCTGTCCTCTCTGGAAGCCACCTCACTCCTCCCAGCCCCCAACCATTACTGTTCCCCCCATCTTGCACCCACTCTGCCCCCAGCAAAACTGGGTTTTGCCTGAACCACTAAGACCAGGTCTAGCTATTCTGGGAAAGTCATGGTCCTCCTTTCATCCAAGGACCAGCCATGATCCTCTGTAGGCTTGGAGAAAAGAACCAGGAGTTTGGAGCAGGCACTGTCTTTTGTTACGTGTCTGGGTAGGGGTTTTCTGCCCCAAGGACATTTTTATTCCCAGGCATATAGCAGCTGGGCATCAGTAATGTTCCTTAAAGCTGTAAACTCTGGAGATGAGTCCCTGTGACAGCAGGGTGGGATTCTTCTCAGCAATCTTTAAGGGGTGTCCTAACTGCTAACTTTATCTGAGCTGGTTCCTCAGGTTCTTTATTATAAATAGGCATTTCTAGGGCAAGACTGATCTGAACAGTCGGTGGCTGTAGGATGAGCATGGACTGCAGGATTAAAAAGCCTGTTGCAGCCCACGTAAAGAGAGCCAAGGGTGTCTAGTCCAGCTCTAGGTGTTGGCGCTTGTAGACACTGTTTGATCAGCAAATCTCATCTCCACTGTCTGGATATGATACGTGTTTGTATGATACTTTGCGGTAAGGTATCACTTAGGGAATTATTTTAGGGGAAGCCAAACTGATCTGGAAATTCACTCCTGCTGTTTGAGACCTGCTTTCCATGCAGGACTGTTCACATCTGTAAATCACTCACTTAGCTGGGAATGACTGCTCTGAGCAGGCTTGATCTCAGATCATTTGAGCATCAACTCTGATCCCTTACGGCAAGCGCTCTGTTTTGCCAGTGTCCTCTGAATCAGCCCGTGGCAGTTATTGCTAGAAGTAGGAGGTGGCGGAGCAGTGAGACAGTGCTGCATGGCTTCGCCTTCTGCACAGATGGGCAGCCTTCTGCAGCCAACACCAGCTGCAAGGCCCAACACACAGGCAAGAGGTTTTTGTCTGCAGGGGCTTCGGAGTAAAGCTCTGTGCCTTTAAATTCACAGTGACGTATGTACCAGACCAATAAAAGCAATTGCTGACCTGCATAGGGTTGAGAGTTTTCACAACACCCAGCTCCATATGGTGGGCTCACACCGAGGATCTCAGGTCTGATTTGGAGCTGAACACTCCCACGTCCATGGGTATTTGGATGGAGCTGTTTGGGAGCCACTGCAGAAATCAAGCCAAGCTGCCAAGTCTTGGGCTTGGTGCAAAGCTGCGCTCCCTCAAAGCAACGGTGATGGGGAAGATGGATTCGGGTTGGCAATAGCTCCCTGTCATTTTCCATTTGTGAATGAAGACCAAACTCTGCTGGCAGTTGCCATCTGTATCAGCCTACTTGGACACAGCCATTTCTCGGATGGGATCCAGGCAAAATAAGATAGCCGAGAGAGAAACATTTGGTTCAAAAAGTGCTCACAGCCTACCAGGAGCAAAATGACATGTTGCTCATCTGAAGGCATGAAGCTCCTCCTGGTCCACTGTCTAACCTCTCCAAAATGGGAGTGGGAGCCTGCCCTATCTGCTCATTGGTCTTGACATCACCTTTTCCTGCGCATATAGGTGGGAGGATCGAACATCGTATGCATGCTATGAAAACATTAGAGCAGAGAATGTTTTGGAAACTACCTGGCTATTTCATCAGCAGTTGTTCTGGCTCTCCATCTTTGTGGCTTCTCAAATAAACTCATTTTGAAGAGCTTTTGTTGTATTAATTCAGCAGAGTTGTTTCTGTGGGCCTTTCATGGGGGGAGGTTGTTGATGCCCTCTGTGCGTGCACTTAAATGTTTTCTCCCTCTATTTTGGGGTGCAGCAGACTTGGGAAACATATTTTGACCAGCCTTCCCAGCTCCGATCTGCCTCTCCCAGCAAAGCATAGATTTGGAGAATTTTTCTTTCCCTCATCCCACTTTTATAAGAGTCAAATATTGTAGTCATTAAACTAACCATGGTGATTTTTTTTCCCCCTATAAATAAATATATATTACTTTCAAATGTCTTGAATTATACCTTACAGATCATAGAATCATAGAATCATAGAACCATTAAGGTTGGAAAAGACCTCTAAGATCATCAAGTCCAACCATCAACTAACACCACCATGACTCCTAAACCAGGCCCTGGAGTGCCACGTCTACACCTTTTTTGAACGCCTCCAGGGTTGACGACTCCACCACCTCTCTGGGCAGCCTGTTCCAATGCCTAACCACTCTTTCAGTAAAGAAATTCTTCCTAATGTCCAATCTAAACCTCCCCTGACGCAACTTGAGGCCATTCCCTCTCGTCCTATCGCTAGTTTCTTGGGAGAAGAGTCCAACACCCGCTTCACTACAGCCTCCCTTCAGGTAGTTGTAGAGAGCTATAAGGTCTCCCCTCAGCCTCCTCTTCTCCAGGCTAAACAGCCCCAGTTCTCTCAGCCGCTCCTCATAAGACTTGTTTTCTAGTCCCTTCACCAGCCTCGTTGCCCTTCTCTGGACACGCTCCAGCACCTCAGTGTCCTTCTTGTACTGAGGGGCCCAAAACTGAACACAGTACTCGAGGTGCGGCCTCACCAGTGCCGAGTACAGGGGCACGATCACTTCCCTACTCCTGCTGGTCACACTATTCCTGATACAAGCCAGGATGCTGTTGGCCTTCTTGGCCACCTGGGCACACTGCCGGCTCATGTTCAGCCGGCTGTCGACCAGCACCCCCAGGTCCTTTTCTGCCGGGCAGCTCTCCAGCCACTCTTCCCCAAGCCTGTAGCGTTGCATGGGGTTGTTGTGACCAAAGTGCAGGACCCGGCACTTGGCCTTGTTGAACCTCATACAGTTGGCCTCGGCCCATCGATCCAGCCTATCCAGATCCCTCTGCAGGGCCTTCCTTCCCTCGAGCAGATCGACACTCCCACCCAGCTTGGTGTCATCTGCAAACTTGCTGAGGGTGCACTCAATCCCCTCATCCAGATCATTGATGAAAACATTGAACAAAACCGGCCCCAGAACCGAGCCCTGGGGAACACCGCTCGTGACCGGCCGCCAACTGGATTTCACTCCATTCACCACCACTCTCTGGGCTCGGCCATCCAGCCAGTTTCTTACCCAGCAAAGTGTACGCCCATCCAAGCCGTGAGCTGTCAGCTTCTCCAGGAGAATGCCGTGGGAGACAGTGTCAAAGGCCTTACTAAAGTTCAGGTAGACAACATCCACAGCCTTGCCCTCATCTACTAGGCGGGTCACCCGGTCATCGAAGGAGATCAGGTTGGTCAGGCAGGACCTGCCCTTCATGAAGCCATGCTGGCTGGGCCTGATCCCGTGGTTGTCCTGCACCTGCCCGGTGAGCTCACTCAAGATGAGCCGCTCCATGATCTTCCCGGGCACCGAGGTCAGGCTGACTGGCCTGTAGTTCCCCGGCTCCTCCTTCTGGCCCTTCTTGTAGATGGGCGTCACACTGGCTAGCTTCCAGTCTTCTGGGACCTCCCCCGTTGACCAGGACTGCTGATAAATGATGAGGTTGTGCTGCCAACAACACTGAACTACAGCAACAGTTACATTCAACAACAACGTCTGGAATATAAATCAGGCTGACAAATAACTGAGTGTTAAATGCCTATTAGTTATTCCGACTGTCTCTAAAAAAAAATTGTGGATTATGTTAGGACACAGATTCTGTCTCCTCTTTCTCTGCCTAGTCTATTACTTATCTTGTTCAGTTGTCCTGAGAATTGAATTTTTGTTTCCATAGAACTAACAATACTTCTACCCAGATTTCCTTCCTGAGCAGGTAATAGCCATTAGAGTCTATCATTACATATATATAGTTAATTACTTTTCCCATGTTTATTATTTAGTACCCTGGAGTTTACCTGACAGTCACTAGGTGTTGGGATCTATTGTATTCTCTTGACACAAATCCTTAGCTTTGACTATCGCACGTGATTATGCACTGCCAGCAAGCTGTGGCACCTCAGAAATCCCTTTCTTTTCTGGTCAGCTCCAAATATTCTGAACAGTTTGAGTAGACCTTTAGGGGACCTTGTTTGATAACCTCTCCATGGTGAAAAATGATCATTATTTCTGTATTTTCTTTCCTCTCTTTAAAAAAAGAGATAGGGCTTCCCTTTTACCCCATGATAATGTCATTTCTTAAAGAATTTCTTGCAATAAACCTGCTAAAAAGCTTTCTGTAGTGACTGATCTTCCCCAGTCTCCAATATTTCCAAGTATCCTAGTGTAAAATTAGATGATACATCTTGCCAATTTGCCGGCTACAGAAACAAGACCCGCCAGTCTGTGGTTTCCAGGGTACCCCTTGCATCACCCAGCATCATAACCACACTGAATCAGACTGATTCAACCCATACTTGCCTTTTATCTTGTCTCCAGCACTGGCCAAAGTGAACATCGAGGAAAAGTACAAGAACAGGATGAGCATAAAGTGTGTTTCCTCTGATCCTATCTCAGTCTCCAACAATTTGCCTCTTGGGAACTTCCTGAGCCAAAGATGTTTGCAGATAGAAGCCCTCAGTCGATGTTTCTCTCTGGCCTCTTGAACCCACATAAACTGTTGTCATTCACAATTCCACTTTATCTATAGCCTTTTGCCATCCCCCTTTACATATATATATGTATACATACCCCCCTCTGTATCCATAAAGGAACCAGAACTGAGGTACTCAAGATAGAGCGAGTCATAGATTTACCTCATGACATAACAATGTTAAAATCTGGTGTCACATTTACCACTTTCCATTCCTCTGGTAAGCAACACTGTGTTCATAAGACTTTTTGGTTACATTTCTGATGCTTATTTTTTATCTTCATAATATTCAAATTCAGGAAGTTTGACATTTTCTACCCTGAATGTTTCAGAGGATGCTGGAAAACATCCAGTACTCATTTTATCACTTTACTTTTTGGCCAGATTCCAGTGTAGTCTTTTTTCTCTCATGCAGAATTAAAAGATCATACAACAGGTTAGTTTTTCATATGTTTTATTCTTTTAAATAATTAGTTTAATTTAGGCTCCCTTTCTGTTCTCTTTTCACAGATCTTGCAATCAATGTTTACTAGCAACTGAAGACAACATGAATATATGTGTGTAATAGTGGATAAATGCAGAAATTACATTTTGAATTCACTGACATGAGCATTCACCCCTACAACACGATTTTGAGAGTTTAATCAAGAAACAAAAACTTGTGAGCCCAAACAAAACATCTTGACTTTCTCATTTCAATTGCTAAATACTCACCCAGGCTGCATATGAATGAATTACCGACCCGAAATTATGTGCATAAATTATTTGGCAAACAAGTCTGAGTAATGAACAAATGTGGGTGAATTGCTGTGTTGGGGAAAAGAAAGCGAGGCATGATTCATTCAATCACCTACTCATTATGGCTGATTCCCTAGGCTCAAATTAGGCAGTAATCAAGGATCCTTCAGCACGGCGGCTGGGGTGAGCTCAGATGGGCTGAGAGCCTGCAGACACAGGATTTGCGAACTTCTGCATAGCTGGGGCTGGTGCCTCCGGAATCCAACGCTCCTTCATAGTGCCGAAGCACCCGAGCAGTTCTGATGCAGACACTCGGACACTCCACATGCATCAGGAAATTGCAATTCCTGATCTCACTTCAAAATACTCTTAGGTGTCTCTGTGCCAAATAATAATCAATGCGTGGCCTAAGCCAGACTGACTGCTATCTTGTAGCGTAAGCAGGGTTATCACATAGGCACAGGTAAAACTTATCTTGTGTCCTATCTGAGTTTCAGTACTTACACTGGATACAGAACATGCGCTGAAGCCTCACAAGGATAGCTCCTGCAAACTCTGCTTTTGGCACATCCCACAGGATAAACCCCAATGAGGATTTGTTTGCAGGAAGCCCTGTCTTCCAGCCTTGGATGGGAAGGGCCACTCTAAATATCCATCCATAATCCTCGTCCTTGCAGAGTGGTGGGGTAGAGGGAGGAAGGGCTCTCACTGCCGCTCCCAGGACATCAGCTTGAACCCTCCTGAAGTCTCCCTCCAGTCAACCTGGTGGTGAGTACCAAATCACAGGGGCTCAAGCAGTCCCACCACCCTGCCACCACGCCGTTGCCTGCAAAGCTCTCCCCTATAGCCTCCCAATGGATCTAATGAGACTTTGACAATGGGCTTCCCAGTAAGCAGGTTATATTGCAGGATAAATTATCCCTTGTTCCGCTGTCTGCTGCATGATGACTTCCTGCTATGCCAAGGAGCAAGAGGTATTGCTATCATTATGCACATCTGCAGAGCAGAATAGCCATTACCTGAATGTGAAAAAGATGCATAGACCAAACCGGATCCAAATCTATATTCCCAAATGTAATTACAGAAGAATTTTAAGAGTGATTTAAGAGATCTCTCTCTCTTGAACAAGGCTGTCTTCTAACCATTTCTTCAAAAGCACGTTCTTTTTCCATGCAGAATTATTGGTCACTTTGATTTTGAGGTTTGCATGGGACTTCCGGAAACCTTGCTCTTGATGAAGGATCCTGACAAACTTGTACACAGCTTACACACTGAGCGTGACCTCTAACCAACAGCTGCTCTCCATCCAACCATGACCTCAGCCCCACCTCCTGCCTGCTGAGCCAACACAACACACAAAGTTCAGCTTCACAGCTTTCCAGCTGCCCTTCAGCCTCACCAGGCACATGTTTCAGAGCTCTGATGTTTTGGGGAGAAGCATTGCACTAGCTGTGCTAGATGGTGACTCTGTGCATGCACAAAACAGAGCCGGTATCAAGAGATCATCCAGAAAGCCAAGGATCAACAAAACGTCCTCTGTCCTAAAGCTTTTTGGTTAAACACCTCTCCAATCAGACTTTTGGCTAGTCTTCTGCTGAATTACAGGACGCAACACAATCTGTAGTGAAGAGCAGTAGGTGGAGGGTTTTTATGCAAACAGGGGGCTAGATAGATTATTAGCATGGGCCAAAATGAGCTATGTTCTCCTTTCATGTGTCCCCATCACATTTTCATTTCACATGTGAAATGCCCACAGCTTTGGTTTTGGCTAGCAGTGCTCATTCAGTGCTTAGGCAGCATGGAATATATGTTCAAAATGCCTTGAAGAATGTAGAAGTTACTATCCCCATTTTAAAGGAGAGGAAAAATAAAAGCAGGAAAGAGATTAAAACCAGCAGTCACATAGTGGAGAAAGAGGTTTCCACTGTTGAAGTCCACTGTCATGTTGACAGCTTTACCATTAAATGTTGCCTGTTTGTTGCAAAGGCACAACTTTTAGATCAAGACCATAATTGTAACAGTTTTGTCCAGAGTCGTGACAGGGCATCAGTAAAAGAGCAAAGTAAAAGCATTCAGAGCATCAAGGGTCCTGTTATTCCCCTTTCAGGGAAAATATACAGTGAAACAAGATTGAACATTCAGCTAAATCTGAATTTTGGTTCTGCTGACCCTCAAAACAAGTGTAAAGGTGAGATTCCCAGGCAACTTATACACCAGCCATGCTCCTCCAGCTGCTCCTGATGAGTATCAGTAGCAGGTGGTGCAGGAAATACTGCCAAGGCTTACTTGGAGGATATTTTTGAAAGTATTAAAAAAATTCCCTTGAACTATTCTGAGTACTGCAAGCAGCACTTTTCTGCCTCAGAAAGGAATGTGGAAACTTGTATTTCCTCACTAAAAGCAAAATACCACTATCTCTGGCCCTGCATGAGCCAACTAAGCCTCAGTGTAGAATAGGCAGTATGAGTTGAATTCTTGCCGCAGGGAAATCAGAGCTGAGTTATTGTTCAGTGGCATCAGGATTTGATTCACTGTGAATGGGAGAAAAATCAAGGCAAAACTATGAGATCCCAGCCAGCAATATACTTAACCGACATCTAAGCTTAAGGTCATGAATAGTCCCAAATCAAATACAAGTACTGGATGTACTGGTCTTAAGTGAATAAAAATGGGTTTATGCATGCACGGTAATAAATTTTAAGAAGGATGATGTTTTAAGTTGCCTATTTCCCTGCAGCATTTTGGAGTTTCAGTTTCTAGTTATCTTAAATATCTACACCATAATGAAGAGAGAGTGACAGAGATTAGCATTGCCGCAGTGTGGTGAGGAGCAAGCGGGAGTCTCACTTCCCAGGCCAGCTATTCTCCCTCTCTGCTCCCTGAGGGAGTCCCATTGAAGGGGAAATTTGCCCCTGTAGCATCATACAAGAGAAGCGAGCAACAGTTTCATATTCCACTTTAAACTGAAACATTTGTTTAATACTCATTGTAATGTAACTTTTGATCTAATTAGATTAGCAGTCACAAAATACTTTGCTAGTTCTGTTCTCAGTGCCCTGCCAGTGAAGTTAATATAATGAGTGATATGGCGTTAGCTTCCCGTTTGACATACGTGCTTGTGATGTAAAATCCACTTTTGACAATAAAAGATTATTACATTGCTGGAATTTTAATAAAAGCAGATTATGAAAAGACCTCAAGAACCTCCTCTAATCTATTCCTGTGTAACAAGAAAGGATCAGGTGTACATTTTTTGTTTTTAAAAGCTTTCTGTGACAACCTTCTCCAGGAGCTTATTGCAAGACTTCGCTGTCCACACAGTTAACATATTTTTCAGAATTCTCTTGGTCAGTACTTCTTGTCCTGTCCACCATGGATGTGAAGAAAAGATTATGGTGTCCCGTGTTAGTTGACTCTTTCATAAGCTGAAAAACCCCAGCATGCCCACTTTTCCATCACAGGTCCTGTTTTTGAGCCCTCTGCTCATTGCTGTGTGCTACTCTGCACGCTTCTGAACTAGCCCCCATGGTTCCTGCAGAGCAAAGCCCAAAGCTGGGCTCCAGCTGATGCTTCCTGACAGCTAAGGGGAGAGAAAGGGCTCCTCTTCATGTTCTTTTCCAAAGAGCTCCAGCTGTTCTCCAGTTGTTCTCCAGCCTGTATTTGTGTAGCTGTTTGTTCCCTCCTAAGCTTAGCACCTTGTGCTCGCCCTAATTAAAGTGTCCTCCCTTTTTCAGACTGTATTTCTGATCTCTCAAGATCCTTTGCAACTCTGGCCCTGTCTCTGCAGTCCATCCTTGCATGGCTTTGCCTCCAAATGTAAAAAAAATATCCTTTCTAGTCCATTGAAAATATTGAATAATACACCAGCTCTCACACAATGTCTCTTACACTTTACTGGTGAACCACTGAGAATTATTCTCTGAAACAATTTGCACTCAGCCATTTATAACTTCATATATACCACATTTCCTCAGCTCACTTAGGAGAATGTCCCGTCAAAAATCTAACTAATGTCAAGACTTATGACTTGAACTGTTTCTCCTCTGTCTCAAAGCCTGTTACCCTGCCATGTACAGAAATGAGATTGGTTTGACATGATTTGTTCTTGACAAATCCATGTTGACTGTCACTAATCTCCTTGTTTTCTCTTAAATGCTTACAAATTGTTTGATTATTTGTTCCAGGATTTTTCAGGAATCTGAAGATAAGCTGATGTGTCGGTAATTCCCTAACTCCTCCTTCCAACCCTCCCCTTTTTAAGTAAGTTTCCATTCCCATCTTCTTTGTCCTCCACAGTTTTTAAAGGTACTTACTCCCCTAAATATTTCACACTGTAGGGAGTCTCTCAGCAAAGGAAAAACAGCAACTGGTAGAGGACCTTCTAAAAAGATTATCATACTTTAATGACCATATGCTAAATCATATTTTAAACAGTTTTAGGTAGATTTTTTCAAAAGACGATAGTGTTGGTCTGTCTCTGTTCCTGCTGAAGCAAATAAGAGATTTCTCATTGGCTGCAATGGAAGCTCACAGATTTTGAAAATTTATTTCCCTAAGTCCAAAGATGTTCAGTATGCACTGGTATGACAAATGGTGAATATGGTGCCTATTGTACAGCTTTCAGCAAGCTCACTGAAAAGGATACAGGGTCACACGATTGATTTTTTAATACACCGTAACTACATTCTCCTTTTGCTTGACAGCTGTAAACCAAACCCAACTGAAGTGGTCAAACTGAGCCTAAAACTGTTGACGGGTGTTACTGCAAGAAAGTATGCCTGAATTTCCTGCCAGTGTGCTCCTTTCACACAATAAAGTGGGATGGGTCAGAGTGTGTGGGTGAGCAGTTCATGCAAGATCAACGTATTGACTTGCTCAAGTGAAAATATCTCCTTGTGCAATACTGAGAGCACCAAACAATGATGGAACGAGCAACTAGCTGGATGAGAAAGCCAAACATGCGTAATTCTCACAGCACTTTCCCTTCTGTACCAGAGAGTGTTTTCAGTGGAGTTGGGTCTATATACACCAGCTGAGATCTTAGCTACCAACTTTAGCTTTGCAGCCATACATAGAGCTTTCCTGCACATCACATTTGCAGCTTCCCCCTGAACCCTTCCTTCTCTGCCCCTTTTCGATAAAGGGTTGGGAAGAGAAGAGCTGTCTCCGGCTGTTTGCAGTGCATCATTTTAAATTAATCATTCCCTATTAGCTTCACAGGCCAGATGCCAGGCATAGTGGAATCAATCCTCTTCTATGAAATCATCTCTAAATAAGCATCTCTGCTCTTAAGTACATTTTCACTGGGTTTCTAAGCACACATCAAGCCCAGGTTCAACAGAAAGGCGGGGAGATTCCCTCTGCTCTTTCCGTTGTTTCTTCCAATACTAGTGAGGGCTGCTGTGTCCCCGAGACGGGAAGAAGTGAGAGAGTCTTGGCAGGGTAGCAAAGACAGAAAGAAACTCTTCCTGAAAAGCTCAAGAGTTCCTTATTAGAAGGAGCACTCTTGAATGAGGTTACCGACACACCTTTTACTCCTCCTGCTGAGCTATGATTTCTTCCCGGCATTGAAAGTAGGCATGGGTAAGAGAAGTCAGCTTTAGTTATCAAGAAGTCATATGATTTCACCTATAGTAGGGGAAAAAAAAAAAAAGGTAAGACCGAGAAATGGAATAAATATTGTCATGATTGACTCATCCTTCACAGATCTCTGCTTTTTTTTTTTAACCTCTCCAACCTATCTCATTGTCACTTCACACTTGGTTTCAACGTAGCTACCAAGGTGGAGATGTCAATTCTGCTGCTGTATTGATCCTGACACTACAAGTCCTTGTTTCGCATGGAGGAAAATGTTATCCTCCCGGGGACTGCTGTCATAAGAGACGCAGGTAGTGACTTTTGTATCTTCCTCTGGTAAAATAAACTTGGTTTATGGCACAGGGTCACCGCTGTGGGAATTGCAGCGAGACTGGAGTACTGTACAACACCACCCCCTTGTGATTTCTCTTGTTACAACACTTTCTAAACCGCAGTTTTTCCAGACTGACCATTTTACATGGAAGATGCCCTCTCTGAGCACGAATCCTACCATTAAACAGCCAGTTTCCTCAGTGGGAACTGAACAACACTATTTGATACGTACACATACATGTTGTTTTTACCGAATTCCTCTTTTCTTGTGCCTATAACCTTGTATAATTTTTATATGATTCTATATTTGCTGCTTCAGAAACTTGGACAGACCTGGTATTTCCACCTCTTCCAGCCCATGTCACATTTCCTCTCTGAATGCAGAGTTCAGTGCAGAAATTTCAGACTCGCATGTACATCTTTGCTATCATCTCGTATTTATTTGAGCTGCAGAGGTCCAAAGCCAAGCTGCTTTAGTTGAATTACAGCATCTTTTCCCATGCAGTTCATGGCTGTGCTCTGAAGAGATCATAGCTCAGCTAGAGCAGCCAGTGTAGCACTGGGGAGATGCTCATTCAGCTCGTGCCCCAGTATGGGTGCATAAGTGCAGCACCCAAAGTACTAAAGCTGCAGACATTTAGCAGTAGCCCCGCTTCAGCTGGCTTCACAAATCTGAACAGCCTGCCAATTGTTCATACCCTCTCTTTACCCTTAAAGCATCACAAAGACAACAAGGAAATCAGCACAGGGATCCCTGCTCTCCATCACGAGGTGCAGGCATGCTCTTACACCCGCTGTCAAGGAACAGCAAAGTTGGATGCTGGTCCAGAAGGCAAGGGGAGCCGGGGACAGAGAGTGACAGCAAGGTGGCCTGGGTGGAAAAGGTGAGGACGGCAGAGTGGCCTCACCGGCAAAGGCACAACCCAGTATCACCTGCACAAAGCAAGCAGAGACGCTTTGGTGCCAGTGACCAGGTTCAGCTGAGAGTCCAGGTCACCAGACAAGTCCATGGCAATGGGGCAAGTGCAAGGTGAAGCAGGCATGGTTGTGCTGGTCAGCCATCGACTGCGCTATCTCAAAGCTGTCCCTGAGTCCAAATGGGCAAAGCCCTAGGAAGGGGGATGCCCTCGGGGCCATAACACTGACAAGGCCCATGAAAAACTTTTACGTGCCTATCTGAAAAATCAGATTCCAAAATGTCTCATTTATTTTTGACTTGAACAAGTGGAAAGGAAAAAGAGACATAATTTTATTATTGCTTTGCTGCTGAACTCAGAGTTCAAGTAACACGGTCACTGTTACATGCTGGGTAACTTTTTTAAAGAATCATTGTTGATAAGTGAAGAACAATGGAGAACATTTTAATTGGAAGTAATTCTACTTCCATGTGAAATGCTTATGTCAAACTACTTCCTCTTCTTTGAGAAGAAAAAAAAGAATGCTTCTTTGTTAAGCTTTGGCCTGCTCCTACGGTTTATTGCCCAGATTAAGTACAACTCAATATTCTGTCTCCAACATCCTTATTTCTGGTGCAGCTGGGATATCACCTTTATTATGACAGAGAACATGGCATGTTTAGATGTCCATTTTCCACCAAGGTTTCCTTGAGTTCAGAACTAATGTAGAGATCTAACGTGAAGCTAAATCAATGTGTAGGTACTTGCCTTAAATTCTTAAGAGAAAAAGAGGAAGGCCATCAATAGCTCTCTTTCTTTTCACAGATAACAGAACTATACAGGAAGAATTTCTGTGTGCTGTTTTCTTAACAAATAAATTAGCCACAGAAACCCCGAAGGTCACAGAGTTACCGAACAAAGAACTAGAAACAATGAGGCTTGTATTCAAGCCCCATCCCTACCTCAGAAGGTGTGGTTCGCAATGGCATGAGGGTGCTCAGGGCTGCTGGATGTTCAAAAAGCAGTGAGAAGAAATCTAAGGAATAAAATGCACCTAAAGCTATTAAGAAAAAGGTGCCACTTCTGGTTTAGAACATCCATTGTAAAAGCAGCTGTTGTCATAATAAAGACAAGAAATAAAACAACTAAGAGGCACAGTAGGCACTCAGACCAAGAATATCTCAACAGCGGCCATAGGACAACTTCCACCTAACTTCAGAGAGTGATGCTGGGGGACTCCGTCTGAGATGAACAGGTTATGCTGAGTTACCTTTATTTATTGGGATGATGGCACCTCCAAAGCACAATTCATCTGACCTGCTTTAGAAATCTACTTTAGGGTGAGCTGAATCCCACCACAGGAGTGCCTTTTCCTCTCCACTGACATTAAGGGGAATCAAAGACACCAACTCAGAGGTGTCTGTCCTACCCATGTCTACCTTTGGTCAGACGGATCCTAGCTATGGGCAACGAACTGTTAAGATCAACAGCAGAACTAGGACCTTCTGAGTTTGGAAGTGGTTCAACAGGTAGTGGAAGTGGAACAAAAAATGTTACCAATGTGTTAGAGAGCACACAAAATAGGCTTTTTTCCGTGGTACCTGTAATCTCATTGCAGGTGACACAGTGTTTTCATGATAAGTTAGATCATCTTCACCCTCTCTAACAACATTTGCTGGTACTGGATCATCTTCTTAACATAGATATCACCCTAACACGTGGCTCCGATGCTCTCAGTCACACTGCTGCAACATGGCAAATGAGAACCGAATTTGGGCCATCCCTACCCTGACATGCCATTTGTTTGCTGTTTCTGTTTAAACTACCCAAGGACAGTGAACTTCACAGCACTGCCAGCAGCCAGAGCAGTTCCGATCAGGCCCACAAATGTCCTTTGGTGCCTGAAAACACACACAAAACCCCATCAAACCCTTGAACAAAATTATGTAGGTGAACACCTTTGTAGATAGAAGTGTCTAAAAACTGATCTGCGGAGCAACATGTAAAGCCAACATGAATAGAGATAATATGCATTAATCTTTCTGAATGGAGTCTTGGAAAAGAAAGAAATCTAAAAGGATACAGAGTCCCATTTCATTCTCAAAAAATTAAATATTTCTGTCATTAAGTACTTTGAATAAAAGCCTTATAATTCGCTCACTTTCAAATAGCTCTTTTACTCTCTTCATACTTTACTTCAGAACTCAGCAATTCATAAACGGAAGCCTGTAATCCCACAGTCTATTTTCTTCCTAATTAAAGAACCCTGTTAGGACACGTAGAGAAGTTGCTGGATTTTCCTTTTAAGTCCAGACCTGTCACTTCCTTGAAAAATAACTGTAGCAAATGAAAATGAGCAAGTCTTACAACAGCCCTGCAAAGCTTTCATGGGAGGAAAGGAAGAACCCACTGTTTCTCTGTATGTTGAGGGGCTGTGGGTGTGTTTTAACAGAATTCTCACATCTAAAGGACTTGTTTGTTGCTGTGGTATCTAGTAGCGTGTTCTTAAAAGAGAGATTATTTAATGTGGAACAGCAGTGGAGGAACTGGATCGCTTGAGACTCCTTCTTTCAGCTTTGCCGAGTTTCCACTGTTATCAGTTGCACAACGCAGTCCAAGGCCTGCCTCTGCCTACCCAGACGGGGAACGACGTCCCTCAGGCCGCTTTGGAAAGGAAGAGCAACAACTCCCGCGCTCTTCCCTGATCTGCAACAGAGCGTCACCAGAACACCGCTGGTGCCCATCCTAGACTCAAGGCTGCTGGCAGCGTCCTCGCGGGCAGCGCCTGTGCCCAGTCGGGTTTGGGCCGATCAAACAAAGCGCAAACACTAACGTGAGCGTCTCCTGGAGTGCGAGTGAGGGCAGGGGAGGCAGCAAAGGCTTGAGGGCACATCGCTGGAGGCTTCACAGCCACAACCGTACACCACCTCCAGCGCCCGGGCAGAGCGGGAGCAGCGGGGCACCGGCCTAGGCCGAGCGGGCCCCGAGGCCCGAGCCTGACCCGGCCAGGCCGCGACC
>WAAD01010884.1:60858-72241 GCA_013389945.1 Fregata magnificens
ACCGCGGCCCGTGAGGCCGCCGCCTCCCCCCCTCGCCCCCGCCTCGTCTGACGCCCTCCTCCTCGGTGGGTTTGTGTCGGTCTCTCCCGTAGGATATGGCCGAGGTACCGCCGGGGCCTAGCAGCGTCCTCTCCCCGCAGGGGGACATGCTCTCCCCCTTCCCCGGAGGAGGAGGGGGGGCTGCTTCCTCCTCCTCCTCCTCTTCCACCTCCTCTGCTGCCGCCGCCGCCTGCACCGGGGCCCAGGACGAGGAGGCCGAAGAGGAGGAGGAGGAAGAGGAGGGACCCGCGGGCGGGCGGGAGCGGCAGGAGCGGGGGGGGGGGGNTCTTTGAGTCGGGCAGCGAGGAGGAGGAGGAGGCGGCAGCGACGGCGGCAAGGGGGGGCCGCAGCAGCACCGTCTCCACCACCACCACCACCATCCCCCGCACCACAACCACCAGCTCAACGGCCTCATCAGCCCCGAGCTGCGGCACCTGCGGGCCTCCCTCAAGAGCAAGATCCTCAGCTCGGAGGCAGGGGCAGCCCCCGAGGGGCTGGAGAACAAGCGAGCCAGCAAAACAATGGGCTCCGGACAGCAGCAGTCATCGCCCCCGACCACAGCACCGTGCTCATCCCCCCTTACCAACCACCTCCCTCCCCAGGGAAGGACTGCACCCTCTCCTCCTCCTTCTCCCCCCGCAGCAGCAACAGGGGACAGGAGTCAGCCTGCTGCCACAACTACGACTGCTGCTAAGACTGCAGCCCGCAATGGACTGGCAGGAGGAACTGGCTTGGAGGAGGAAGAGCAGGAGGAGGGGGATGAAGGAGGGGAGGAGGAGGAGTCCCTGCTGCTACTCTCCAGGTCCTTAGCAGCAGCTTGCAGTTTGAAAGGCTCGGGAACGGACTCTCAGCCCGAGGAGGACCTAACGATACGATACGTCCGATATGAGTCAGAGCTGCAGATGCCCGATATCATGAGACTGATCACCAAAGATCTGTCTGAACCCTACTCCATTTACACATATAGGTATTTTATCCACAACTGGCCACAACTTTGCTTTTTGGTAAGTGCCGGAGGGGGCGAGGGAGGGCAGGAATTGGGAGTGGTTTGGGGCTGGGGAGGAGAGGATTAAAGGGTTGATATTTGCAGAGATACTTCTAATAATCTTTTTATGGGTAAGGCCAAGCTTTTTTGGAGGTACCTGTCTTCCTAATGAAGTCCCCTTGTGACCTGTGCAAGTATAGGTAAAGCGTATGCCTGAAGTTCCTACATTTGTTAATATACGTTTTAAGTGGTGGGGAAAGGGTTTGAGCCCAGGGCTAGGATCCAGGAACTCGAGGCTTTTAATCTTGGTTTTGACATTGACTTTTGTGACCTTTGGTAGCTCATTTATCATTCTGTCTCAGTTCCTAGGTTTGTATTTAAAAAATAAAGTGCTTAGTCCGCTAGTGTCTTATGAGTGCTTAGTAATTCTTGCACAGTGGTTTTAAAACAGACTTCAGCAAGGCTAGCATACACATGTTAAGTGATAAGTGGAGAGACACTCTTAAAGGTTTTGTAGACTTCTTGATCTACTAGCTTTGAAAAAGACAAGTACAACTGTATCGCACCTTACAGATGTGACAGTGTATGCAGCATGCAGAAGTTCTCGTGCTGCTTAGATTGTCTTGCTGTACTAACGATGTATTTAGTTTTAGATTCTTCCTACTGCACTATTGAAAAGATTGATTTAGCTGTCACCCTGTCTTTCTAAATGTATAGCACTTCTTATGGAAGAACTTGTGTCTCAGTTGAAAAGTATGCTTTTAGGATGATAGTCTGTCCACAGGTGTAGGAAACTGAGTATAAGTTGGCCTGAGGGGTATATGTGCATAGTGGGAGCTTAGCTGTGTTTGATTTACTCATAGGAAAACTTAGGTCTGCAAACCAGAACATTTTGGGGAGTGTATGGCACTTCCTTGCTAAGGTAAATGATGAATTCTTCTCTCTTGATGTCTTAATCAAGGCTGGACACCTCTCTGAAAGGTATGATGTAGCCAGAGCCAAGACACCCTTCAATTTCTGTAAAATTTTAATAGGATATGAGTACAGGAGGTGAAGCTAATGGAATCCATCTGGCCTTAAACTTCCTGAATGTTCTTGGTTTAGGGTCTGGTATAATTTATGGTGGGATTTATATGATTCGTAGGAGGACTTTCAGAACTGTGCCTCTTAAAACCCTGAAGAGGGGATACAGTAGGATTATAGGAAGTTGAGCAAAGCATTACCTTCTGGAACAAAGTAGAAATATAGAAGTATTTGAAAACGTTGTTTGATGCAAAGTCATGTTTGCCATTATAAGGATGCTGATCAGAGCAGAATGGTATTTTTCAAGCACTGAGCTATGTGTGTGACTGATTTACCTCATACTGACAAGAAATGCTTGTGAGCTACAAATGTCCGTACTTTCAGCATCAGATGTATCGCTGGCAATGCCAAGGCAATATTGGATACTATTAGATCACAATGCATCTGTTTAGACTTCAAATTTTTATTTTTTTTGTCAGGGAGTAACTTGAGAATTTTGTTGTGAAAAGAGCAATGGCAAGTTGTTTGACGGAGCACTAAAACAGAAGATTTCTAATATTTGTTTTTAACAAGTGCATTCAAAGAATAAGATATCACTCAAGGAAAAGAAAGTGTCTTTAGCTTATTTTGTAGTGACAGCTTCTTTTTTGAATAGCCTTGAAGAATCAACAAAACTTTACTTGAACTCTGTGTAATTCTACTCAATTTGCCGTTTTTTTTGAAGGGTGGAACAATGTAAAGTACATAGGTGTAGAGAAGAATATGTGGCTATGAATGTCGAAAACTGCTAGCAAATTGTTATCTACTTAATAATTTGAAGCTCTTGCAGTCTGTTGGGTCAAATTTGATGGGTGTTTTTTGTGACTGATTTTAGTATTTTTAAGGTTTGTTTTTTAGCAGTTGTCTTGAAGACTTTCTGTTCTATAAAATTTAATTTGTTCCTGCAGTTAATGGATTCCTGAACTCCTTCTATCTAATACGTCTTTTTAAAATATTTATCTTCAGTCCGGGACTGCATATTCCAATTAGCAAGAACAGTGTCAGGATGGTGACCAGAAGCATAGTGCCTGATCTCACAGAATCATTTGTCTTTAATGCCTTGTGGCCTCACACCCTTCTGGTTGCAGGTTTTGATTGGTATTGGGGAGAGCGGTTAGACTGCAATTTGAATGTATTTGAAAAAATATCTGTAGGGGTTCAGTCAATTCCTTTACTGAATTTCACCATCACCATTTTTAAAATCTTCCAATGCATACTCCCCTGTCATTGCGCTGTCATGGGCTCCTTTCCCTTTCTCAGCATGTGAGGGGAAAGTACTAACACCATTTAAACTTGAAGATGGGATGTGTATTTTCCATAAATGATCAGCAATTGTCCCTTGCTGATATTTATTCAGTAAACCATGATAAGGACCATAATTTTGCTATCTAGCATTTTGGATACCTGACAATGCAGAGCTGTTTTCTGGGGGCGTTATTAACATTATTCCTGTTGATGATTATCTCAGGGGTTTGAAACTTGCTGAGTTTTGGCTTGGCCTTCCCAAGGTGCATCGTTGCTCTAATGGCTAGTGCAACCAAAAGGGCTGCTTGCTTTTCCTTTCAGTTCAACTACCTTTTCCAGGCTTGTGCCAACCCTTGTGTTTCTCTGTTTTGGGAAGCTAAGATAGCCCTCCCACCACCACCATATATTTATAAGTGTGTGTGTGTATGTTTTAGGGTCAGGTTTCTGTTGGTTTAAGGGTCCAAGCATATTCATAGTAGGATGTCACAGGCACCGGTGTTGGTGCAAGGGAAGAGGTGAGAATGCACAGCTGGAGGGAAGGCATAGGACCAATCCTAAGCAGTCACTAGCGTGGTTTTGCTGTATCAAACTGCTTCCTAACTGTACACTCAAAAAAGAAATTAATATTCCACTTTAAAAGGACGTGGAGATACTAGGAATCTTCAGAACCTCTTCATTTTAATGTCAAATTCGTCTGCGTAACTGTCTTCCTGACTTTAGGGGTAACAAGTTGGGAATACTTGATGATCAGTTCTGAAGTGTTACGCTGCAGCATTATCTGACTGAGCCGTTGCAAGGTAATAACCTTCTCCATAAACTGCAACTGTCTGCTTAAACTCAGGTGTCGCCTGTCTTTGGAAGAGCAGGTTTGCACTGTGTGCTAGGTGTGGATGCCCTGTAAGTGCCTGGTTTTTACTTATTCCCAGGAGCTCCGTCAGCCCAATTTTTCTTCACGCGACCTATGATAACCACTCCTCTGTTAAAAAATGACAGAGGAAAGGGATATCTTTTGTTTCACGTGAAGCATTTTTAAGCATCGCTACAGCTTTGTCCCCATATGGATTGTAAATGCATTTTCAAAGTTGTAGCTTCCTTTTAAAGTGTTTTTGCAGCTTCTAGTCTTAGCAGTGTTAAAGTTCTAAAACTTCCATTTAGAACTGATATGTAAAATATTTCAGAAAATTGTTTTCTAAATACTTTAGCGTAGGAGAGGTGAGCTTAGGAAACCTTGCTCTCTGCCAAAGTTTGGATGAGACAGGATGTAATAAAAGCAGAGTTCTGGCTGAGTGTTATAACCTCTCCTGTAATTCACAATACTGCACCATTCAGCTGCCTTTTACGAAAAATCTGGAAAATCTGTGCTTTTATTGGGTTCTTAACTTTGCCACTAGCTATAGCAGCATTTATAATTTAAACTTTCACAAGTTTAAAAATAACCTATTAATTCCATGTAAGTGGTATTAGATGTGTTGTAAATCCTAAACGACTGCAGTTAAGATCTTGTTTTACACTAATGCTTTGCCTTTTTTTTTTTTTAAATTGGATTTTATTCAAGGCTCTAAACGTACTTCATGTTGAAATTAAGACTTATAAGACATCGTCCCTGTTTTTCGGTTGTGGAAAACTTGGGGCATAAAAGAAGAACCAGAAAAGTTAGGAAACTGTCTGTGAAGTCTTCCTTAGCCTCATGGCAGATGTAGGAAGAAATTCTGTAACATCCATTCCCAATTTGCAAACTCTGTATTCCAGTTTTCTCTTAGGAGTGATTGTGGTTTTAGATACAGGCTTGCTGTGCTACTTCTCACTGTCAGCGGCTTTGTGAAAACTTCAGTCATTGCAGCATCTGAGTACGTAACAACAGCTAGTGTAGTTATTCTGGCAATGGGAATTACTCGTGTCCAGTTTCACAGAGTGAAAACAGAGCGACTTAGTGATTTGCCCAGTATCGTAAAGAGCTCTGACTGAACTGCCAGACTTTAGGTTAAAACCTTTACCCTAAATGTATCCTCTAATGGCGTTCAGTAACAAGATCACTAATTGTAAGCCAAAGGATTCATACAGAGCTGTTTCTGTGATACTTTGGGATGGATTTTTGTGCATGTGTCAAAGGGAAGCTGTATTGCAGTAGCGCAGGTTCTACTGCATTTAAATCGCAAAATATTTCTCTTTCAGGGGCTAGTTGGTTGTTTTAATCTTCTTTAAATGGGAACAAATGTCACAGGATCTGGGTATTAAATGCATACTCAGACTGTGGCTGCCAGTCTTAATGCCATCTCTGCTAATGAAATTAATGTCAATTGTTTAATTTTGTGAAAAGTCATGTTCTTGCTGATTTACAGACATTTCCGTGCTAACTCTTCTAGCAATACATGGTTGCAATACGAAGATATTAAAATATAGTTTGTTTTAAACATTTAAACTTATTCATAAGAACGAAGTTCATGCAAATATTGGATTTGGATTCATGTATGTTAATCCTGCTAATGACTTACGGTTGAAATGAACCTTATAGTACTCTGTGGCGTTTCTAATATACAATAGTAACTTGGGCTGAATTCTGTTTGCAGAAACTAGTATGTTTAGAAGTACTGTCATATACCTGAAAAGAAAATTTGGCCCATGATTGTCTTTTCATAAATGTTGTTGTGTGGGAACTACTTTTTCTCTCTCCTCCCCACTCTCCCTATTTCAGTCTGGTTTTTTTATTTACACAGTTTAACCTTTTCCAGGGAATTAAGTTACAAAGTTTTACATCACATTTTAGGTTCATTTCCAGCTGTAGATAAGGTTGGAGAGAAGGAGAAAGGAGAGGAAAGGCAACAAAAAACCTCAAATTGAGGTGGAAATGCAGCACTCCCTCTCTAAGTGGAACAACCGTAGATTAACTGGCAGACTTACCTGCCTAAAGACAGAGAAATAGATTTAGGTGTTCGAGGAACTGGTAACAAAGTCATACTTTATTCAACTCTCTGGCAACAGTGGTAAAACCAGTGGGTATTTGCTGCTTTGATCACTGAAACAAAATTCTTTGCTGTTCATTTAGCGTTTTAAATATATGATTCATGAACATAGCTTTTCTGAAAAGTGCCCTAAACAAGAAGGAACACAGATATGCAATGTCTAGAATGTCACTACTGTTGAAGTGTGTAAAAAATATATCTTAAAAATTCACTGCATGACTGTTACGATCAACAATTTGCACGTGTTCACTTCAGGGCAAAGCGTAACTATAACATGGTAGTTTGTGGTGTGCTTTTTTTTTTTTTAGCGGGGTATAAGATTACATCTAGGTACTCTGCATAATTATAGCAATGTTATGAACAGTCTGTCTGATAATACTCTTTATTTAACTCCCTGGTTTTCTCAGGTCTGAGCTGAGATACAAAACTTGCCTTGAGCTGACACTTTGCATACACAGTTTTAGTATAAGTATAGCTTTTCTTTTCTAGGGAATAAACTGTGTTTTAGAGCAAATGAAAGACTGCTTAGAAGCTGTGCATTTCAGTCCATTTAGATCATGCTACAGTTTCTGTTTTAAAAACCACTTGTTTAGATTGTTCAGGGTTGTTCTTGGATACTGCTAAAAAAATGTGTTTTCCTACCAAATAAAAACTTAGCAATAATTATATTTGCCTGATGAGCTTAAACTGTATTAGAAATGGTGTTAGGGTCACGCTCTATCATAGAGCTTTGGAACCGCAGCTCATACATTTTGGGCTGCTACATTTCAGCTTTGATACAGCTTCTGGTTGACAACTAACTTGGTTAATAACCCACCATCCAGGTAGAGATGCTAGAAGACGTTATTCTTCTTGGGGCGAAAAAACTGTGGGTCTGTGCCTGCAATAGATCGGCATGAATGAATCTTCTGTCCGTAGAGTCTTAGCCTACAAGCCATATACAAAAAGGTTTGGGTGGTTGGAAACTATAGGCTATATACCGTAGACTTTGGAGAAGCGAGCACGAGGTTCACAGGTGGGCTGCACTGAGGCCTGGCAATACTGGCTCTGGCAAGTCCTTTTCATTTGACATGTCTTACTGTTGTAAATTTGGATTATCCTGAAGCACTTGTGCCAGCACATGCTTGTGCCAATCATGTGCTGTAGTCCCGGTTTAGTTGCTACACTTGAGCCGAAGGCTAGTTCCCCCCTGCAGATACAGGTCTATCAAAGCCTGTGGATCCACTTCTACACCCATATGTACAATTATGAGTTTCTTTTTTATCTCTCTCAATCTTTCCTGAATTAATAGTAATTCATTCTCCCCTTGGATGCTGTCCTACTCTGCAGCATTATTCAGTTTTACTGCTGCAGGTTATAATGTCATTAGTCTCTCATGCTGCCTAATCCTTCGGTTAACGTATGACTTAGTTTTTCTTACACTCTTTCTCTAATATATTTCATGGTAAAATTTTGTTGAGCACAGTGGTTGTGCAAGGGGTTTGATAAGTGTGTGGGGAGGAGTTGGGTTTTTTTCTTTTGGGTTTTTTTTCTTAATATTTCAGAATAACTACATCTCCTTGACCGTGCTTTTTGTGACAATACCGTTGTGTTTAACTGTCGGTGCATAGCTCTTAAATGAAATCTCTGAACAGTTAAAATGTGTGAAATAGAACTGTGTGCTTTTTTTGTTTGTTCTTTGGGTGTCACATGACTGAAAATGACAGTTTCTAAAGATTAAACATGGCAACATTTTTCTCTGATCCATTGTGGCCTTGACATTAAAACCAGACAAAAGTTAAGCATGTTATCTACCACAGCCCTTGTACATGAAAATTCAGATCACTATAAAATAGGAATGGACTTTTTTTCCTCTGCGGCAGCCCATGTGGAAGGGTGATTTANAGGACAATTCATTGGTTGTTAATCAACTGTAACTTTATTTGAATGTAATAAAGAAATAAGAGTCCTTTAATCTTATTTATACTTTTGGAGACGTTTTTAGAATTTATTTAGGTTTGGGTTTTTTTTATAGCTTTATGCAAACGAATTTTGTGTGGCTGTTTCACTTAAAATGAACTGGTTTACTACTTTTGGTAGCACTGTAGATCACGAACTGAGAATGCATACATGTATGTTTGTCTTTAAGGCCATGGTAGGTGAGGAGTGTGTAGGTGCCATCGTCTGCAAGCTGGATATGCACAAAAAGATGTTCCGCAGAGGTTATATAGCCATGTTAGCAGTGGATTCCAAATACAGAAGAAAAGGAATTGGTAAGAATAGCCTTTTTTGTTATTTCTTACTTAAATCCTGTAGTTGGGATAACTGTAGCTGTCATAAAGATTTACGCAGAACTGAACTTCTAGATGTGGTGGTTTGTCTGTCATCCCCGCGTTACTTGACTACACAAGCTCCCCAGTGGCTTTTCTTATTTTGTTAAAATTACCTGAGATGCCCTATGAGATTTGCATCTGGGGTACGATAAAGCTAAAAAGAAAGGCAGTCAGCAGCCCCTTATGTCTGCCTGTTACCACTGTCAAATAACAACCGTGGGAATTGCTTTGTGTTTTTAAATGAGCCCTCATCACTGTATTTCTATGTTATGTTCAGTCTACCTTTTTTCAGTGAGCTTATCCCCTGGCTTTCCCCTATCAATTATGCATATATTGCCCATTGGGGAGAATGTATGTAGCTCATTGCTGTATTAATAAGTGAACAAAAATGGTTGTGTATTTCTACTTGAATGACTGAAACAGAGATCTGTTTTGTTGGGAAGTTACATGATAAAAGAAATCACTCTTGGCAGGGAGTTTGCCCTCCCTCGTTGGTCAGTTTTGCCCTAGTGAAGGGATTTTAATTCTAACACCAGTTATTCTAGTTGGCTTAATTAAAGATCTGTTCTTATGGAACTTAATTTTTTTGTGTTGGTTATTGTGAAATTACATTTTGTAACATTTTTAACTTAAAATGTAGACATCAGCTTTAAAGGCTAGAAATGTGCTTCACCACTCATTCACACTGAACAGCTCATACTTTTGTGATTAAGGACAGAAAATTACTTGCAATGGAAAAATACGGTGATACATTGCAGAATGGTACCATTGTGTTTGTTCTCCTCTTAAAAAAAAAAAAAAAAAAAAAAAAANGATACTGAGAAATCACTGTCTCTTTCCTTTTAGCTGAGTCATGAAGGAGCCTGCCATAATTTAATTGCAGGTGCTTGGATTCATAAGTAAATAAGAACTAATGCTGCTGTTATGAATATCACTGCAAGATTTTTCCCTTGCTTTAGTCAGTTCATTATTTTAGCATTATATAAATAGAATTTATATTTAAAGCCTTGCTTACTTTAGCATTATGCATGTTGACTTTTTCCTACACTTGCCACCTTGCTGTTTCTCAAAGTATGCTGTTAATCTGAAAATTTGTTTTAAATGTAGTACAGTTTTGTCGTACGTTCAATGAAAATCTTAATTGATTAAAGTTTTGAAACTACTTTAAAACATTCTCTAGATTCCTTGGGGTTTTTTTTCCTTTTCCTTAGCCTTCTTATGGAAGTGAGATTTATGCAATTTCATTGAACAGCAGTTTTTTCCACTAATAACTTTGAAATCAACTTTCAATTTCACCCCAATGCTACAGACAGGTAGGGATATTACATTTGTAGAACTGTTGTGAAATAGATGAAAAATAACGATAAAGAATTAAATTAATGCTTGACTGAGGGGAAGGGATGGGCTTCAACCATATTATTAGATACTAGCAAATCCAAATGGGAGTGAGCCACAAGAAAAGTGGTTTCATAAGTTCTGTTACTAATAGAAGTATTTGCTTGAGTAAAAGGAAATTCCCTTGAAAGATGAATGTCCTTCAAGTACGTGCCAGCAGATTTTGACTTTAAATGCAACAAAGAGGAATGAATCACATCTTGGAAGGCTATATATAACACTATGTTAAACATAGAAGCCTGTTTCTAATATCCTTGTGTTAGAAGAATCTTGCGCTCAAGCTGAGTCTCTGGATAACTTTACGGATTATTTTAATGTTCAAACTTGAGACTGCAACTCGACTGCAACTTCTTGGTTCTTTCTTTCTTTCCTCCCTGTTTTCCCCAGGTGTCATGTCATGTAGGTAGCACACGTTAGTCATATATAAACTAGCATCTTTTGCATTGCAACTCTGACGCTTACTGAAATCTATATTTCAGGTACAAACTTGGTTAAGAAAGCTATTTATGCTATGGTTGAAGGAGATTGTGATGAGGTAAGATTTTATAATCAAAAACTTTCATAATGTAAATGGTTTGCATTCTCCTATATGTGGATTCATTTCACAGGTTTTTTTTCTACAGGACTTTTTTTAGGTGGGGAGTGGGTTGGTAAGAAGCTATTCCTTTTGTAATAAAAGGAAAATAACCTCAGAAAAATGCATGGCACAAATAGGAGAAGGATTTTCTAAATTTGTCATAAGGGCTTAAATTCAGTGTTTCAGGTTTTGTTTTACTTTGCAAAGTTGCCTCAGCCTTTGGTGGCAGGCATGTTTTCTTCCAAAGACTCTAGTTTAAGGTGCTACTGACCAGTGTTACTTGCATGTTGTGTGTAATACTTGCATACTTTCAGAATGCACAGAGATAACTGGAACAGTACATGCTGTAGTACTGCAGAGTATGGTTTTATCACAACAAGTCATCAGGCTATTCTGACAGTGCAGAGCTATATTATGTAGCGCTAACACAACTCTCATGATTTAGCATGTCAGCGAAAACTTGGAAGGAAAGTGACTGAATCACTGTCAAACTTTCTCTGGCCTATATGTTTTCAGTCTTTCCTTCTACCAGATTACAGTCCCTACTTTTTATATATACATATATATATATATATAAAGCAACTAACTACCTTTATGTGCCATGTTTAACTTGTGAGGAACTCTCCCTACATCCATTCTCCTTAATCCGGTTATCTGTCCCTTTAACTTTCATCTGCTTGCTACAATGCAATTGTTAGCTTGTTCCTGATATGTGAGCACTGTGTCATTTCAGCGTGTCATAGTTAATGATCCTTTGATTTCCCTGTTATCTCGTTTCAACTGCTCCCTCAATTGTCCTGCTGCGGTG